>CM036536.1:12048936-12413936 GCA_020745685.1 Tautogolabrus adspersus | reverse complement strand
TAGAGTGCATCATAGATGGAAGTGCCTTGAAGGACCTGCTTCTCATTCTCTAGACCTCATTAGCTGCTGATTTATCTCCCCCTCCCTCCCCCCTAATGCTCTGGGTGGGTGGATTGTGTGTGTCTGTGTGTTTGTGGGATGGGAATACAGTGTGAGGGAGAAAGAAACGTGTATTTCCATGGATAAGTGTCAGTGTGTGTGTGTGTGTGTGTGTGTGTGTGTGTGTGTGTGTGTGTGTGAGAGAGAGAGGCAGATTTAGTGTCAAAGATGTTTTCTTTTAGTGTGTGCCTGTGTGTATTTTGGTCCGCAGGTGTCAACTAGACACAGGGACTCTGTCGTTCCACATTAGCCTGCTGTGAGCACACTCGACCTGGGGTCAAAGAGATTAATAAAAGATCACACAGACACATACACACACCGCACACTGAGCTGCTATCTGATTAAATATTCTGCAGCCCTGCTCTTCATAATCATGACAAGTACACGCAGCGCCCCTGCCCACCGTTTTCCATTTAGCACATTTTTGTCTTGTCTAGCAATAATCTGCTCAACTCCCCAGTGAGCTTATTATTGGTCAAGGAAAAGTGCTTATAGCTGCACGTTAAGGTAGGATTTTGGAAAGATGTAAAACGGATTGCACAAGGAATTAATAGTGAAAGACTTACCATCAAATTGAATTCCTGCTGCCCCCCCCCCCCCACACACACACAGTTAAAGTGATAACTGATTTCTTTCCTTATTATCAAAATGTTTTTCACTAAAAAGCGCAGCACATTCATGTTTAAGACATTTATGAATGTTCAAGGCATCAGGTAAAGGAGCAGCACTGGCGCTAATATGACTGTAACTCTGCCCTACATAATTCATGGAGACCTGGGGAATGAATCTCCCAGGAGGAGAACCTTTTTTGCCTTTACCTGATTCCCTCTACATCTCAGTCTCAGGAGATTTCTGAGAGGAAAAGAGATGAGGGGAATATTTCGTCATGCGATGCATTTTGAAGTCCTCTTTTAAGTTAAAACACACAGCACAACCATGGATCTGTTGCACTGGCTTCTGATAAATTGGAATACAAATGATTTCGATTTTGTTCTTTAAAATATTTTGTAAATGAATGTCCCTGGCTTGTTTTCTATGGGAGGAATATGTAAAAATGTAAGCTCTTTTTTTAGTTTGAGTTTCTGTCCTGAAGATATCGGAGATAACACATGAATGCAGCTGATGTTCAAATATAATTTAGAAAAAAACAACATAAAAAAACCCAGAGATGATAATAATGACCATGATTCTTCTTCACTGTCACCTTAACGTAAAGTGGATGAGCACAAAGCTACCAATCTGCAATCACAATAACTAATTGAGGAGAGCAGTCTAATAAGTGGATTTTTAGTCATAATGAATTTTTATCACTATATTATTATATGTTATTATACTTCATAATACCCTCCACAATCATTTGTCATTTTGTCTAACCTTGTTGTTGTGCTTCTTTCTGTAGATGTGAAGAACCTGGAGAACTTCCACCTTGTAGAAAGCGTCCAGGAGCAAGTCAACGCAGCACTGCTGGACTACGTCATGTGCAACTACCCTCAGCAAACGGACAAGTTTGGCCAGCTGCTCCTCCGGCTGCCGGAGATCCGAGCCATCAGCTTGCAGGCCGAAGAATACCTTTACTACAAACACCTGAACGGGGACGTGCCCTGCAACAACCTGCTCATTGAAATGCTACACGCCAAGAGAGCTTAGGAGTTGGACTGCGCTACCCATAATGCAGCTGTGCAGACATTCGGAGAGTTCTGCTGCAGCACATAAACTCCAAATAATGCTTTCACCAAACTGAACCTCCAGCTAAGACTTGACTGTGTGATGTGGACACACCATATTGATCCCTTTATGCTAAAAGAAAGAAAGGTCTAAAGAAGAGCAGCTTCTCCTAAACCACACAGACGATACTGAAAGGAAAAAAAAAACACTTGAAATAAACTGCATTTGACACAGAGAGATGGGAAGTAATTGTCAGCACTTGCACAGACTATCAAGCCTGGCAGGCTGCAACTTAAAGAATTAATAACCCTTGAGTGTTTTAGCGCTGGTGACACTGTGGGCGGCTTTTTGTGCTGAGAAAGGAAGGTGAGTAACAGTGCACATCTTTCACACAGCTTTGTGACTAGAGCCGCGGCTTATTTCGTCAACGATCCTCCGGTGTGCTCCCTCACTGAAACCAGCTCTCAGCTGTAGTTGGTACTGTAAAGACAAAAGGACAAGCATTCAACCAGTCCAGAGACTCTGATCTACTGTCACACTTTGTTTTTAAACCCGCATAAGATGCCGCCCCGGCAGCTTGACCTGACTGAAATGGGGAGAACTGAAGATGAAAAAATAAAGGTCTAAAAAGAAACATTCTTTCATGAAAAAAATAAAAAAATAGGCCAATAAGAAGAAAAATACGATGTTTTTTTTCCTCTCGTAAGGGAAGTCATTTGCTTCTCATGGTTACCTTGTGGATACCCTTTCTTATTCCAACTCCCTGATTCATCTTAAACTATGTACCTCAGAAACACCAGTGTTAAATACATTTAATTCATAATGTCCGCTGAAACACTTGTATTTATAGCCCCAATTATAGCCCCTTTTATTTCATCACAACTGGAACAAAACAAAGCTTGATTCTGGAGACAGAGAAGGATCGACCCTGCCTTTGTCCAGAAAGACCAAAGCCTGAACAGAAGAAGGAAATTACAAAAACCTTAATAATCAGTATTATAAGAAGAAAAAAAAAAAAGATTTGTGATGTCACAGTTATGTGAGTCTTGCCTTATTTCATGACCATGCTAGCTAACCATGCAGATGTGAATGGAAATATGTACAAATATATATATAAAGTATCAATGTTGTAAAAATTTACAAAAGAGTAATTCAACAGGTGTTTACATTCATGTGTTCATATGGGAGAGAACTGTGATGAGGCAACAATTGCAAAGCAATGATTTCCTAAAAAATGAAATCAATGAAATGAAAAAAAAAAAGATCCCTCTGGTTTGCGTTCTTTGTTGGGTGTACAGTGTTTTATTTTCTATTTGTTTTGAGCAGTACTTAAATTATGTCGTGAGACACTAAAATCAAAAAGGAATCACACTTAAAATATTAATTTCTATCTATGTCTGCTGGCATTCAAACAAGTTTCTGTAAAGGGTTCCGTTTCACTTTCAACCATTTTTTTTGTAGACTTTTTCTTTTTTTATTTCACAGTGCTTTAACCTTTTTGATGTACAGTATGTCACTGGTTACGCTTAATGATGAAGATAATTTATTGCGTCTCTGGGTTTCCATCTATGTGTTACATGACGTAAGGTGTCCGCGCCAAAATAAATTTGTCTACTGTAGCATGTTGTTGTTTTGTTTTGGTTCAAAGGTGCAGGTCTGGAGCAAAAAAAATAACAGACTCTTAAAAGAAAAAAAATCATAATTTGTTTTGTCTTTTAAATGTTTATGCTTTCTGTAAATGGAATTGTTTTCAAGTGAGTAGCTGTGAAACGTGTCACATCCGTTCCTCTTATTGAATTTCAACCTGCATCATTGTTCTGTCTAGTTTGCTCTTGTACCAAAGACGGCATCTTTCCCCTGTGAGCTGTGACTTCAGTATTGTGTCCAACATGAACAAAAGTGGCGTTTTTTCCCCCTTAAAACATAAAAAACTTAAATTATTTCCATGTGGAGTTTTTCACATGTACTCTAGGTGTTGTTACTGCTTACTAAAATGTCCAGATTCTTGCCTCTCACAACAAGCTGTTTTTTAATTCTTTTACAAGTTGAACATTTACTTAATTTAGTCATCGAACTATCAAAAGTCTTTCAATGGTGTGTTTAATGTACAGAAAATTCACTTTAATCATGAAGTCAAGCCAGTGCTGGTCCTGAGTTCCATTTTCTTACACCCTCATGATCTGTGTCTATTGATCAGACAATCTTTCATCTGTTTCTAGATCCTGCAGCTGCCCTGGACTTCCTGTAACATAAACGTGAACTCTGCACAACATGCACATCAATGTGGTCATTGCTAGAGTCCATTTTTTTAAGTTCATATTTGTATTTCAGTCATTTTGCCTACAGCTTAATCTTCAATGTGTAATTCAACAGTACCTTTCAAGACAGATTAGTATGAAGGATTAATTCTTTCAAAGGACTTAAACAATGACTACCTTTTTTCAATCACATGCTCATACACAACTTGCTACACAATGCATCAAACATTTCTCTGCCGCTTGTCTACAACTTTTGCTCCTTTGTGCTGACAACCACACTGCCCTCATCACCACCCTCGTCCTGTCTCTCTGACGCTGATTGAAAATTTTCTTCATACTTAAATAAATAATTATTATGCTTTTAACGTCGGATCCTCGCTTCCTACACAGCACTGTCCAGTTCCATTACATGAGTAATGTTTCTCTTTGTGGGTGAAGTGATCAGTTACTCCATGACCTTTGCTTAATGCTTTCGTAAAAAAATACACGAAGGAATCTGAGGAATTCCAAAGTGATCATCTAAATCGATGTTGCCGTATAAAAATGTAAAGAACAGGTGCCCCATGTATTAAACTATATTAATGTTGTAGGACATTGTTTTTGGAACACGTCTTGTAAACAGGACATGCTCAGGATTAAATATGTAAGGGAACTTTTTTTTGTTTTTATGTGTTGCAGATAAATCCCTTCATAAAAAAAGTACATGGATAGAATCCATATTCCTTCTTTGATCATTATGTTAAGCAATTATTTGATACATGAATTGATCTGTATACAAGCAGAGCAAGGTGTAAGATGAAAAGCTGTGTAATATTATTCATCTTAGTATTTCATGCCATTCTGGCCTTTATTATTTCATAATGTTACAGTATGTGGGGGTGGAGGTGGGGGGTGGACATAACTGTTACATGATATGGATCTTACATTTACTGGACACATGTACGCCCCGATACTTTCCGGTAGTGATGTGACACTCTGCAGGCTTACTGCACATTTTTCAGGAATATACACAGTAATGGCTTCACGAGCAAATGTAAACAAGTGAAGCCATGAATGAAGAATACACCATGAAAAAGATACAAATGTACAAAAAAAAAAATCAATGAATACTAAGTTTAGGTTAACAAAACGTGAGACTTTTAGCTTCTTAACATCTTAATAATCTTCATCAACAAGTGTGGAAGGCAGAATGAGTCCATGAGATCAGAGATATGGTTCCCGACACCAAATGTTCCCGTGTCTCTTCAATGTTCAAAGGTGACAAAAAAAAGAAGATGCTGAAACGAAAAGGAGACAATTCACCAACTGTGATTTCGAAAGGAATTCCATGAAGCTAAAATCACCGTCAGCAGCCAGGTCAGTCGACGTAGACGAGGCCAAAGCTTTTCCGAGGTGGAGGGCTGCGAGGGAAACAGGAAGCTGCAAACTCCAGCTCCATGGGAACATGAAGGCTGCAACTGGGAGGCAAGGCTTCCACCTCTGAGAGAGAAGGCTTCTGGAGGAGGGAAGGGGGTGGGCGGTAGGGGACACATTTGAAATCATATTAGGAAAACAATATTTCTTATAGTGCTGTATGTGTTCACAACAATGATTTACTAATGACACTTTAATGACCAAAACACAGGTCTGCAGGTCTCAACTTGATTCTTTCTTCATCATTTGGTAAGATGTCGTCTTTCCCAAGAGAGAGTTTCACTACGTTAAAACCAGTTTTACCTTCCATGACCTTTCTACACTCTGGAATCTGCGTTCAGTTTTCAGTCTGAATTTTCATCTTACTTTGAGTCTTTCTTTCAAACTGCCTCCATTATGATGTTTGAAACAAGTCTTCATAAATTACAAATTCATTAAATTGCTAAATAATTCCTAAAGCGATATAAACCCTCTAATAATTAGGTCCTAAATAGAGGTCTTTGAGTCTTTTATTAATAAACTGTTTTGAATCAAAAGCAATTAAAATGAAAAACGCAGTTCTATTCTCTCTGTGGTGACTCAGACGCCCCTCATCCCACAACCTTACACAGATGAAAAACTGGTGTTGACACATATTAGAGATCCAGTCTCTATTGAACAGCACTACTGATTTTACAAAGTGATCTTTCATAGTATGTTCAAGAATGATCTAAAGACCTCTATTTTTCAATTCACTTCATCATTTCAATCCACTCTTGTATCTTACATTATAAAAGACAATGAGTCAGAGCAGACAGACCGATACAGCTTTCCATTTTCTATTAGAAGAATCCAACAATGGCTGAAAATAACTGTTACTATTTTATCTGCCAATGAGTTTGTATTTTAAATCAATCAGTAAAAAGTTTCTAAAATGTCAGAAAGTTGTACAAAATAATGCTTGTAACACTTTCAGAGACCCCCTCAAAAAAAGGACATCTTCAAATTCCATTGTAGGTCAAAGCAGGAGTTCAAACCCCCAAGACATTTCAAAGAGCAGCTGGAGAATATAGAGAGTACGTAAGATGTCACTTTGCCACCAGACCTTGCCCCCTCATTCTTGGACACAGCTGTCTTCTGTAAGGGGAAATGAGGAAACGGCATAAAACAGATGCATATCTACTTCCATTAAGGACATTGGGACTCAACAGAGATCCCTACTATTAACTGAAGACACAGTGGACGGTCAGTGATATGTGTTCAGAAATTGGGTTTCCTGACATTTATATGGTACTGAGTTCAAAGCTGACAATGAGCTACACAAAGCAGATCCTGAGAGCACACATACACCCGTTTTGATGGATGGATATGAAACTGAATACACTTTTGGATCACTGCAAAGTTCTGGATCAGCTAGTTCATCATACCCAGGCTAACTTTGAGTTATAAGCTAGCTGTACCTGCTAAACTGTTGTTGACTCTAGGCTTGGGCGGTGTCCGTTCTTTCATAATACCATACCATCTTGCCATTTTACTGCGGTATACGGTATTTAAAAAAAAAATATATATATATATAAATAATAACTTCATATCACAACAACGGCAGGCGAGTTTCATTTACGGTATAAGACACACCTTGTTTTTGAAGGTATCGCAGAGAGAAAAAAAAAGTTTGAACTGTCTTCCTGCGTGATGATTTCTATTGTGTTCAGTAAGGTCAACAACGTGCAGTTTGTGTGCAGCTGCGTCGCTCTTTTAGTTCCGTTTGTTTTCACTTTCGGGAGTTTGCACTCCTACTAGCTACAGTACAGTAGTTGAGCTGCAGTGAAAGTTGTGAAGCAGAGGCACAGACTCCTAGCTTGCGAGTCGCGCTGCCTGACTCCGCTAGTCAAACTTTAACTTTAATATAGGACTCTTTCAATCAAAAGAGCACTCGACAAGGTTTATTTACGGAGCAATATGTCCCCGTTTTCTTTAAAAGCACGATTATGACCGTGTGAATAACAGGTTAGCCGGTTACCTTTCCAGCAGGGCTATCAGCTCTGCAGTCATAGTCATTCATTCATTTTAATTGATCTATCAATTTATATACCAACCTCCCCCCTCATGTAACACTGGACCTGCCTTCAACGCTTCCTTTCTCTCTCTGCTGCACTTGAGCCTCCCATAGTGTTCTACATACATGCTGAGGGTAAAATGTACATTTAGCCTTCCTGAACTACACTTGTTGAAAGATTTCTGTTATCATAAAAGGATCATTAGAGACTCTAAAATACTCAATCTGAAAGAAGAAACCTGCTACAAACGGCTGACCTTGTTTCTTGAATCCAAAACCTAGAGTTGACCTTTAACCCTTCTACATTTATAAACCAGAATCCAGAATGACAGCCAACACGTTTCTTAAATATAATAAACCATATCACAATGTATTCCTTTTCATTTCTGTCCATGAAGCCAATGATATGGTTTGATTGCTGAGGTAATGATGATAATGTTGGCGCTGTTCTCTCTCAGCATTAAGGATGCCGGTCACAATCATGCAATAGGCCAGCTCGATCCCCCGGCACAGCATTGCAATCCTCACTTGGAGCTTTGCTTGCAGTGCCTGGCCTCCTGTCTGTAAATGTGTTAAACCTGCTTTCACTCGCCCTGAATTTGTATAAATAATGTATATACATTTATCCACAGACTCTAACAAGTGCAGCCTCAGGTGAAAATACTCAGAAATGCATGCTATGCGCATCCCCGAAGGTGGACATCAGCTCCAAACCGACCGACTCAAAAGATAACCACACAGAGAGCAAGAAAAAAAAAGGAGAAAAAAAAAGCACAAATGAATAACTTGCCAAAAGCAACATAAACACTCTCTCCCTCACACACACACACACACACACACACACACACACACACACACTCACACTCACACACAGTGCTGTCAGTTTCTAAACAAGTTTTCCTTTCCATCACACAAACAGCCTCAAGTTGTGTCTGCCAGTGTTATGTGAAGCTTTTAAACTCTGGAACCACATCACTCGTGTTTACCGAGATGCGCTTGTATGTTTCCCTGCATCGTCAAAGCTCAGTCAAAGAGAAAGAGATTGAGGGCACAAGAAAAAACAAAAGCTTTTGGAAGTGTTCCAAGATTGCAAGAAAAGATGCAACTGAACACTGGAATAAGCCAGATTGGTATTCAGTCCAGTTTCAGGCACGACGTGAGGCCCAAGAGGCCTGAGAAGAGCACAGCAAGTCTAGATTTAAAAATAAAAATAAAAACACTGCCCAGCGCCACATGGTGGCAAAACTTGTCTGTGGCAGATCAACCTGTAAAGAGAATCTACCACATTCATAAGTGACCCACTAATAAATTATATTTGAAAACATCTTGAATACTTTAAATTACACATACATCTCAGGTCATCATGTTGAATTGAAGCTTCGTGTTCTGAACTAAGTATTCAGTGACTCTGTACTGTCATCACAATAGAGAACATTTATTTGTGTGCCAGTCTGCCACTTTACGACGTTGTCATAACAAGTTTTTTACTGTCACCTATGCTAAGCAGTTGTTGGAGAAAAACTAAATTCAAATAAAATAGAAGAATACAAGGGCATGGACAATTATTTCAAACTGGTATTAGAAAGTTGACGTCACAAAACAAGAACTGATGGGATTTGCTGGATTTGTATTCATATGTTGCGTTACAAAACAAAATCATTTCTAAAGGCTGTCGAAACAAATATTTGGCCGAAATGTCCGTAACATAAGGGAACATGAACAGAAACATTTATTTGACATTGAGTGATGAATTAAATGGATTATTGAATCTGTGTTTGGAGAGTTAAGACTGGAAGAGGATCACAGGTGAAGAAAGAAGAAACCGCTAAACTCTTCAGAGAGGCAATTAGCCAGCTTTCTAATCACTTCTACCAAACGGCAGACGGGGGGACCGATTGTTTGGTGGTCTGATGGACAAACTTTAAAAAATGTAAAGATCAAATTAATAGGCAAGCATTGTTAATGGGAACACTCACTATTGTTATGCAAAAGCCTCAATGTGGCATGCAAAACAAATACACTAAGGTTTGGAGATGGAATGGTTTGAAGGCCGCTGCCGTTTCATTTCAAAGCATGCATTATACATCATTGTGCATAAAGAGGAAGCCTACAGCATTATGATGTTTTTTTCCACGATGATTATCCTTTATTAGTCATTAAAAAGAGAGTGAGAGAGAGAGAAAAAATATAACTTTTAAGCACCTGAACCTCGCTGCCAGCATTCCATTAATTGCCTGCACAATGGGGAGAGCCTTTGGAGATTTTTCAATTTCAAAAAATGAGGAGCATGCATTCAGTCGTGCTCATGTTATATCGGCACTTAAATCCTACAGAGCTCACATAAAAAAGGACTCAAGGTTGCATCCGATTGAAAGCCTCCAACTACAGCCACTTCAGAAATCCATTTAGCAAGCGGGGGGTTAGAACATCTAATTCAAACAGAGTCGCCCTGTTAAAACGGTTGCACCAATGTCTTTTAAAAACACACAAACACACACAAACACACTTTGAGGCACACACTTTGCCTCTGTGTTTGCCTGGCTCCATTGTAAGAAAGATGAACCTGGCATGTGGAGAGATGGCAAGACACAAAGAATGAATCTTGCTAGACCTCAGCCAAGTGGCGAAGGTGAAAGCTTGACTGCATGTGGAATCTTGACCTTTACTTTAACAGTGTCAACAAAAAAGAAAGGAAGAGGTCTGTGGCGTCAGTAAAAACACGACAGCCTGAGAGTCACAACACTGCTCATCAGCTGCAGAAAGGGTTCAGGGAACGTTTTCCTATTTCCTAAGATGAGCCAAAAGGATGATTATATTTTTGGATTTACCTCAAAACGTAGTTTGAAAACAATAACAAAAAGTCGTCAAGTTTTAACAAAAAGGGGAGGGGAAATGTGGGAGCTGTGTTACAGGACATTTCCTAGATCCACAGTGTACAGTTAAAACGTGCAAAAGAGAATCCTTTAAAAATGTCTGTCAGTACATTTTAGATTGTATTTCAACTCAATGCTTGACTCCTGACTTGTACAATTTTCAGTTACAGTATCAGTCTGCCTTGCACTTTAAAGAGAAAGGTGTTTGTGACATAAAACATAAAACTTCATCTTTGTTACAACATTGTGCAAAAATGTAACTTCTCTTTCATTCTGACCTCACGCCTGATTGAACACAAAGACGACCATCGGACTGTCGTCCCCACAACCACCGCCGTCCTCATTCATGCACCGCCTGCTCCGACAAATCCTTCCTGCATCTTATCCCATCTCACCTTATCTCATTTTTATTTTGTAACATAACAATCGGTAAGGTCTTGTGTAACATATAAAAACAATGAGTAAGGTCTTTTACCTGCTTTTTGTAAAGTGTCTCGAGATAACACGTGATGAATTGGCGCTATACAAATAAAGATTGATTGACAAAACAATTGTTCTTTATAACATTTAGGGTCATTGTTTCTTATCATGTCCCTGCATGCTCATTCACCCTACATGGATGGATACAGTTAAATATACATCCAGTGGAGTTAAACCAGTGCAGCTTGGTTACCAAAGAACGTATCACTTAAATCCACAACTTTTTTTTTTATGTGCAGGTACACTGACAAAACTCCCAGCTCTAGCCAACTCTAAACCAACTGCTGAAGAGCTGAGGAACCGAAACAGAAAAGCACAACCATCGTACACACACATGCACACACACACACACTCTCACAGAGTCCACATGACAAACACATACTATTCTCATATAAGGAAATATGGAGGCATTTCTCTAGAACTACAAATTTAAGTGAGCATGAAAAGATCTTCACTTCATGATGTCCTTTATAAGAGACTTGCTAGGTGCCAAACAAAGGCTGAAAATGGTTCGGCCTGCGTTGCTTTTATTAAAAAAAAACTCAATGTTTTGAGTTCAAGGCCCTGTGCAACATTTAACAAATGCCTCAGAATGGATGTACAGTTTATTAAAACACACTTTTTACAGGCCAGCCTTAACGTAAGAGTTGTCATTCAACTGTCTCTACTCCTCTTAACATCAGTGTTTGTTTACAGGAATAAACATTGTTTGTTTATGAGTGCAAATAGCTATAAGAAAATACTATATATCTTTCACTGTACTGCATCCATTTCTTTAACAAAAACAGAACATTCAGCATCAATTGAATGTTTCAATGTGTGTCTTTGCTAATGTTTAGTCCACGGTTGGATGTAAGTATTTGTGCACATGGCTCTTAACGTGTATCTGGAGGTCTGTTGGTGGTGAGATCAATATCAAAACCCTTAAGAGGACAGAATCAAGCAGAAAGAAACTTTTCTTTCATCCCCCCCATGCTCTTTTCTTTCCTTCTCAGTTTCAGAGAGCCACGGACAATTGCTGGCAGGCCTTCAGATACAAACAGCTGCGCACAGATTGTCACTGTGATGGGAAACTGATTATTTAGTCTGCTGCATCTCCTATGGGACAGCAACAGTTTCTGTTAGCTACTGAAGACACTTAAGAGGTTTTTGCCAGAAGCTGCAGTAACACTGTAATACAGGCTCTTATAAATGAGCATCACAGACTCAAACATTGCCATGAAAATGGAGAGTTTTGGTCCCAGGGAAAGTCTGCCCCTCAGCATCTGTTTGGAGCTGTTGCTCTGCTTTAGAAAGGCCAGCAGCTAAGTGGTATCGACTGGAGTTCTGGGTTTGTCAGGCTAGACCTGTCAAAGCAGTCCACTGATGGTGAAAAAATACAGAGATAGAGAATAAATGAATATGATTTTTTCATCTAATCAAGATTCTACTAAAAATAACTATTTAACAATGGCAAAATACTCCAAAAAATGTGCAATATATCACACAGCACTGTTGAATTGCAAGACTGACAACAAGTGGGCAGTCTCCTGTAAACTGACATTTGACGAGCTCTCTCTTTGGGAGTGTACCACAGCCTAACAGTGCACATCAAGCTCAGAGTCTAATGTGAGGTGAGTGATGTAAGGTGAGGTGAGGCTGTGTGAAGCCTGAGGCTGAACACCAAAGCACAGGGCAGCGGTCGGATCAATACTGGCTGAGCCACAGACAAACGAGGTCAGGGTGGTGAAGAAGGGAGGCATCCTGATAGACATGGGCTGTGCTGGTCATTCATGTGCACACATGTTTTATAATGACAGTAAACATGGTTGCATTCCACCTTTATCATACTTTTTCTGCTTTGCCCTGCTTTGTAAAACTGAAGAAAAAAACAACAAATTACTGATTTCTGAGTGAGTGGACAGTGGAAATGTGACGCTTTATTTACTAAGAGTAGCTTTACTCCTGTGCAGTCCTAAAAACAATGTGTTGAAGGACTTGAAAAACATGGAGGTGGGCCTCATGGTAATTGATCTGGCTAAAAGACTAGCTGCCTTAATTTGAAAACACTCAAATATTGTGTTATCAAAAAAGATTAACATAAACAACAGGGGTGTCCATCAGCCTTTTTTTTCTCACCACTTACAACCTCTTGAAAAACAGAGTTGAATTATTTTGTTACGACTTTGAAACAACGTTCACAAAAGAAAAAAGTAAGCACACGTGAAAGTAAAAGAAGACCCTCACATTACAAATCTTTCTACTAAGCAGCACTGGTCTTGGACCGATATGTTCATCTTCTTGGAGGAAGAACAGACACACCTGGTGTTGCCAAATCAGAAACAGACATCCAAAAATGATAAAAATGTCAGTTGAAATTTGTAAAGACTCATAAATAATGAATGTTCCAGGCAGGGGAGCATCTTCAATGAAGCCCGAGTGCCGAGCATGCTTTCTCATCTCCAAACCGAGGAGCCATCTTAATGACTGTGCCCAGAGACCTGGGGGTCTCCATCAGCTTCCCCCCCCCTCCCCCACACACACACATTTCTCTCAGCCCCACCATAGGACCCCCCCTTTAATGCTGGTCCATGCTCACACCACCATCACAGATCGTACAGAGAGGAACATGAGCTCTTACATTAAACATTCAGTGCAGGGGCCACTGCCTGTTTAAGGCAAATCAGCATAAAATGAAACAAACAGGGCACCGCAGGAAGATCCATATGAGTGCAATGAGACATTTTTTGGCCGAGACCTGGGGGGGGTCTTCCAAGCCTTTTGGAGAGCAGAAAGCACACATAATGTCCCATTAACTTTGAGTTTTACAAATAAAAACAGCTGTTTGCAGAGTGTGGTATGTTGGAAGAAGAGAAAATACAACCACAGCTCTTTCTCTAAACAGTACATCTCTTTTTATGCATTGACAGGTACAATACGGTGCGATAGGAAACGGTACGATAGGATACATTAGACTTTATTGTCCCCTTGGGGAAATGTGTCTTGAGCTATTTTTCCCATATGCTCTCCTGAAAATGTCCAGGGAATTTTAGGATCGCCTCTGAAATCTACCTGATCTGGTTGTTCACACATGCACCTCACAGTGGAAGACTATCTCAGTCTGATGGGAGTGAGGACAGGGTGTCTCCTGATGCTAGTTGGTATATGATGCTGTAATGAGAATATTTGGCTTTATGTCAGTGCTATTTGTAGTTTGATAGAATCAGAATATCAACAAAAGAGCACAGAAGGAGAAACTGGCGAACCGAAAACAATGCAGCCATTTAATTACGTGCACGGAGATCGTACCGGTCGCATGCAGACAGTCTATGCCGGTGAACGATTCACAGGTTAGAATTGTCATCACCCCCTCCCACTCTCTCAAGGTAACCTCTCCTGATTATATCCTGCTGTGCTCTCACATCAGCTCACTTGGACTTCATTCGTAACAAATACGAGGAGGCTGGCAGGAAAAAATTCCGGATGAAGTCAGAGTGAAAAATGTGGCCATTAAAGTTACACATGCAGCTCCTCCTGCAAATATCAGGAGCTTTTTAGGAGTTTTGTGCAAGTGTGTAAGCACTATTGGACACAAGCCCTGCACACATTTAGCTGCCTCCATAGTAGCACCATAAAAAGGAAAAATAAATCTGTATATTTAAAGAGAAGCACATAGAAATAAAGAATTTAAATGATACAGTGTATATTGCATGTTCCCAATATTGCACAAGATCAAGGTAATGAGAAAAATATCACCTGTGCAATTGTCTTTTAGTGATTTAAAAGGGTATAAAGAGATATTTTGTTCAAAGTGATAACACTGGGCTCTAGAGCATCCTGCATCATCGGGGCTGGGGAAAGATAGCTGTGGATGAGGTAGCTACCCCCCTCCATTGACCTGAATTCAGACATAAACAGGAAATAGTCCTTAGGAAGGAAGTCATATTTTTTTTTACAGCTGTGCCCTGGACGAAGACAGCACTGAGCTACGGTTGCATTTTCAATATATGTTTGAGATTTACTCAAGATATCTGATGTATGCTGAGCATTCAGTATCACACACAACCTGAAAAAATGACGATCCATGTGGGCTGAGGCCTGTGTTTGTGATTTCAATGAAAACTCTGCTCTTTGTCTTTTCCTGTCAACAATAAAAAGTGCCTTTTCCTGCACTAGCCACAGATAAACCTTTTTGTCTCTTTGTTTGTGTTCTGGGATGCAGATCAAAGCAGCAGGTCCAGACTCAAGCTTGTGATCTGTCAGGGGGCAGGGATTTATACGGCACTTGCATCCTACGGTGCTCATCACATCTGCAAGTCACTGCAATAAATCAGATTGTGGAGCTGCACAACATTACTTTTGGTACGAGGCAACAGATTCTAGCTTAAAGGCAATAATACTTTTGTATTTTTAAAAGGTAAAGAAGGGTTACTTTAAATGGGGTCTCAAGCCTTTCTCTCAGTTATTGATGTGTAATTGGACATTTCGGTGCAATATCTAAGAGACAAACCCATAGGAACCAGAGCACTTTTTGCTCACGCAGATGAAAAGACTTGATCAATTTCTTTTTCCTGCCGAAAGGGAGGTTGAACTGGGTGGAGAGCTGGAGGCTGAGGATTGTGGGGGAAGCAGCCCAGAGCCCTACAGGAAGTGATTTAATGTCCAAAAAGACAAGCGCTTGTTTTTGCGCTGTCTCTTTCCTGTTGTGTTCTGATAGGGACTTCCTCTCCCCAGTGGGGATGGATACTGGTGTCATTCGTCCATCCATCCATCTCAGCAAACCCCCACCCACAGCTGACGGAAATAGCATTCTGCTGCCATGCAAAGAACTTATCGAACTCTGTGGACATTAGCACATATGTATAAAGAGTATTTCTGGGCCTGTTAATGTCTCTATCTAGGTATTTATCTAACACCTTCATTTGAATTCAACAGTTCGAAGGTTACAGTTTAAGACAGTTATAAAGACATCATTTAATAGTGAGATGGCAAAAGGCCACTAGGAAGGAGACATACCATTCATGTTAGTAACTGTGTGTGTTCACTGGCATTAAGGTGTGAGTGTCCAAGCAATGACCTACGTGTCCACTATACATGGGCTTGTGAGGCAGAGGGTTCAACCTCAGTGATGGTAACACCGGGATGATCTCTTCCTGTCTGCTTCAGTATCTCTGGGACCAACTCCCTTTGTTTCCGCTAAATCACACACACATACGCACACACAGGTTTGTGTTGCCATAGGTATCATTTCTTCAAGATTTTCTATCTGTCCCAAACCAAACCTAAACTTGTATTGAACCGTATGAGGACTTTTGATTAATCTCTTCTTGTCATCCTAGGGATTAGATTAAATAATAACACATTCTGATGAAAGATCAACGTCCCCAACAAAATCAACAAACATTCAAAGCTTTGCAAAGAAGCATTTGCTGAAGTGATCAGAGAGTTGTTTTCCGGTATTATTGGTATTTTTCTGTTTCCTTCATATTTTCAGTTTAAGAGTCTTTCAAAGGACGGTAAGTCTCTATTTTACTCATCAGCTGTGCCAGGAAACACCACACCCCCAAATAAAAGGCGTATTCTTTAGAAGTTTCCACATCAGAATGAAGCTGTACCCATTCAATCATTTTTCATTACAAGCTGATCAGCTTGAGTTGTCATCATTGTCAATGTCAAAGTCAGCCAAACGGTTTTGCTGATAAAGAGATTTCATTCTGTGAGCTCACAATTACAGTTCTCTCTCAGTGATGTTGATGTGGTGAGTCGAGCGAGTCCCTTAGTAATCAAACAGGTAGCCAATATAGTTCTTGATCCTTGAGAAACAAACTATTTAAATAATTGTATAATTGAAGACCATACAGTTCTGACATTTAAGCCTGTGTTGTTGAAAAAAAATGTGACCTGTTCAAAATGACATTCAGTACATGTGTTCATTTACACAGCTGAAAGCAAAGTTCTTCAAATTAAAATAGGTCAGGGGGTCCTGCCAAGGAAACTTTGAGTGTTGAACACTTTATTTCCTGCATTCTGGTGTGTTTTTTTTTATTTTTTAGCACCAATTGATCATAAAATGGTCTCTATTTTTGTCAAGGGAAACTTATTTCATTTAAATCATGAATATCTGCCACCTCCTTCATCATTCACATGGTGGTACAGAATTATGAATTATGCAGGGATAGGTAAGGTATTTATCATAGTTGGAAACGTTTTATTAACCTATAAAAATTACTTTTCCAAAACTATCCCCAAAATATCAACCTGTTTCCATGACCTGTTGACTAAATCCTGACTGTTTAATTGTGAACTCTTTGTTTTTATCCGTTTATTTATCTATGTGTATTCTTCTATAAAACTTTGGTATGTCGAAGCCTTTTACAAAACATGCTAACACGCTGTCACAAAGACATGAGAGTGCTCAATATTCAATAAATAATAATTAAACAAATTCCTCCGACGTTGTCACGAGCGTCAGTGATGGATGCAGACAGAGGTGCAGAAGCCAAACGAAAACGGGACTTTTAATCATGAAAACTTATGTTGCTCTGTATAACTCTGAGGTGATCAGAGATGCTTATGAAATCCACTGCAGTCTGGAGTTCCTGTGAACAGAGACAAACGATAACAGCTGTCTCATATGAACAATCTCTCCGCAGGCTGAACATGCATTCAGAGTTCCTCATGTACTTGTATTTTTTTTTTTGACAAAATTATTGCTGCCCCCCCACTCTCCATCATCAGAAACCTTTCTCCTTTTGATCGCGATACATTGCAGCCAGCAAATCGGCTTAATGCCGTTAGTGCTGTCCTTGGAAAACAGTATATTCTTCATGAAAACACTAATCCGACTTTGACAAGAGCTGGGGGCGGTACCAAAACCCTGTTTGACCACCAGTTTGTCATTCACAGTGTTGTGTTCTTTATGGGAAAGACGAGCTGCGTCCCTGAGACACATGGCCGGTTGGTTAACTGCGTCTTTTTTCCATTTGAATGCTTTAAATACACAAGAAGTGTACCTAACAACACCGCTCTCTCAAATCAATTTCTAATCAGATAACATCCAAAAGTAACAAACAACGATTATTATCATTGCAAAGGGTTCTTGTTTGACTTGAAACATTTACAATGGCTAAAAGTCAAATGAATTTACATTTTTGAGTAACAAAAAAAAAGAAAGAATACATTTTAATCAAATATTATTGACTTTAACATTGTATTCGACTTTTGTGGGAATACAATTCACTTTAAATTGTTTTAAACACAACATCTTTTTTTTTGATTTTGTGTGAAAATAAACAAAGAACTAGTAAAAGTAAGGAAGTAAAAACAGCACTGCCATAGTCTAGAAACTTCAATATAAAAGATTCATAAAAAAGAAGGAATAGTATTTAACTGCATACAAAACTTCTTTGTTTTAGATCACAGTCTTTCATTGGTTAATTTACAGATAGTAAAACTCCATGTGTGGGTGTGTCAGTGTAGCAGGTCTCTGCAATGTTGACTGATTTACCTGACTCGTTCTCTCTCTCTCTCACGATCCACCCTCTTACCTCCTCTCTTACTCATTCATCCCCTCTACAAACACGTGTACAGCGTTAGTGTCTCTCACGCATACTTAAAGGCATATTTGTGCTCACATTCACCTACAGATGGAGGAAATCAGCTCAGAGCCGCCTGTGTCTGTGGAGGATGTGAGATGCAGTGATGGCACATTAACGATAGGACCCATGACAGCAGTACGCATCGGCTCACTGAACAAAACATGCAGCCAGTATTTAATTCAATGAGGATTGTTTAAGTCAAACAATGGCTTTTTGCCCCTCTGAGGCATAGGAAAGGGTGAGAAAGGTGAGTTTGTCAGTGTTGGCTGGCCAGTTGTTTTTCGTATTTTAAGCTACAGATAATCCCAAAGGGTTTGATAGGGCCGTGGATCAGAAATATCACTGTGATTCAGCAACGTCCGCTGTTGTTCAGGTAGGAGAATAAATAGCTGACAATGAGTGTGATAAAAACAACTGACATGCTCATTAAGCTACCATAAAGACTTTTGGAGGAAATAAACATTTGTTTTCCAGCATTCTTATTTAGAAAACGCTTCAACGAGGGCTCGACATTATAACTGGCCCAGACACGAGAATAAAAGACTCCAGGTTCAGCTGATTGCATGTTCCAATGGCTGGCTCAGCCCAGTTAAAATGCTGCCTTAAAAATAAGAAACAGTAACACATTTCACCTTGTTTTCCTGTGATACTGGTATTGTGTCAGTGATTCTCGTAAGATCATCTCGTTAATTAGGGCCTACTGCTACAGCATCAACATTTCATAAGAGTGTGTGTCTGCTGTGTCGTAGTTGAAAGCAGCCGCCACCACCAGCTCCACTGCTGTCACTCCTGTGAGCGCACTCATTACACTCAGACACTGATTGTAAAGGGGTTTTCTCTCATAAACTAGTAAGGTAAAACGTTTTTTAAACCATCGCATGGTCAGACGCAATAGACACACTGCACCATGTTTTTCTTTTTGTTTCAACTCGTAGTGATCCCACACTTTGGACGTTTTCCTGTTTCCTCCAGGGCGGTCTGTTCTTTTTGCCCCTCATATCTTAAAAAATCTATTCCTCCATTATTTTCTAGACCGTGCCTCGCTTCCACGTTACAGCGACAGCTAGTGCATTGTGACACAGAAATAACCATACATGCGAAACACAGTGCGCTGTTTTGTTGTCCAGATTAAAATGAACCCTCTGTGAAAATTAGGCCTTTTAGTAATCGACTTCCTCGAGTTACTTAAGGAATGGTTTTAGACCTAATCAGCAGACTGCCCCACGTGAGAACACAACAATCGTTTAAACAAAATAGTGAATGTATTTCTTATGCAACACGAAGGTGGGAAAAAAACCTGTATGAAGCTATAAAATATAGAAAAATATTGCTGCAACAGATGTGATACATGTGCAATATATTATGTTGTCAGAGAGTTGTTAATTCTCTTTTTCTCCATATTTTTGAGAGCACACTGTGAGGTGACTATTCTAAATTAGATTGGTTAATTTTTTGACTACTTTGCAGTTTATACCCAGCTCTTTCTACATATGAAATAGATATATTAGATTTGATCCCTGAATTAATTTAGCTTAGAAGGCAACACTAATGTGTGTGCTCTCAAACACTGATGATACAAACGATGAACACTAGTCAGAGGGCAAATCTACGTACTAGTGAGTGTGTTTTTCATTCAAGCATTCCTCACAGCTCATTTGGTCTATGCTAATGGAGTCTACTCATGCAGAGCAGCAGATCTTAATGAAAAACCATTGGCTGGTGATCAGTGCTATTGATCAGTGTGAGCCCCAGCTTTAAGCAGGGCTAATTGATCAATCACCACTGGTTGCTTTTGGATTAATGGAGCATGACTGGTGCTTCCCCCAAGACATACCCACTTCTCATGAAGAGGTAAAGGGAGTGTATTTTGTGTGTTTGTGTTCACTATAATGTGCAAATGTCAATGTGCCATTCTACTATGGTATAAAGTAATTTCAATCAATAGTCTGGAAAAAAATAGAGAAACATAGCCTCTGCCTGTTTTCTTTTATCTTTTTAAATTAATATAGAGCTGCTTATTCAGAAGAACTTTCAGAAATCTTGATTCCCAAGGATAGCCAAGTCCCTGATCGCGCCTTAGCTGTTAAAAAAATCCCAAACTGGATCAAATACAATAAGAAAAAAGTTTTTTTGGCATGAGAAATGGTTAGAAGGTTTCAAATATCATCATAAGTTGAGTGTACGTTTAATTTGTCTGTCTAGTCCCTTAGCCGACAGAAATGACACAGGCCACCCCCCTGTCAGGAAGGACTGAAGCACACAGCCAAAACAGGAAGCCCCTGCAACACACACACACACACACACACACACACACACACACACACACACACACACACACACACACACACACACACACACACACACACACACACACACACACACATTCATAACCCTCCTATTGTATGATTGGCAGGCTGGCTGGCCAGTAGGGTCTCTGCGGAGGATTTGTGTCTAGGGGGTGGACTGAAGGTTCCAGCTGGCCTGTCATGAGGCTCCCAATCGCGTGTGAAAGGTACACAGAGGGAGCTATGGCTAACTGATCCAACACTGAAACACTCAACAGACTGGGAGGGTCAACTGGGGTGAGTTCAGAAGGGCAAAACCAGGAATAGTGTTCTGTGCAACAGGCAAAAATAGCATGTAGATTTGTTTAAAAAAATGAGTTCAACTAAAAATCAGTTTCTAATTTTGAGAGTAAAAAATAAGGAAACTAAAATAAATATAATTATTTAAAAAAATGATTTCCTGTGGTTCCAAAGCAGATTAGATTGGACAAATTAATCATAGATATCTTCCTCTATATAATAACTTATAATAACTTTATCCCACATTGCAGCAAGTGAAAAGAAAAACTACACCAATGTTGCATTGAGCACAAAATGCCTGACACCATATCTCACACCATGAATCCCAAATAATTCTCACATGCATTTTAATGTAATGATTGATTGTTATTGAACTACATAACCTGTCACAACAAAATCTCCACTGGCACAAACGAGCACAGAGTCCCAAGTCTCTTAGTGCTGAGACCAGAGCCCACAATACACACACACCATCTCACCCTCACATCATTTAGTTAACCTTGACCAACTAACCAGCCCCACATAAACACTCACACCCTCTTATCCTTTGATTGACTCACACATTTTTTGGAAGGGGACCACACTTCCACCCAATAACCTCTGGTGTGAACTTAATTGTGTATACTTTGGTATTGAATTTCGGACCGTGCCTGGGTCCCATAGCCCTCA
Organism: Tautogolabrus adspersus; assembly: GCA_020745685.1. Classification (NCBI taxonomy): domain Eukaryota; kingdom Metazoa; phylum Chordata; class Actinopteri; order Labriformes; family Labridae; genus Tautogolabrus; species Tautogolabrus adspersus. Next base: position 12,392,282 of record CM036536.1, on the reverse strand, counting down.
AAGAGAAACAGACGCTGTGAACTTCCCAATGACTGAAAGAGATAGAGAGAGAAAAAAGAGAGAGAGGGAAAGAGAGAGGGGGCGAGAGACATGGACCACCCAACGGCTGCGAAGAAAAACAAAGCTGGGTGGAGAGCAATGTCGGCTTCGATCACATCGAGGTAGGACAGTTGGACGTGTTGTATGGTAGCAGTTCAGAAAGGGTGAAAGCAACCGAGATAAAATGAAGGTGGAATGCTGAGACGGTCACTTGATCAACATCAATAATTCTAAATGTGCTCTTTTTTCATAATTCCTTGATTTTCTTTCATTCTTGAGTCAGCTCTTTAAATTAGGGATTGTGGGTTAACTGTTATCAAATCCCATTTTGATGTGGCTCAAGAAAATCCCCACTTACAAAGAACAGGTCTGTATCTTTTCCAACATTTTACCTATCATGATTAATCAAATGTGTAACAAGGCATTTAAAATATTCCTGCTCAATAAAAAAAACTGAATTTAAAACCTCTGGAAATGGACATTTTAAACAGCTACTATAAAATAATGATAATAACCCCATCATGTTCCCTTGATGGAGGTACTTGACCTGTTCCGTGATTCTGAGCCATTCTGAACAGCAAAGGATATACCGCAAAAGGTAGAGACACTATTTGCAAACACTATAATGTCAATGCAAGAATAAGTCCTATAAAGTGCTTTCTCTATTTTTTACAGTTAGTGCAGTAAAGTGATTTATTATGAATGTTTATTAACTTTAAACAAGATATTTAAAATGTTACTTTTAGGGATACAATACTTAAAACTTTGCTTTAACTGAAGTAAACTGTAAATATGGCTAAGTGGTGGTGTGTGATATTGTTCTAATGCTGGCCACCAGGGGGACTTGGATATGAAGAGAGTCTATTCAGATTTGTAGACTTCTGTTTATTCCAGGAGTGAGGCAGTCAGTGAAGCATTGGTAAGCTTACGAGACTGTGTGTGTGTGTGTGTGTGTGTGTGTGTGTGTGTGTGTGTGTGTGTGTGTGTGTGTGTGTGTGTGTGTGTGTGTGTGTGTGTGTGTGTGAGAGAGAGAGAGAGAGAGAGAGAGAGAGAGAGAGAGAGCGATAAATAGACTTCTGGTGAGCCCAGAAAGATATTTATACTTTGTGTAAAAGATCATTTCAGGTAAGATTGGTGATTTGCAAAAAAGTAAAAAATTACAAACTGGAGCAAAGGAACACCGGTTCTGACGTACAAAATACCTGTTGCTGATAGTTTTTTATATTTAGCAGATGGTATGATTTAAAATACAATTTTAAACAAACTAATTAATTGTTTCTATATTTGCATTATTAACATTAAAAATTCAAATGACAGTGTCTGAATACGACTACAAATAAATTCCATCAGCTTGATGGCCTGTTGTATGGAACATAAATCACAAATCAATTTGTATCAGGACATTTGGCAAGGTGGAACAGAGTAAAGGTGTACATGTACTTTTTAGATCTTTGTTAACAACTTCATATTTGATCTATAACTGTTGGATAATAATTGTAGTTGTATTCTAATAATGGCTCGTCTATTTCTTTATAGTACTTAGTTATAAGTGGAGCATTTGTATCAGTTTTAATATCAGGAGTGTAAGATGAATATAATTACATTTTATTAAACTTAACACAACCAACCGGCCTGCTGCTGTTGAGTGTGTTAACCAAACACAGTAGTCGCTCAGCCCCTTACTTCAGTCTGTTTTTGTTCTAAGGTCGAAGATCAAATGCCTCTCTTGACCCCCTGAACTGACCTGTTACCCAATGCTCGAAGTCCGAATGTAGTGACTGATGCGTGTGTGTGGGTGTGTGTGTGTGAGTAGCTAGTTACCTTATTATGCAGATGAGTGCCCTCAGATGTCTGGCTCAGGGGATTTTCTGCTCTCTGCGGAGCAGGAGGCGTGGACAGCTGACCTGAAGACAGACATATACACATACATGCACACAGTTACATCTGCTAATAGTGTTTAGCTTCACTTTAAAGCAACTAAATACACACATACACACACGCACGCACGCACACACACGCGCGCACACACACGCACACGCACACACACACGCACACACACACACACACACACACACACACACACACACACACACACACACACACACACACACGAGGACATGTGCTAGGAGCAATCCAGTGAGTAGATGTATCTCAAAGTCATGTTGCAATGAATAATCACATATAAATTATTATTAGCTGCATAATTAGTGTCAGTGCTTAGTGTTCAAAGTTCACATTTTATAAATATCTTAAAAAGAGATATTAACCTAAAAAAACCCTAACACAATAATCATAATACATTGTATTATTTTGAGCTAGTTTTGGAAATTCAACTTTGTTGTCTTATACCTGTTTTCCCGGGGTAAGTGACACATCACTGGAGCTTTTAAAACTCATTACTCAGTATCCATACAGGTGCAAGTTATTCAAAATGACAGAGCAACCTTTTTTAAATACCAACAAAACCATTTAACAGTTAGTTAAATAGAATAAGATGATCCAAGGACTTCTGCCCTCCTCCTATGACCTGTGAGAATCCCTGATCTGATCCAAGTCGTGTAAACAAGGCAGTGTTAAAAAAGGAGGGCCAAAAGATGGAGGACTATAAATGGGAGGCAATTAGAGCAGAAAATAAAGGAGGCAAGTCAAGCATACCTAATGATGGTAAATGGACTTGAGCTTGTATAGCGCTTTTCTAGCCTTCTGACGACACAAAGCACTTTTACACCACAGGTCACTCTACCCATTCACACTCATTCACACACTGATGGCAGAGACTGCTATGTAAAGTGACCATCAGGAGTAACTAATCCCATTCATATATATTTACACTTCATAGTCGAAGCAGCGGGTGAAACTTGGGGTGAAGTGTCTTCCCCAAGGACACATCGGACATGTGGCAGCAGGAGCTGGGGATCGAACCCCTGACCTTCCAGTTGAGAGACGACCGGCTCTAACTGAGCCACAGCCGCTTTAATGGTGCCTTGCCATCATATAATCAATAAACAACATATCTGGAAAACTTATACTTCTGCTCTACTAAATACAATAAACAGCTGAACAACAATAAAACGGGTAAATTATATTTCTTGTGCCTTTTCAGGAAAATAAAGATACACACACCAACACATAGACATAACCAAAGCTCAAAACTAGACAGAATAAAAACAACACCCGACATACATAAATAAACACCTCATATGATTCCTACGTAGTAGTTATGGTGAGAAATATTATACTGAAGTTCCGTTGGAAGTTGTCCAAGGATAAATGCCCGAGGGCAGAAAGGCAACCTGATAGAGATAATATCAGTTTGTATGACACTTTCCCAACTCTATTTTTTCATTTTCAGGTAGCTCCAAAGCCAGCGAAATAATGTGCCTTCTTCTTGATCACAGATAATATATAAATCAGGATTGTTTTAATCAAGCAATGTAAAAGGGAATGTTCTAGGGATGTAACGGTATCGTCAATTTAGCAATATCACGAGAGAACAAAAGTGTCTCGATGACGTCTTAGTCCTGTGATGTTATGAAGTTATGTTTCAGCCGCAGTGGAGCAGAGCGACGGAAGTGGGAACTACAGAAACCATCATCCTTTGCGCTCCGCTCACCGCCTCAGTTGAGCGAAAATGGCGGACACTGGCGTTATTGGGGAGGGATAACAGAGAGATGATTTTTGAATTTGTGAATGCTCCAGTGGCTCTGAGGTCGATGCTCTCGTTTACGACATAAACATTTCGTCTTTACAATATCAGCTCTAACAATAGAGCAGTATGACGTAGTAAAACGTACTGTAAAATCCACTCGCATGGTGAGATTGGCAGCTTTTTGGTGAAGATCAGTATACCAGAGACTGTTCTGATGCAATCCCCCCAAAAACAAAGGTAATCAGTGATGATTTATGCATCTTTCTAACTTTGCTAGATGGACAATGGCATTTTGTTTTGGTCTGTCAACCAATAAAAGGCTCTATCTGCGATAAGCTGACAAGTAAGCACCATTGAGAAGCCATGGCAGCGCGGGACAGACGTCACAGCCTGCTCGCAGGACAGAAATATTAAAGATAGAACTGTTTTGGATTCATCCTATTCAGCTTATTGTAGTATCAGTCGATTTGTGCTCTTTCTACAAAACAGCTCTAATTACTGTGTAGATGGTCCTTTGAATTGAATATGTCTGTGTAGGTTCTCAGTCATCCAGGTCATAGTAAATTAGAAGCTTGATCCAAAGGCAACTGGACTGGTTGAAGATCTTGAAGACGTTTCACCTCTCCTCCGAAAGGCTTCTTCTGGTGGACGGAGCTAGAGGCTTACATTCTCTAGAGACGTCTTCAAGATCTTCAACCAGTCCAGTTGCCTTTGGATCAAGCTTTGAATATGAATTGAATTTTTTTTTTTACACACTCCCTGGGGAGGGAGAAAAAATATTAGATGTTATACTGTGAACAAGACTTGTTTTGTTTACAAGGTCCAGCAGGTGCAATTGTTTCATTTTATAAAAGTGACTTCTGGGTCATTTGATCCATCTCATACCACGTTTCAATGTCCAATCATTGAAACGTGATTGGACATTTCAATCAAAATGGCATTTTTTTCCCAAGTCTTCAACTTTATTTACTGCAATACATACCGTGGATTTGTTATCGTGATATTATCGTATTATCAAGTCCCTAGATCAGTGTTTCTTAAACTTTCTCTGCCGGGCCCTACTTTGGCAGATGGAAATATTTTCAAGCCTTCCACCCCTTACCATACACATCAACACATCAACATATATTGATATACACTTTGCTAGAAAATGTCTATACTTTTAGAACGCACCTCAAACATTGTCTGCAAATAGAGAAAAGAGACGTCTGTATGTGACAACAAACTGAAAAACAAAACCTAACAAGTGGCCTTTTTAACAGAAGAAGCAATTAAAGTTATACTACCTTTTGAAACTTCCACTTTTTTACACAACATGACAACAGTCATTGCTTTAAACTGATTTTATTTAGACCTGACTCTGACAATGGACAACTCCCTAAAACACACACAAAAAAACAACCATAAAAATCTTCTTGGAAGTTTTAAACCCTCAGTCCTGCAATAATTCCAACGACTAGTTTGGCTTGTTTTGTGCTACAGATCTTCTCAAGTCTGGGGTGGAGCTTACTGCCTTATTTACTTCAATTTCAAATTCCAGCTTTGATCTGTATTGTGAGTTGATTCAGGTAACTTTAGAAACACAGGTCGGATGTGTCTCTCTTTATTAGCCACTGTTGTTCAGGTGTAGCCGAGGGCGAGACATGACTTATCAAATCTTCTTTTCTTTGTTTTTGTAGTTGTGACATTGTGTTTACCTGGAAATCCTCTCACAAAATTTGCCATGCTTTGATGGCAGTACAAAACGGTGTGCACTGTTTTTATTTAGCCCCCTCATAACTTTGTGTGGACTAGAACAACACACCTACATAGATTGGTAATGATCCAGAGTTCATGCTAAATTTGGTTCTTTTTTTTTACAGGCCATGGTGAGATAAATGTGGTCTTTACATTATTCATGTCCCCAGGAGTTCAACAATCTGTATGTTAAACCTGAAAAGTTACACATACAGATATATGGACACAATCTCCGCATATATATCATAGTCATGAGCCCATCCGCCCCATCTGTCTGTCTACCTGCCTGTCTCTCTCCTCTCACTCAGAGCCTGTCATGTCTGCTCTCCAGCAGGCCTCCAGTGTCTGGATTAATCTCCCTGGCTGACTGCTGATCTGAAGGTGGGTCGGCCACCATCCACCAAAACTAATTTCACTGTGTCACTGCATGACACCCCCGCCCACCATTCCCACTGACACTCAAACATGCACACACATTGCAAAATATCTTCATCTGTCTCTGTCTCATCTACATGGGTGAGGGCAGGAGGGCGGGTGACTAGTCCGAAGGAGAAAGGTCAGTGCATTGAAGGAGTTCATCATTCTGAGGTGTCAGATACGCTCTTTAGGAGAGCAGATGAGAGGATCACCGGGAGGAGCAAGGGGGGTGGGGGTGGGTCAGTTTTATATTTGTCTGGTTATTGGTCATCAGCCAAAAGTTTGTCTCGGCCTACGGGGTTAGCTGGCATCTACACTGCCCAAATCAATCATCGCACCGTTTGTGTTTCACCATCATGTGTTGTCTTTGATTGTATCTTAATTATGAGACAACTACAAACACATTTACACACATCTTATTAAAGCTGAGAAGGGTCATTTGTTGGATACAAATACACACCAAAGGGTTTAATGAAACACCAGAAGCTTTTAGTCAAACACACATATAGACACATTCAGTCATTCTGAAATGATCATACAATGCATCCACTACACTCGCTGGCGTCTGGCATGTGGTAAACAGCTTTTAATAGCATCAAACCCACTGCAGTTTGTTTGGGACCATCTGTCCAGTCTATTGTGTTTCTCGGTTGTGGCTCTTTGGAAGCACTACGGGTGACAGCTGATGTATGGGCTCTTACAAAGTCCCCAGCCAGGCCGTCAAGATTTTGCCACACTGTTTTCTCCTGGTCTGCTACCTATTCCCTTTTCTTTTCCTTCAGTTTTCTTTTGTTATTTTTCTGGTGGTGTTCAAGTGGTACTTTTACAGTATAGAAGGGGAAGGACAGGGGGAAAGGAACTGTTTTGTATCGCAGAATGGACAAGCTGAGAATTAGTGTCAAAAAAGTTTTTCTTAACTTTGTATTTTGTGGCTAGGCTAGATACGTTTTGTGTGTGTGTGTGTGTGTGTGTTTGTGGAGTGGGGTGGGGTGTGTGTGTGTGTGTGTGTGTGTGTGTGTGTGTGTGTGTGTGTGGGGGGGGTTACAGCTGTAAAGGGGTGTGGGGTGAAGCTGGGTCCAGGAAGTTTTCACTCCTTTCTTACCAGGGTGCCCCTGGCCTCTCCAGCTTCCAGTCAAAGGCTGAAAGAAGCCAGATACAGGCAGGATAATCACCACCTAATAAGAGGCTATATTGAAAGCAGGCTGGTACTCTTACACTACAAGCATATATGCACACACATAGTAAGGGTAGATGTAATTATGGTGCACAGTGACACACATCAGAAAGAAGCGTATCACTCTCAATCTGTACACATGTGGGCCTGCACGTGAACAAAACAAACACACCTACATGAGACACACACACTTAAATACACATAAAAACCACACCAGGTCCAGATCATTTTTCCTTATTCTGACTTCAGTCCTCCACCACCATCCTAGAAAAATGTTAGCACATGGAAAAAGATATCAATAATTTTACAACATATCAATTTTCAATTAAGAACGCCAGATAAGGATCCCTTATGGTTTTATGCATGGTGGGTTTGGTGACACCATAAATATAGATGAGACAAAGCAAAGAAAAAGTTCTATCCAAAGTGCAACAAAAACACGTTTTGTAGGTCAATTCTTAAATGGCTCATAAAACTTGATATATATATATATATATATATATATATAAAAACTCATATATTTAACATCTGTAGATTTTTTATTTTTTGTACTACCTACGTATGAAAGCAGAGTACTTTTCCTTTTTTTGGGGGTGAATAAATTCTGTAGAAGCCTAAAGAGAAGGCCAGCAGTGTTGAAACACAAAACAAATCAGCAGATGTATCCTCACAACTACTCTCACATTTTATCAGAAAAAAATGACTTAACATTAGATAGGGTTGGTGGTAATGGTGAAACCGATCACAGCTGATCTGTGATCCGTCTGGTTCAGCCCCCCATGGTTGGGGCCACATGTTATCCCTGGATCGATTCGCTATACAAAAAGGAAGTAAATTCAGTCTTTTCAAGTCCCCATGAAACTGAACTTCAAGACTATCTTACTGCCGTGTCGTGGCGTATTTTCTTCTGCAACAGGATAGAACCAATCACACGATAGAAGGTGGCACATAGCGTTGGGATACATTTCACAAGATTTTTGAAAAAAGACAAAGCTTTTTAATTGGTAGAAAATTAGTAAACGCCCCTGAGTGCAGAATAAGTCATCAGACATTTGAAACATTTAACACAGGAACACTTGATTTTTCATTTTATGGGGACTTTAAATATATTTGTAATGGGTGCTGGTGGCTTCACAGTTAATTTGCGTGTCCCATTGAAGCGGCCCGGTTTCTTTTGCACCACTAGTTGGAGGAGTGAAGATAGCAACATAGTTTGCGTTGTGGCACTACTGTGGCCAACTTCCACATGTACAAAAAACAATGGACATATTTCCCATTAAAAAAAAAAAAAAAACATTTTTATATTTCATAATTAAGTAATGCAGATAATTGTATAGCTCATGTATCCAATAAATGGATGTAACTGTATGATGATAGACAGCATCTTTTTGTGTAATATTTAAGTAAATATTAGACTGTGCAGAGGCTGCTGATCTGACTGTACTGGTAAGGTATCTATATTCTTTACTTTATACAGTTTAATGAAAGTGAAGCACTTTTTGCTGCCCTCTGATGGTTAGCTTTATTTAGCTTTGTTTACTCCATTTTTGTCACTCTCTCATCACTCCGGTCCAATCCCGCCTCTGTATAACCTTTTTTTTCCTGTGTTCATGTGGACTCATTGTGGCTTTTAGGTTTATTCAGTCTGATGAGCATTTTGTGTGAAGTGTCAGATAATGTAGGAATCATAACGATACATGATTATTACTTTGTTACTTCACTTGTAGCAAAAATCATATGAAAAGCAATACAAGTCCTCTGTTTTAATTTCTACCCCCTTTTCATTTTTACACAATTTTCTGTTTTGAAACCATTTTTATTTTAAGGGGATTTTAGAGAGAGAGATAGAGATAGAGATAGAGATAGATACTTTATTCATCCCCTTGGGGAAATTCAGGTATCCAGTAGCTCACTTAGTCAGACAAACAAACAATACAATACATTGGACAAACAATAAAAGTCAGTAGAAGTCAATAAAATAGTGAGCAATATTGCACATAATTTAAAATTGCATATAAAAAAAAATAAAAAAAAAATAAATAAGAGCCAGAGGTAGATATAAATAAAAAAAAATATAAATAAATAAGTATTGCACTATTGTCCAGTGAGCGTGTGTGTGTGCATGTGCGTGTGTGTGCATGTGAGTGGGGGCAGAGAGAGAGAGAGAGAGAGACAGAGAGTCTCTCTTTAAAAGACGTTATTACACTTTCTTGGATTTGCAGAGAAAAGCTGCACAACATGTCTAATAACACAACCCGACTGTTACTAATGCATAAAATGCTCCTCTATCCTCCCTAGAAATATACAGTCGATGAAATGCATCCATCCTTTTCCACACAGTCACCCACAACAAAACCATTATTCCAAATGTTCACACCTCCTGTGGCACCACACACCCAGTGTCCCGCTCTCACAACATCAGCAGCATCAAAAGAAGAATCTATATTCTACCCTCTGCCTTTTTTCATTTGAGTGACTATGAAGCGCAGCAGAAGCAGCTGCAGCCTCTCTACCAGATCGTGCTCAGCCAGGGGTAGGCAGTAGGTTTAGCAGGCGAGGCAGATTTATGGAGCTGGAGGTGACCTCTGGGGCCGTAACACGGTGATGGGTGAGTGGCTCTCAACAGTAAGCTACTGGCACTTGACAAAGTGCCCGAAGCAGAATGAATTTACTTCTCTTTTCCTCAATCATCAAGCAGCCACTGCCCTGACCCCCATCCTGACTGCTATAACAAGATCTCCCATCTCACAAGGGCCTGAAAAATTTACTGTCACATCTACTTTTCAATGAGCTCAAGTGAGCACTTCTTTCACCTTCAGCAGAGCAGGTGCCGGTGTGGAGGAGGGCTAACCTGCCCCAGTGTATGTTTGCTTGGGTATTTAATGCATTATGTTTATATGAGAGAAAAAGATTTGTAAATACACACACTTGTATGCAGGTCCACTGATATGCTCTATAACTTACCCAAACTCAGTCTCTTACACTCACAAACCTTCACACATATTCAAGCGTTTCAAAAGAGCATTTGAAAACATACAAGATTGCAGAAACACTGATGTAATCATTCAAACACAAACACATACAAATAATGTACATTTAAATGAGTGCAAACACAAACTTCAACATCCCCCTTCTCTTGTGCCCTCATAGGAGAGAATGAGGTTGCCAGGCAGGGACACAGAGGGCACTGCTATACGGATGTCAGTAGACACCTCTACCGTTTATATTAGAAGTCAATCTACCTTATCACATCCCTTATACACACACGCACACTCACACTGGCACACACATCAAGTATTATGAGGTGTGTGTTTGCCAGCTTTCATCAGTTTGATGGCAGTAGAGTTGGACTTAATGATCCTGATATTTTTTTATATGCAGTCGATAAATCTCGAGGCACATTCAAATTTCACCTTTCTTGCAGTCTAGTTGTAGAAATGTTGGTGGAGAATAAAGAAGGCTAACCTTAACCTGTACATGATTACTTCTGATAAATCAGCTGTTGGTTAAGCTAATTAAAGTGTTTGCCAATTGATGTTTAAGAAAAGTAACCATGCATTCCCTTTATTGTCACGTTGCATTTTCATTATGCTCATTTTTTTATGAGCCATTTAAGTTAGTACGTTTAACAATCAAGATCTGTGTAAATATCTCTGAAAGCTGTGCTAGACATTTTTGGAAAAAGACAAGAGTAACCTGGATTTTCAAAGTATGCAACCAAAGAAAATCTCTCTTTCCAAGAACATTGCCTGACTACTGCTGGGATACCAGTCCACTAGCTAGCACAGCAAACTACCTTACATAGACATTTTTGCATGACTTGCAATTAGTGCATGGGCTTACAGTAGACGTATATGCAGGTAGGTGTGAGGCTAGGTCATCCAGTCATTCCAAGTGAGTAGACCGAATCATTAAACACACGTGACGGCAGGACATACTGTACCTTGTTTTTTGGCTTTGGAACACATATTTATTGATTACTTGTTTATTTATTATTGTTGTTCATCTATTTATATATCAATATAATAAAGAACAAACTAAAAAATATTGTTCATTTGCTTTTCTCATCTTTGAAAATACACTGACATAGGACATCCATCCATCCATTATCTATACCAATTTCCAAATTCGGGGTCGCGGGGGTTTGGAGGCGGGAGGCGATCCCAGCTGTCATTGGGTGAGAGGCGGGGTACACCCTGGACTGTTAGCCAGTCAATCACAGGGCTGATATATAGAGACAGCCAACCAGCCACACTCACATTCACATCTACGGGCAATGTAGAGTCACCAATTAACCTAATGAGTATGTCTTTGGACTTTGGGAGGAAGCAAGAGTACCCGCAGAGAACCCCAAAATGCATGGCGAGAACTAGCACACTCCACACAGAAAGGCTCCTGTCAGACGGGGAATCGAACTGAAACCTCCTCGCTGTGAGGCAACAGCGCTAACCAGTGCACCACCGTGCAGCCCTGACACAAGACATTTGAATTAGATATTTTTTTCTTCTTAAAAAGATTAGGACATAATAAAATGTTTTCAAAGGGGGTTAGTAATTGAAAAATGAGTGTATTCAAGGACAACTATTCTTCCTCTAATCATACCTTGAATCATTGAAATAAACTGCATCAAACACACTTTAAGTCGAATACAGATAGACTAATGCATCTCCTAATATCTTACCAAATATTTCCCTAAAGAAACACAGGCAGAAGTAAAACATATGTAAGGTTCCACTTGTTTAAATGGTTGCTATATGAAGCATGTGTGAAACAGTTACAGAGCAAATCAATACACTGCATAATAAACAAAGTCATTTGGTTATGCCATTATTTCTTTTTTTTTTAACCGTCCGCTTCCAAATGCCATAACTAATTTAACCTTTTTTCTTTTATGAGCCTCACGCACTGGGATAATGTTATCATGATGAGCCAATAAAAATCAATGATTAAACATGTGTAATTTTCCAGAGATGATGTATTAAAATTTATTGTCTCTCTCTAGCGAGTCATCACATCAGCCCTGGAGCAGCAGACACTGCAGGTTACAACTGAAAATAAAGAAGGGCATTAAAAGCTATTCAATAAGCCACTGTAAAATTGATCAGACTATAAAAGCTGCTACCCGACCGCTCTCTTTCCCTCCCAGCCACTCGAACAAAAAACTGTTTTAGCAGAGGAGAAGGAGAAGCAGTGACAGAGAGTTTGAATAGAGCAAAAGAAAAGAGCAAAGGAAAATAAGTTTAAAAAAAGGATGTTTGTAGGAAAGCAAGAAAGAAAGAAAATGACAAAGGATGCAGGGGAGCAGATCTAAACAACTATTAAATCTGCTCTGTAAGAATACACTTGCATGGAAGTTTTTTTTTCCTCTAATCTGGACCCTGTTCAAAATATCTATAGTAAACGAATTTAAGTGCATGTTATGTTATTAACACTTTAGGTTATGTCCATCTCATCTTTTGTGAATTAAATGGTGCGTAAAATGGCGCAAAGAACAAAGGGGTTGTATTTAGTCTTTTAAATATCACAAATACAGTATATAAAAAAAAAAACCTTCAAAAATCTAATTGTCATGGATAGAAAAATGTGTGACTGTACACCGTTATCTTAATGGCAGCCCTGGTATTTGTGGATTTCATCAAGCTACCTAGCATAAAGCATGCATGCAGGTATCAGAAAGTCCTCATACTCTTTCATTACAAAAAAAGGCAGCACGATTCTGAAAGTGCTACATCATTATACCATGTTCACATTGGCCAATTGTAACTCTTTAATCTCTAACTGAAATGAAGTTAAAGGTCAATGATCATCTCTTCTTCAACAGTTTTCATTTTATCAACCTCTGTCACCAATTTATGTTAAACCAGTTGAGGAAGAAAGATGTGCCCATTCTGCACCAACTTCAAGTGCTGAGTGCAAAAAAACTCTCCCAATACTATCAGCCACTATCAGAGATTTATTGTTTGAAATATTATATGGACAGTATGCCACTTGGGCCTTTCTACTGCGGTCTTGAAAAAAGAATTACAAATGAGAAAATTCCAGCAGCAAAAAGTGGTTCTGTCGGCTGAATCAGTGGCAGTGGATCGGCAAACTGCGTTTTTCTTTTAACTTTCAATTCTCCTAAGCATCCGTGCTTCACAGCCCCTTGGGCTATTGCCTTTCTCAATCTGTCCCTGGAGAGGCAGGAGTTATGGTCCCTGTCGATTGAGGAGAAAGGGATGTTATTCCCCTGTCACCTCCTGGTCGCGCCGCCATCCTCCCTGCCCTGATCTACGGCCCGACTCCCCCCATAGCCCCTTCCTCTTCTCCACTTTGCTTTGTGGTGAGCTGCTGGCTATGTCGTTGTCATGGGCTGTGAAGACGAGGATGGTGGAAAATAATCCTGGGAGGGAGTAGTGGTCCTGAGATTGGTTTAGAGCTGGCAGCTGCACAACAGTAGCAGTGGTGAATGCTTTACACTTGTGTTAAGACTATTGCAGGAAAAGAGGGATACAATGTGTGTGTCTGAAACTCACAGTGAAGACATTCAGAACAGGGAAATTGATGAATTAGGCTGACATTTTTTTTTATATAGGACTAACTAAGACGGAGTACAGCAGCACTTTTTGCTGGAGAGGGGATTGATGACATAGGTAAGGGGGGAGGGGGGTTAACTGAGAGACAGTTTGGCCTAGGGGAGGTGACCTGCAGCAGAACACATGCAGGTCTTTGAATGACACCCTTGATAGGGACCAGTGGCAGGGTTAAACATGAAAGGCAGTTAGGTGAGGGCTGTGTGTGATCAAAGGTGGGGTTGATGCAACTTCAGAGACACAGTTTTATAGTTTTTTTTAAATCTTGTTAGGTTTAACTTTCATGATTGTTGTCCTTCATATGCAGTTTTTCCTCTACCATTCATTTGGTGGGAGGGGGCAGCCCGCCCTCCCAATCCTCCGACAAGAAAGACACAAAATACTTTTTTAAAAAGTATTATCCTTATTAATGGAATTTACGTAATTTATTTGCACTCGTTTTATTTCAGCAGAGCATGAGCGTCTGTGTTGCGTTGTCCTGTTCAGCCAATTGAGAAATACATTTTGAGACTGCCAGTTCGGTTTTGAACTTGTGATCGGGTTTGCAGCCTTCATCCAGCACGTAAATCTGCCTTGACCCCCCCCCTTGACGTCATTTTCAGACACAGACTAAGCGCTCTGATGTTAGACTACAAGCTAAATAAACAGGCACATCTGTCAGTGAATTAACTGCATGACTGAGCTGCGTACGTTGTGTAGGTGTTTGTGCGTGCTGCAGGTTACAGACAAGACAGAACTCAAGTCTAAACGTTTTCCAGTGAGTTTTAAAAGTTTTGTGTTAAGTGGAGTTTCTGCTCTGCAATTTGGTGCACAAAACACCAGAGTACAAGGAATAAATATTTTGATGTTTAAAATGTACGGGGGGGAGGTCACCCAAACTAATGCAGGGGTGGGACGAAGTTTGTGTGCACACACAAAGGATCATCATTCATGTAACCTCACTGTCTCCACTAATATCTTTTTCTAAAAGTATCCAACATTTAATTTGGTATAGTTTCTAGCTTTATGAAGTAACACAACAGAGAGGCAACATTTAAATCTTCTCAGCATAATCCTTCGAGGACCCAAAAAGAAGATATATGTCTGAAGGCACAAATTAAAATAATAAATGAAATGTTCCACATCTATTTGTTTACTTCCTTCATTTTTTTGTCTCTAAAAGCTAGTAATGGTAAAGGGAAAACAAGTTGTTTTTATATCGTACTGTAAAATGAACTGTTAAAAAAGACTAAGAAGAAGAAGGAAAAAACTGTCTTAGTTTTGTTGAAGTTAATTGAAATGTGTTCCCCACTGCCCAGCAACAGGTCGTGTACATGAAAGTTGGAGATCAGGCCACCCCCCTTAACAGGTAAACCTAGGGGGAACACTGATGTCACTAAATGTATCTTTTGTGAACAAACTCCAAGTTTCTTGTTCATTTGAGAGAATAATAGCTGGTAAATGCATATTTCAGTGGGATTCAGACCTACACCTCCCAAAGTGTGTGTGTGTTTTTTTTTAACCACTACAACATCTCTTGATACATAAATGACCAATTAAAAAACTTCAGGGCCACAAACGTTTGATTGATACATTTTAAACTCTCCAGGAAAGTTTGCATTCATATTCTTATATAATCTGTGCAATATCCGTTTTATTTATGGTTTCTAAGAAAGTCTTATGACAAATATTTAGATTTGGTTTTGTTCTTAGGGTTTAGTTTAAAGAAGAGCCATCAAAATTCAACAAACAGCAGTCCCCCTTAAATTACCAATATCACGAGTGAACATCAGAACTGACGCTACTACTGGACCTTAAGCAAATCCTGAGTTTGTGAGGGTCTCTCTGGGTGAAGGAATAAATAAATAAGAGGATAAATAGCCTATGTAGCTTGGCCATCCATCATATATCCTATTACCACGCACTCAGCGGCACCTGCAGTATGTATAATGCAGTCAACCTCAGTAAGCAGATACAAATTCAACTCTTTTCCTCCTCAATTTATTATATCTGACAATGCCACAGCTTGTGCCTTGTTGTTTCTTTGAATTATGAATAGATTCCCTTCACCAGACTTTCGCCTGTGCGTGATAGCGTGGCGTTTTTATGCAGAACAGCTGCGGAAAACAAATCTGAGGAGCCTAGTGTGCTTTGCAGCGGCTGGGCGAATATGCATAAACAGTTGCGCTTAAAGCCACTTAAGAAAAACCAAATGGACTCAATATTTCATCTTTGGATTTGTTTCATTGGGTGTGATGAATACGAAATGCAAGAATGCAGCATGAGTAACGAACAGGCAGTCTTTTCAAGAGTTTCATATGATCTACGAATGTATATTACATTTTTCAAACAACGAAGAGAAATGGTAGACAAGTGCTTTAGCTGACAATTTAAATCTTGATTCCTGTAATGGTTTTCCCCACTAGTAAAGACATTACAATCAGAACCATAAATACGACAAAAATCTATCACAATCTGGGGGAATAAAGGGAATGGAAGTATTGCATGTCAGAGAAAGGGGAGGCAACAGAAAGAAGAAAGGAAAGCTAGAAAGTAAATACAAATTAAAAAATCAGATCCAAGAGGCAGAAAGAGTGAGAGAAACCAAATGGGAGAGAAAAAGGAATGTAAATAACCGACAGCACATTTTGACCACTGCCTGTTTGTTTGAGTATTTACACTGTGAGGCTACAATCAAGTCCTCAAAAGCTTTAGCCCACATGACAGGAGCCTTTTTCATGACCATGTATTCTCTAAACAGCCTAGCTAACCAACCAAATCTGAATCTTCACTTAAACACACACAACCCCAAAGACGAATCCACTTATTTGTCAATCACCTCTACTGTAGTTACCAAAAGGATGCAGGGAAATTGTAGCACGTTTAATTATTGCATAGTCAGGGAGCAGGGGAAGATAAGTTCAGGGGAAGTCTTTTTTTGGGGGCTTGGCTGAACTTTTGAGCCCTGTTTGGTTTGAGCAGATGTAGAATTAGTACACATCACTTTGCATCAGAGAGACACTGAACATAAGCTGCTGCTCAGAGGCTATACCTCTGTGTCACACGAACACAGAACCTGTGATTTTGCTGTGCGATTATCAATGTGAATGTGAGTCCAATTTCGCTGTAGGACAGTACTACATAAAATATCATCTCAGAAATGAAAAATATGGTTGTAATAAACCGTTTTCAGCTTCTTCTTTTTACTCAACACATCCATTTTCTTTTGTGTAAATATCTTCCGAAACATTTATTCCAAACATTATCACTTGTAATTCCATTTGATGATGTTTAGGTA
The DNA here is from genome assembly GCA_020745685.1 of Tautogolabrus adspersus. NCBI lineage: Eukaryota > Metazoa > Chordata > Actinopteri > Labriformes > Labridae > Tautogolabrus > Tautogolabrus adspersus. The sequence goes on along the minus strand of CM036536.1, from coordinate 12,375,417 downwards.
ATTTATTGCACAAACACACTCATAGTTCATGGTCCACCAAAGTTGATTTGCAAATAGAGATTTAACAGCAAGCACCCAGATGAAATGCATACATGCTGTCATTACACACAGGAATATTTCCTTTGGAGCAGGGGATCCTGTTGCATGTCAATGAACGGGGCTAAACGTGCATGACAAGTGATGTGTGTGGATAGTTAACGGGGAGCGTACCCCATGTTGGTGTCAGAATTGTATCTGGCTGTAATCTGCAGAAGATGCATGCAATAGACCGCCACACTACTTTATCTGCAAGGCCCCTAATTGCAAGAGTTTTGAGAAACACATGTTAGCAGAAGAGGAAGGGGAAGGAGTGTCAGATGTCAGAAATGTGCAGGCATATGGTTCCTACATGTTGGGTTACAAAAACTGGTAATGACACCAGAAATGAGGTTCGCTACAATGAGCTTGTGAGAACTTCATGATGTTGCAAAAAAACATTTTCTTTCTAATTATTTTTTAAAATACCAAACAGGCAGTCAATCTATCCCTCTAACTGAAATTGAAGGTGACTAACATTGAAGACACACCACATCAAGTCCTATATATTTGCAATACTTACATTTAGAACACTAAGATATGAAAGACATTTAGAACAAGTGTCACCCCAATGATACAATGAAAATGATTGAATTATTCCACAGATTGGACATGAAACATCATGACACACTCACACTGTACTGGGGAAAAAAAACTTAAGTCTAGTCAAGAGTTTAAAGCAGAAGCCTCAAGTGAAAACTCAGTGACCTTTGAATTCCAAACACAAAGCATAAAAGAAAGACGACTGCTTGGCTGTTTGTGCTTGTTGAGAAGGGGGCTTTAACAAAGTAAGACAATGACGTGAGGTAACACTTGTGACCCAGCATATTATTCCTTCTTAAAGGGCTCGCAACCTTCAACTTAGCCATTGTGTGGGGGCCATCTCATCAGGAATACAACACTCATGCACATACAAAAACATGCACACAACCCTTCCACCTTTCAATCCAAATGCACCCACGCTTCACCCCCTATTCCTCTTTTATCGCTTCATTATTCACTTGACCTTCTCTTGTGCTCACAGCAAATATGTGCTTTACTTTGTTCACATTTTTCACCATGTACTCTCGACATAGCCCACTGCCTGCCGTGGACATTTGTGCCAACCAACTTGAACAAACAGAACGATGGAAACGGCATAAAGGTATCAAAAGCAGAACACTCCCAGTCCTACCACAGATTGAGTTGACCTTGTACATGCAAGCTACCACTATCTCAGACAGAGGGGGCACATCTCTTTGTTTATAATGCTTTATAGAAGCACATACTATACCATATGTTAAGTATGAAGTTAAATTAAGGTCTAGTTCTAGCATGTCATTTTTTCCTTTAATTTTTTTATGTAGAAATCTAAATTATGAATCAAACATAATCCAACTTGATGAGTTGGGTAACTTATGATGATTCCTTCTAGTGTATAGAGAGCTGCCGCACATGCAGCAGCATTAGTGTACTGTGTATGAGTCCAAGCACTCGATCACACAGCATTTGCATCGAGTCTGGAGCTGGTTGATCATCATCTTAAAATACATTATATTTGTGATTGTGCTGCACCACACAATTATTTCTGGAGTGAACTTTAGGTGTTAACTGTGACGTGTAGAGTGATTTAACCACTGTGAGCTGACTGAGTGAATGATACATTGATAGTGACAGTAATAGTGTTGAGGACCATGCAAATCCCCTGCAAAGAAAACGCAGTAAATCACAGTCTGAAAGGTGCACAGGGTGTCAACGAGGCACAATAACCCATGCGCTATTTACATGTGTATATCGTTTATTATAAAAGTCATAAACCATGACTCACATTGATGAAGACAATATCAAGAATTGGTCCGTGTCATTGGTGTTAAAGTGTTAACTAATTTTACGAAACAAGACAAACGTGTTAGGTCCAGAATGTTGAACATGAACCTTCCTTGCAGAGATTTTTTCCCCAGACATTCTTTTTGTTCCCATCTTATTTTCACTTTTGTTAATTTATTATTGTTATTAAAACAACTTATTAAATACTGTAAAAGAAATATTGAAGTACCAATAGCTTCAGAAAGAGTGTGTGTGTGTGTGTGTGTGTGTGTGTGTGTGTGTGTGTGTGTGTGTGTGTGTGTGTGTGTGCGTGTGCGTGTGCGTGCGTGTGTGTGTGTGTGTGTCTGTGTGTGGGGGGGTGGGGGGTGGGAGGGGGTTCTTTCCCTGCTTTGAAATTGGTGTCTCCAATCTTTTCCACAACAAAATGACTCTTAACTTTGCTGAGTGCAGCATGGGTCACACAGCTAGATTGCAGCCAGGGTGTCTGGTTAGTGTTGAAGTTTAACAGGAGATTTCTGATGTCTGATTTCACTCAATAAGCCAGCTGTGGCTCTGTTTCAGAGAGCCTTGCAGTAATGCCTTGCAGATATGCAATAGGGGTAACAGAGGGGGGGAGTATACATACGTAGCTTAAACCTAACTCAACTCCATGACCATTTTAAGGATACAGTGTTTCTAATTGTTTGACCACCCACCTCTATCAATAAAGGTTGACTAAATGTTGACAGTACCTCTGAGTAGAATATATATAAACCTCACCATTAAATTGATTTGGCACCTTGTGCTATTGGCCAACTCTAATGACTGGGAGAAGATAGATTTTCCTTACTTGTACTGTTATGGATTCATATTTGGTATTTCAATGCAATTTAACACCTAAAATTCAGTTCCCCCCCTCAAAAAATGTAAAGAGATACTGTTCTTTCCTAGAAATCTTGACCAATCAAATCAGACCGTTCTACGCTACCCAAGTTAAACTAGCGTGGGCATGCTCGCGCACGTCATATTATTCTGCTGAGCAGCAGATGGCTCCTTGCTGGACAGAGGGTTCAATCAACGGGGCAGAGAGAGGGCTACATGTGAAAGACAGGGACTCAATTCTGACCCAGGTAAAAGTCAGTACATTTCTCAAGGATGTATGATGTCCATCTTTCCCTCATTGATTTCATCCACAGTGACTGACACAGCTTGTGAGAGAGTCACGTCTATTTTCATAGCCTAGCCTGGGACTGACAAATCCTAGAAAACAACATAGGAAAAGTCAGGAGGTAGTGCAGAATGTCTTATTGTCTCTATTTGTCTAGAAAACATATACAGTATATACTGCTCTCACTCTAACTTAAAGTCAGTGTAGCTCGCCCATCAACAATAGCTCTCTCCCTCCCTGTTATCAGCATACACATTAATCCATCAAGGTTGTAAAACTTTTCTTTTTTAAATAAAAGTTAAACGACAGTGTTCTGAAAAAATGATGTATTGGTCGACCATCCATAGAAAAAATAAACAGGATTTGGCGATTACTTTTATTGATCATTAATTGTGCATTGGTAAAAAAAAAGGGCAGCATGTTCTACTTGTGACCGCCCATGAAATACTTCAGGCGCTTTGTTTTGACTGCACATCTAACTTTTAAATCTAAATTCTAATTCTGGGTCCAACTTTAGATCTTTACCTGAGCAAACATATTCACCTTTCAAAGTTGTGAAAGCACAGGTGTAAAACATAACATTAATGATGATTCTGTTTTATTTAGTTTGACTGTAAAACTAACACGAGGGCCATTTCACTGCAAATCAATATTATAGCCAGTGTTTTAGGTGACAAACATGGTTTGTATAAGGAGCCTTACATGTAGTAAGAAAGTATGGTATTGGTCTGACAACTCACCTCTGGTCTTCTCCTCCTCCTTCCCTGAGCCTTGGTTGGTGCTGCTATTGTCGGTTGGGGTGCTCTCCTCATCCTGACTTGGGCTGCTTCCCAGTGGGTAACTGACAGGCCGAGAGCTGGTAACAGAGCTGGATGGTCGGGAACTGGCACAGTTCTGTATGAAATGAGAAGGCTGTGTCAGCTGCAGGAGATGGCTGTAGGATTTAATTCCTTCTGAGGGGTCACGGTCACTTTTCAACTTTTCTGTTAACTGAGAAGCAAAAAGAGATCTGGTTCATACATTCTTGCAAAACTGACTTTTGTGAGGCAGATACGTAGGTGTATAGGTGTTCCTCTTCTCTCTTTAAACCACTTTGTTCTCTCATGTGTTTTTGTTTTTCAATGTACCATAAAAGATTGAACCGTTTAAAGTAACCAGTTAGTATTGGAACAAAAGAGGAGACTATACCATGCACTGGGTTTATCCTCGAGACTAATAAGCGTCAATAGAAGCAATTTACAGTTTTCCTATATGTTTCTATAATACCAAGAATATATCTAATTAAGGAATCACAATAAACTTAAGAAACAAAAAGATGAACTATTTTAGACTACTGTATTTTCCTTCAAACAATTCCTGCAACAAACCAGAGCTGCTGCTCCGTGGATGTCATTCAGAGACCCTCGTTCCACACATCTTTCAGCCAGACCAAAATAAACGGCAATCACAGAAAACCTATTTGTTTGCACACTTCTCAAACAGACTGCGGGGGCTTAAACAGGCTCTGCGGCCTCTTACATTTCTTGCTGTACTTCTAACAGGCAGGAAAGCTTCACACGGCAAACACTTGGGCCTGCTTTTTTTTTGGGGGCTGCTTGTGTGTATTGTTGATGTCAAGCTTCAGTGGATATGGACAGCAGACACTGAACTGGAAAGAGAATAATACATTCTGCATGTTATTGTTCTGTAAACTCTCTAACCATGAGCCGCAGACACAGAGATATACAGCATTTCATTTAAAGCCTTTGATTGGACAAAACATATGGCATGTCAATATTCCATGGCTATGTTTGTGGTAAACAAATACAAAAAATAGGCAGAAGTTCTTGACAATCAATCTGAGAAAATAAAATACATATTCAATGTTTCCCCTTTTGCTCCAAAACTGCTTCTAGAGAATCATATCTTCTTAAATGTTGTCAAACATGAATTAAGATCAAAAAAACTAATCTGCTTCCAATTGATATCTATATTTCAGTGGTGTCAGGGGCATAGAGTATTGAGGGGGGGTTGTTTTTTATTTGGGTCCTGCAAGTGACAGCTTTATTTCACAAAGCAATCTGGCTGTGTGTGTACAAGAGGGAGGTCAGGGTGGGTCAGGAGGTACTTGGTATCAAACAGGCAGGATACACTGGTCAAAGTGTGTGAGCATGTGTGTGTGTGTAAACAACCCCACCCCCCCGGGCTGAAAAGGCTGTGTGCGACACATACCCGTGCAGAGGGCAACTACAAGGAGGAGGGCTGAAAAAGGTTGACACAAGAGTGGAATATAAAATGGGAGTGTGTGTGATTAGATTTGGGGAAATTTATACGAGAGGTCTTTAAGGTCAGGGGTGTGTCATGTCAATGTAGCAAAGGCAATATAATGCTAATATGCAGTTTAATTGTTCCTATGATATCTAAAGGATCACAATGTTTTGTTTACTTTTATACAAAGCTAATGTCATGTGCACTTCTCCTACAGTATATGGTGAGAGTTTGGTTCCTTTTTTTTTAACCTGGTGCTCAGTCTTCACCAAAAATCTTTATTACCTCCAATAATTCCTGAAATGTCCACGTATGGTACGTTTGACCTAAGCTATACTTAATACTTGCAGTTTGTGATCAAGCAAAAAAAGTTTTAAAGATCAAATTTTAAATTCACTTTGAACGCTCTAATCAAATTTGGAGGAATCATTTCCCATTGGATTAACCCTTCAATGGTTGCAAATAACACAACACATAAACCCCTCTATCCGACAAGTGCCATTCGTCTTCAAATGACCCCATATGCAGTAACACCGCCACAGCCTCTTTATCCCTCAGCTGGCGAGGCACGCTACCCAATCCTATGTTTTACAACATGGGGATATATAGGGGCATGTGCGGTCATCTAGAGCCAAATGTCTCCTATCTAGCCATAGGACAGGTAGATACAGTATTTCAAGCAGGATTTATGGCACAAAATAGCATTAGCTAAAAACCGTCAGGCGGCAGTGATGGCAAAAAAACGCATTCTGGTAGCGGAACCCGGCAAGATTGGAAAATTGCCACCAACAGAGGGGAGAGGAAGCAGTAAAAATGACGGGAGATGGGGGGCCTCACTGATAACATGAGCAGACAATATATCAGACTGCACCTGCTGGTAGGGGGGCCCCTGGGCCCCTCTTTACTCCTAAGCGGCCAACACACAGACACATTAAATTTTTTACATTTATTTATTTCATTTCTTTCCATCCCAGCAGTGTCCATCTCTGAGGTGGGGGGTTAAAAAAGTAGGATCACCCTGACATTTTTTTTATATCAATCTGCTGTCAGAAATTATTTCATTCCTTCTTCAATGACCTGAAGTGGGTGATGGTGAAGAATATTGGGAGGGTGCTTAAACTTGGGTCAGGGAGCAGTGGGAGGGGCAGGATAAAGAGTTACTGGGCAAAGAGGAGTGGAGTTAATGTGATCAGTTACGGGGGACAAGATGCATTTTGTATGTGTGGGTGTGTGTGCGAGGCAAAGCAGTGTGGACTGATGAGACTGTGTGCCGGAGTCTATAATTGTCTGTATGAGTGTGACTCTGAGCTGGTTCGTGTGTGCTGGAGACTATTAAATACTTTAAAAGTGCTTTGCGTAGACTATCTTGTATACACACAAACACTCGCACACATACACATACACATGCAGCATCCCACCACCTCAGCCAAATAGCTACGTCCAACAAGGTATAAATACTGGCCTGACACTTTAATGTCAGGGGACTGCTTGTCCTGGATTAGAAACTTGTAACCCACCACGGAGCTTGACATTGCTGGGATGAAGGTGCTGCAATGGGCAGAGTGTAGATGGGGGGGGGAGGCTATTATGGAGGGTCTATGTTTGATGTATAAGGGCATCTAACATGGACTGTCAACCAGTGGAGGCTAGCAGATGTTCAATGTTGCTTTGTGGCCAGTTTTTCAATGCTGAAGTATTTTTTTTAAAGCAAAAGCTGTACGGGAAATTGAGTCTGATGCACCAGTGTGTTTCAAAGAGACACACTTATTCACAGGGGGAAAAAAAGAAATACATACTGAAAAATTAAGCGCTTTTCTCCTCTCCTTAATCCTGTTGACCGTGCTCCGAACCTGAAAGACAAAGAAAGAGAATAGAAGAAAAAAAATGCATCTGACACAGAGATAAAAAAGAGAATAAATTCATGAAATGAATTAATTAAAAAAATTACTGCAAACTCCTGCAAGGACCAATAGTATAGGCTGGACAAAGGAGAAAAGAACCAGGAAAAGAGACATTTTGAGCAGCAGTATTCAGACACTGGAGGCAGCAGTTGAGATGTGTGAGTGTGTACTCGTGAGAGCGTGTTCCTGTATGTCCCAGTGGCTAATGGGACTTGAAAGTGACACATAGAGCTGGCAAACTAAGGAGACGACTTCAAGCTATCATCTGTCAGCGTAGAGCGCCGGGACCAACAAATGGATCTATTGGAGGAGAAGGGACCGCCCTAGCAGAACAGATTACATTTTTACACTCCGGATGAAACAGTGTACTACACGCCGTCTTTTAACACACACGATACCAGACAAGAGTTTCACAGATTTTAGAGATATTCAATGCTTAGTTATAAAAACACTTTAACAGAACTTTATTTCACACGAAGATGAACAATGATCTCTTTTTAAATTCTGTCAAAGTTAATGTCATGATAACAGCTGAGAGATTTTTTTTGTAACAATTTTGTCTTCAAACGAAAAACAGTTTTTTTTTTAATTTAAACCATTCTAGATATTTTGAAAGATTAATAACATTAACAAAGTTTCATGTAATCACATGAGGGAAGACAATCAAGCGATTTAATCCCTACTTTTGTAATTGGATGCAATAAATTCATTCACAAGAAAATCTTACGATCTTCCCAACATGGAAGTAAAATTTGTATTGATCACATAATCCTAGGTTGATACGTACAGATTAGGACAATCAAAAAGATCTTTGGAAAAAACAAACAATTAATTCAAAATTAGCCTCTGATAAATCTCCCCTTTACATTCTTAAGGAAGGCTAGAGGGGGAATGCTATTTGGAATATACAATAGATACATTTTGCTTCATTTCATTAGTGTTGGCTACAAGATGATTCCTAACTCAATTAGAACTCAGGGCTTGTCAATCACATGATATTTTTTACTTACTAGTATCATTAAATTCTCTGCTGAATTTGATACTTGGATTTCTTTGTTTAATGTTTAAGACAAGCCTTTTTATTTACTGTTAAAAAATGACATGATTATTATCTGTTCTAATAAAAACTAAACAAGGAAAAACAGGAGTTCAGTTAAGTAGATTGAAGTCATGTATGGCAAGCCTCTGTGTGCGCGTGTGTGTGTGCGCGTGTGTGTGTGTGTGTGTGTGCGTGTGTCTGTGTGCGCGTGTGTGTGTGCGTGTGCGTGTGTGTGTGAGCACATGCTTGTGTCCATGTATTCTGTTAGCCTTCTCTGTAAATTTGAAGCGGCTGGGCACTCATCACCGCAGCCCTTCCCAGCCCAGCCCACCACGTTAGTGAATATGCATTATGGCTTATGGCTTCATTAAGTCGCAGCGTGTCGTAAATTATGACAGCACGCTGAGCACACACACAGTGCCAGAGACAGCATGTGTAAACAAAGGATGTTTTGCATACATACCGACGTTGAAGGGCCACATAATGAAGAGAGCCTGAGCCCTGTGACAAGGCAGAATCAACAGCCCCAGAAACATGTTTCTAAAAATCGTATTTTTTCTGAGGAGATCTCCAGAAGGTCTTCCACACAGTGTGCGTGTTGGCGAGACGCCGTCTTAACACTATTTAATGGGAGAAGGAAGTCCTGGGGATTTTACTGATATCAAAAGCAGCTGGCGTGCTGAGGCAATTACATGACACAACTTAATTAATCATTTGACAATGAGGGGAAGGGCATTGTTTTAGATGATCGTTATGTGTTTAAGGGGTTTTGCGCACACTCAAGGTTTTGCAGTGATGCAAAGCGTGGTTTCCCATGTAAATGGGCGCTAAACAATTACCATATGAAAGCAGCGCACCCGACAACACCTGCCGACATCCTTGGAGTTGATGGAAATAAAAGGTCATCAAAGCGTGGGATTACAAGGTGACCACCAAGGAAAAGCTAATTGCAACAAATAATGGAAAGCTATTGTCAGGTAATTAGCAATTAAAACACAGCGTTTTAGTGTAATAGCAGTAGACGAAGTCTGTTCTTCTCCATATTTGTACTCACTGAGCCTGATTACAGCCTCATGAATGGAGCATTTCCACTAACTTTCAGACACTGAATAACTCAAGCTTTCTTTAGCATATCAAAGAAAAAAAGTCTTCTTCAGATGGTTGAAGACCGATTTCTTAAACCAGGTTAATGACTTTGCAACTTTCTTTTCCTCTACTCTATACACTTTGGGCCTGACAACAGCTTTATGTGTCCGATAATGTATTCAAAGGAGTGGTTAACTTACAGTGGTTAACAGAGGAGTAACAAACAAACAGAATTAACGTTTTATCATTCATATTCAGTATTTTGGGGATTCTTTTGTTGAGGAAATAATCTTCCTTTTAGGGTGAAACCTGAAGCCAACTGAAGTTTGTGATACAGAGCTGAAGACAAGCAGGGTGAGAGAGAACAAAAGGAGCTGTGGGTTAAGATGAAGAAAGAGAAATGTGTACGCGAGAATAAAAGCAAGATAACAGATTTATTTTTTGTAATGACAACAAAGCAGTGTGCTCCTTTTGAAAACCTGAACATGTACATGAGGTGCTCAAACAGTCATGAAAAACCTCAGGGTCAAGGACATCTAGAGTGTAAGAAAATGAATTCTCAAGCACTAAAAAAAAGCCACTTAAGCAAGAATGCAGTGTTGATTTATTATACGGAGTGAAAGGTCAGGCCATCTCTGGCTGTGCATTGTTGGTGCTTCGCCTATGACTCAGGGACATGCTCTGGAGTAGAGATGCATGCAGAGAGCAAAGAGAAAGGGGGAAATAAAACTTGACAGAAAATGCTAATCTTACATTAGAGGTGTCCTAATTTGATGGTCAAAAGTCAAAGGAGTCTTTGGTAATAGCAGATTTTAAAAATAGAAATGTGAATGTAATGTTGACGATTACATAAAGATAAAGAACAATTCTACTCAGCTTTTCAAAGAAGCTGCTTGTATAATGTGAGGACAACCTTGTACATAAGTCAGAGCATCAAGAGGCAAATGAAAAGATGAGGTGTGTTTGTATTTATCAGAAAGGAAAGCTCACAAATCACGAATCAATCTTCCCACAGAGGAGACAGCTTGTTAGTTCAAGTAAGTAAAGTTTATTTTTCAAGCACTTTTCACAGACTAAGGTCCCAAAGTGCTTTACATCAACGAAATATAACATACATATAATAAAAACATGAACAAACATGGGCCGACATTATAAAGTCCTGCAATGACCTGGAACAATAAGTAGCACAATAAAACATAGGTAGACTGAGTGGAAATGATTACCCATAGGTTTGTGTAAACATAAACCTTTTCAGCTGATAAGTTTGACTTTGTTCAATGCTTTAGGAATTTACCGTCATCTTAAGTTAAAATGAGATATTCCATCAACTGTATGAAAAAAAAGTTTGAAGATTTTTGCTCGATGACTATTTTTCACAGAGACTGTTGAAGTGACGATGCATGCTCTGTCAGAATTGATTGTAATAAATAAGGGTTGACATTTTTAAGTCTTGAAGCGTAGAGTGTGTTACAGAGTGTCTCAGCATCACTTTCTTTTAAAGTTTGAAATGTAAGGAAGCAAAGAAGGAGAAATAGAGCACAAGTTTAGAAAAAAGGGGCTGCATTTTAAGAAGGCCTAGAAGCAATTTGACTTTTTCACGAGTTGAGTTCAACCTATTTACATAGACTGAGAGTCACATTTGACCAAGAGTGATTTTCATGACCTGCGTCTCATGCATTAAAATGTATCTTTCTGTCTCCACACAGCTAAAGCATATCTAAATGGTAATAAAGCATCATTTCAATATGATATCCTCACTCCTTCATTGCCCATTGTTGGTTGCATATTGTTTTCTTTTTTCCTCCTCCTGTGGTTACTGCTCGGGGCCCCTCGGAACCCTGGCCGGCGGCTTTGTCAGGATGCTAAATGGAGGGCCGTGAGTTTAAAAACTTAAAGAGGCAGTGAAATATTAGCCAATGTAGGTGAGGAATGAGTGGCTGAGAACGGCGGCGTGTCAGTGTTTAATGGTCAGACTCGGATGCATATAAGTTAGTCCAAGCATGAAGGGCAGTGGGACGCTCGCGTGGAAACGATGCCCCCCCCCCACACACTCATCCTTTCAACCATCCACAGACGCACCTTCACACACATACACACTCGAAGCCCCCCCCCCCACACCCCACCCACTCAGCTTTTAGGCAGGAAGCCCATCAGAAACTTGTCATTTCTCTCGTTCACTCCGACAGCCTTGAGACACAATGCAGACTTACCTCTGTGTTGTACACCCCATATATCAGGAAGATGAACAGGCCCTGCAAAAACAGACAAAGAAAGAGAGAGAGAGAGAGGAAGGGAGAGAGAAAGGGAGAAAGAGAGGAGGACAAAGTTGTTACAGTTGTCTTCTTTCTTACCCACTGTTTAAAAACAAAACATCAAATGTAATAAGTGAAGTGACATGAAACGGGCTAGGTTGATTCATAAACTATATTCCAGCTACAAGGAGCTGAAGAAGACTGTAGTGAGAAGTATGAAAAGGAGGAATTGAGAGTACAACTTCTCCAAACTGGGCCACCTCACTGAGGCTCAGCTTGTGTTTGTTTCATCAACAATACTCATGCTCCTCGTTCCAGCCCCCACTAAGCCATCAAAGGCTCCAATCCAAGGTTCCACACAGCTTTGTCGAAATAGAAAATCTCAAGTGTCTGTGTTCAGTCTGTGTTGTTAGACACAGAAACACACATATACAAACCCATGTAAAAACACAAGTTCAAGCCCACACTCAAACACAGAACATTTAAAACATTTGCAACAGACACAGATAGAGAAATTATGAAGGAGCAAAGACAATATGAGCACAAAAATGTATTAAAAGACACACACGGGCGCACATAAAGAGAGCAACTCAGGCCAGACGAGGCTATCAAGGAAAACCATTCGAGGAGAGCGGAGAAAGAGAGAGACAGAGGGAGCATAATGAAAAAAATGACACATAAAAGAAGATATTTCATGTTCACAAAACTCCACGGCTAGTACCCAGGGCACAAGAATGCCATGCCCTTGGAGGCATAAAGGCTGCACTTTTGGTCACAGAAAAACAGATATTTTTCATTCCAATCCATTGTGTGTCCATTGAATGTACAAGCTGTGCATTCGCCTTCAGGCCATAACGAATGCCGTCAGCTCAAAGGAACGGTGAGAAACATTCTCTAAGCACCAATTGAACTCTCCCACAAAAAAAAGAAGAAGAGAAAAGATGTACAGAGAAAAATTAAATGGCAGGTAAAATCCTATATATTTCAAGGATGTCAGATACGGCAGATTCTTTGACAAGTCAACACTATGTCAATGTGGGTCTGTCTATCACAAAAAAAAAACTTTTAGAAGTACATCTCTTCTTTTCAGCACTCAGAGTGTGTCTGTGTTGCTTCATCTTTAAACAAGGGTAAGGACACATCTTGAGGATGGCAGACACAACCTGGTCAATGCATCAATCAAGTTGAGTTTGGAGCATCCAATTTTGGCCAGAGGGAGATCTCGATGCATCACCATTGACAACATGATTTGGGGGCCCATTCAGAGTGACAGGCTGGCGATGGCCGACAACGACGACGACCTCTAGCCCAAACTACTGTCCATTCACCTCCTACTAGCTGCTCTCCTGTCCTCCAGGGACTGAATTGCCCTGTCGGCCTGTCATGTGACACCTACGGACATCCATCCTGTTTAAAATGACAACTCGTCTGCTCTCTGACAGGCTAGAGACAACGGGCATAGCAAGGAATATCAAGCTGAGATCTGAGACCAGCGGTTTTATTTCACTTCTTACCGTAAACTTCTTGCAGAAAGTGGTTAATTTTAAACAAACGAACAAAGTCAACAAAGGAATAAGGCCACTGTAAGGTAAAATAAGGCTTATTAATTAATACAATATTGAAGAAACAAAAACATTAAAGAGCACAAAGTCTTGAGAGTTTATCATGTGAGGGAACGCATACTGTTGTGATGTTCTGTTTTCAGCTGACACTCACATATAATAAGACAGTGGGTGGTTAATTTCCAACACATACCCTATTGTATTGCATTAGAATTGCAATTTCCTACTTACTGTTGCAATTTGATTATCATGTTTTTGATCATTCATCTTATTTGTAATTAATCTTTTGTTGTGTAGGGAACAAAGTGAGGCGAACGTACTGTGCACATTAGGAAAAGTGATCTATTAAAATATAATTGAGTTAAAAATAAGTGGCTGCACAACAATGATGATAGATTGTTTAAAATGTTAATTCATTAATATCCCACTAAAAACAAACAGACAAAAAATGGGTCGCATTATTTAAATGCATGTGTGCTTTTCTAAATTCAGTCCTGTTTCTTTTGAACTCGGCGGCAAATGCTACAAATTTATGCACAGAATAAACGCTGTTGCTTTCAAAGTATTGCTTCACTGTACATCAAACAGGGGAGCATAAATTAATTAGCATCCAGCTAATTAGGGAACAATTGTATGTTTAAAAAGTTAAAGCCAACAAACATTGTGTTTGACCAAAAACATTATCGCCCCAGAGAGATGTGCGATGCTTCAACACAAGACAGAAAATAGTATTTCTTGATATTAACTCGGGTGGTACATCTTATCTTCTAATCCTGAGGGCTCTGTCTGAGGAAGCTGGAAACACGATTCAAAAGCAGGGATCGATTAAATCTGAAAGCTTTGACCAAATACAATAAAAACAGACGCTGTTTTAGCGTGTGTGAAGTTCTTGTGTGGCTGATAGATATGTTTGAAATCCTTTCTTTTGAAAATGTACCTCATCCATCTCTGCTGTCCTTGTGACTCATACTTCATAAAAGCATCAACTCAGTGCATTAAATACTTGTAATGAAAGCTTTACTCCTGTTTGTGGAAGGGTGTGTACTGAATGGCTTCATTGCAGGTAGAAAACGTAACATTTATTGAAGATTATAGTTACCTAATTTTAAGAAGTTCTTAAAGCTGGTCTATTTAGATTGGCAGATTTCTGTTCAGTTCCCAGAAGCACAACGTATAAGTGGGCTGTTACTTGTTTAGACAAGTGAATGAGGAGGAAAGAGGTTGGTAAAAGGGTTCTTTAGACAGAATACAAAAATGTTGATGGTTGTACTTGTACCTGCTCGGATTGAGCCTGTGACCTTTCAGCCGCAATGATTTTGTTGAAGTACATCGGAGGAAGCTAACCAAACAACATGAAAGTAGCAATAACTGATGTTTTATTTTGTTCTTGGATTTGATTTTAATAGACAGGGCTCAAAGTTGTTCTATGTCTGAAATGTGCAACAGATGGAAGTGGCCCTGCCATACAAGCACATATCTATAGTACTGAGTCAATCAGGCTGAAGCAGAGAGAATGAAGAGACAGCAAAGCAGGATAGGTTTTCAGGAATGTTTAGGGTGAGCAAATATCCATAACTTTTATTTGCTTCCTAGCATTGGGAATAAAAATTAGGGGCTAACAGATCTCCGTCTGCATTTGTTTAGTCGTACCACAAACCTGTACGATAAGATTTGTTGTTCAATGTGCAGTAATATCCTTTCTAATTTCTATGCACAAACCCCTTGTAGGAATTCATCGTCCTGGCTTTATAGATGCTGTGTTTGGCACTCTACAGTACTGCAATGCCAACACAAGCAAATGCACATTGTGTTAGCTGTTCCACTTTTCTTTCTGTGTTACGAAGGATAACAAATTGTCATTCAACAGTGCTTTTCAGTTTCATGTATCCCCCTCCCATACCTTTTAGCACCCATATTTCCTCATCTCAATCAACCTCCCAAATGCGTTGAGTTCAGGAGTGCAGCACTGGCAGGTAAAAATCTCAGAAACTCAAAGTTTATGACAATGACCTCGGGAAACACATTTTCAATGTAAAGATACACAAACTATAATGAAGGAGGGAGGCTCGTGTCTTGCCAAGGAGAGAGCGACTTGCAGGGCAGATTTCTTTTGTCATGCTGGAATATATTGCTGATAGTCATTCATTCATACATAAATACTGTATGATTTATAATGGCTTTATGGAAGTTTTTTCATTTTAGTGAAGGAACAAATGTGCAATAAACCGATGTTTTAAAATACTTTTTTTAGTTGTTTTTCAAACACATATAAACCATATGCGGCTTTATGGGTCATGCTAACTTTGCACTTACATACTTACTACATACTCAAAACCAAATCAACTAAATCTTGCACCAAAAAACACATATCGGGTTAGTTGTGCAATCTGCCCTCAGCTTCCCAAGGAGCTTTGGTTTCTACCTCAGACATGTTGGTCGCTAGTCTCAGACCAGTTTAAAAACTAAGGAAGTGCCTTGAAACTGTCAGTGTGACACAGGACACAAGGTTCAGAGGTTACTTCCAAATAGGTTTGCCTGTATGATTGAGAATATGGATAACTTTAAGGTGGATTAATTCATGTTTTTGTTGTTTATTGATAATACCAGTTAAGGTTCATTGTAACCTCATTTAATTATTGATGGTATTAACTGTTTAACTGATATTGAAGTTAAAGTCTTTGTTAACAGATCAATGGTTAACAGAGTTAAAAACATTTTTAATTAACTGTGCCCCCCTCTGGTAACGGGCTAGCCTGTACAGTAATTTACAAAAACAGAGTGACAAGTAGTTATTTATAGTGTTGACATGGTGGCTGTCCTGCACTGTAGATTCAAGATTGAATATCTCTCTGTATAAAAATCTAAACTGACTTTCCATGCCCCCTCAGTCACAAAAGTCTGTGCGAGTTAAATTTGATCATTTTCCAATCCTAAGAATGAAGTGCTTTGTGATACGTGTTTTTATTTTATTTTGGAAATGTTCTGAAACATTCAAAAACACGGACAAGCCTTTTATAACTTTGAGATTCCTGTTAACTCTTGGAGGAAATAAAATCCTCTAAGAGTCAGAAGTAAGAGTCATTTAGGTAAGTCTGTCACGTTAACACATTTCTCTATGGCTCTATGGAAAGCACTAAAAGTGAAAAAGAAAACAAACAACGATTCAAACAAGCGTCCTACATTGGTATTGCACAAACTATAAGTCCTGGCTGCTTGAGGAAGTTTCTCTCTATTCCAGCATCCACATATTAATAAAATAATAAAAAAACATTTCAGAAATAAAATAGCTGCCTTTGGTTCCTTTAATTGAAGTAATTGTTAACCACAGGCAACAGACAGTGCCACTGCTCAACTTCAAAAATGATTTCTACTTTTCTAACCCTTCTTCAAAAACCGAAATAGATACCGTTTTCACGACAGACATCTTTTCATCAGACCGACAGATTTGCTGGAAACCGCAACCTCCACATCCATTTACAGAATTCCAGGCTTTAGTGTCAACCAACAGCAAGAATGAGAGCTATTTGAACAAGTTGGACCTAATGTCAAATATCCCAGCCTAAATTCAAATACACAGAGACACTTTTCACAAATAGAGCTATCTGCATCTCCACTTGGCGAAAAAAGGGAGGAAAAATTCTGCCCTGGCACCTGGTAGTCATTACAGAAATGAGAGACAGAAGAGGTTAAAATGCTGTGATGGGGGAAAAGAAAAGAAATTCACACTTCTGCACTGGGGCTTGCTAATGTCTCTGACCCCTCCACACATAAACAGTTTAATTAACATGTATACATAACTTTCACTTTAACTGCTCATGGCATGTCAAATCAAAGTGTCTGTCAAAGCTGTGAAAAGGGGAGTTGATACTTTGCAGGTCCTCAGTTCAAATCCAGCACAGTGTAACTGCTCCAGCTGGCAGGAGGAGCTGGCAGTGAGAGGTGAAGGCAGACAGACAGGTAGGTAGATGGGCAGTCTGCCACCCTGTCACATTGATGAGAACACCCTGATAAAAGCTTTGTGACAACCAGCTAACCTTTGATAAACTCAAACGAGAGACACGGCACTATGACGTATGAACCAACCTATTTTTATCAGATTCACATCAATTTAACTAAAGTTGATCAACTTCATTGTCCTAATGTTTTACAGCATTTAAAGCAATGCACAGGCCAAACTGTCCATCCAGTATCATTCAACTCTGTCTTCAGTTCTCTTTGCAATGACTCATTACAGTACATAATCTGTGTGCGAGGGTGGGTTTGAGGTCAAAGTTTTCTTCCTGTTTCCATCCTGTTGAACATTATTAGGGAAAGATGATCAGTCATTCTTTGAGAAGAGTTATTAGGACTCTCCCTGTGTATTTCCCACACACACATCCAGTTAGTTGGGCTGTCACATTGAGAAGGGGACCCCCTAGCCAGCCTGCCTCTACAGGGTGTATAGCCAGAGAGAGCAACTTCAAGTATACACACACACATACAAACAGACACACAATGAGGCCGGCAGCAACACCGGTCCTGGTGTGTGATGGCTCAGGAGAGGAGGGAGAGTTATTAGCTTAGCCCTGAACCACCTACTTAATATAGGGGCCGGCGGTGATTGCTAACAGAGCCTGGCAGAGGTGACAGCTTTTGGCCCTGCTTGAGGAAATCCAATTGAAAAGCAGCCAAGAGGAACAACAACCCCGAAACAGATGTTGCTTGCTACCAGCGGCGCAACTTGGGTACACACAGCCCAGCAGCAACAAACCACGATGGCAAATCTGACACACAAACACACTGCTGACACAAAATAGAGCACACACACACATCTACAGTAGACTGAGACTTACAAGAAACCACACGATGACTGCATGTAAAAAAGAGCACCACAAAATGTCCTTTAATACTTAACTTGTACACATGATGCACGCTAATGTTTCTGCTCACTCTGGGTGCTGTTTCCAGCATTCAAATTGGCACCCTGACTTGTGCAGGACTGATGTATCATCCCATTTCAGCTGAAATTGATCATTTAAAAGATATTCTATATCTTGTACTATAGCCTTTGAAGTAGCAGGTTGAACGTGTAAACCTGATTTAAAGATCTATAAACTCTTTATTTTGTTCATGGCACAATACACTCTGGGAGGAAATACAAAATATAATCATAATAATAATAATAATAAGGGGGGGGGGGGGGTTAAGTTTGTTAAAAAAAAAAATATTGATTGGGGGCCTGAAACAAAAACAGACCCAGAGTAGGACAGACCCAGCCAACCATTGAAATCATGACATGCTAGCCCTCAAATTATTACAACCCCCTTGCTCCAATATTAATTGACTTTGTCAAGGCTGACTATGTCTCAGTCAAAAAAGCATTCATTTATTGTTGTATTATCACTACTGCAAAAGTGCAAGGAAGAGAGGGGGGAAAGGCAAACGGGGGGGGGCTAAAATCAATTCTGACACATCTTTATTGCCAGTCGATGACAAATGACGGCACATTTGCCATTGCTCTGGCATTGTGTCAGTGTGTGTCATATTGATTTTACATCAGACGGACAAATGTTATTGATGAAGCTCCCAAGTAACAGATGAGCACTCTATTTTACTTTTTACGTTTAAATAAACCAGAATGGCAGCAGGGTGAAGGGCTGATGGACTTGTGTAGTGGATCTTTCCGTTTGGGAAAATAGAAGGTTTCTTTTTTTATTTCAAATTAACTCAATTTTGAGGCGTTTACAAAAATCAGACCTGTTGGGAGTGAAGAACTACGCTCTGAATAAAATAACACTCCACACATGTGGTAGAGAAATGGAGGGGGTGGAAAAGAGAGCACGAGAAATAGAGTGAACTGTAAACAAACTAGCTTTTAAACAAGACAATTTAGGGTTACGTGTCCAAGACGCCAAGCAAAACATAGCCGTGGAAAACTGATACAAACTTTTAACACATGGGTCAAAGCGGGTGTCTTTGAACTGGTGAAGGAAAGCACGCCGCCGGAGAAGAGAGCTGTTTAATTAAAAATACTTCGGTATCCAACAGGCTTTTCTGTGGCGCCCCCTTGTCAAATTGTATGTGATCCTGCTGTCAATCTCACAGGGTGTTTTCTAATTGCATAGTTTTCCACCGACAGAGAAAAAGTTTGGACGAGAAAAACTCCTGAGACACAGCAGCTGGGGACTGGGTTTGGTTTATAAGAACTTAACACATGGATACACACGTGCACACGTGAGTTAAATTAAACTGTAAGGTAAGATGATTTATTAAGGGACACAGATCTACTGCATGTACACTTCATGCTCAGAGATGTGGTTGTGACCCAAAATACAAACCCCAAAGACAGTGCCCTGGTTGGCGTACCATCTGCAAACTGTAATTTTTTTCTTGGCAATGCACCACCAAGCCAAATGTAAAAAAATAATATATAGATATATTTTTTGAAACCTCAGGTTTATGTGGTCTAGGGTAAGAAATGTGCCCTTGTGCTTGGTGCACTCCAACAGAGGCCTGGCTCAAATACATTTCTTTGCAAGTGTATCTTGCCCGTGAAAATAAATATGGGGAATTATGTTTCTTTTACATAAAGAGCGCACACTTTCCCAGTGAACAATGGAATGTTCATCCTTGGCCTTTCTTTTTGAGCTTGTGTTAAGTTTGTCCAGTTTTTCATTTGCATACATTTTTAGGCATGAAAACAAATTTGAATCACCCGATAGATACATGTGCACACGCCCTATGCAAACACTTTTGAACAGAATACCTAAAGTTGCACTGCTGACAGGCCTGTGTTGCAGTGCCCTTGACTAACAATGACAAATTGAAGCAATATGCAAAGTCTGAACAAGTTGCTTTTGGTTACAAAACAGGAAAAAGATCGCTTCAGGTACCATTATGCGGTGCCTTTGCTCTCCCGTTTCCCAGCTGAGGTGAGCCGAGCTGAGGTTAATGGCATGTGTCAAAATCGAGAAGTGTGTGGGAGAGTGTGTGAGACGTGTGTCCATGAAGGCATGAGAGAGAGAGAGAGGGAACGAATGAGAGAAAGTGTATTGTTCACTTATTTAGCAGTTTGACTTGTAAATGGATGAGTTTTGTGATACATTATTGTGCTGTATCTACGACCTTGTATTTTAAAAGGAGTGTAAATGATTGGAGATAAATTATTTCAATATGAAAAAGGGATGCACTTCAACAGATACAATTGTTTCTAGATGTGATTGGTATTTAGTTTACTGCATCAATCTGTCACAAAAATATTGTTTGAAATAATTAAGTGAAAAAAGAACCTCCATACACCTCAAATGTCAAAAACAACCTCCTTCTGTTTTATAACTTTTAAATCCAAAGTAATACGCCAAAACACATGATCTGTCTTCAAAACGTGTCCTGCCTATATTCCAATGAGCTTGAGGTAAAGTCTGACTAAAATTAAAAAAAATATCAAATAAACCAATTACGGTATGTCAGGAAAACTAAAACCTTAAAACTGTCAATGGTTCAATAGCTCTGAAAATGACACCAAATGAAAAAGGATTTGAAATACCCTCGTCCCTTTATAAGTAAGATTGTTGGGTTTTATTTGGAGTTCTGTTTCTGTCTTCTACTATTCTTGTCTGCACAATCCCACTCCTGTCTGTCTCTGTATCCATGTATGTGTATGTGTACATGTACATGAGTGTGCGTCTGTGTGATACCACACCACCGGAGTGGCAGGGTGTATCCATCATGATAAACCGGCAGACTCGGCAACTGTCACATGCAATCACACTTCACTACGGTTCGCAGGACTTCAAAGTGAAAATGAATGGTAGTTCATCGACATGAAGACTTCATATATCTTCGTTTTTCTTCGCCCCCCCCCCCCCGCCCCTTTTTTTTTTTTGGAGGAGACTTGTCTCTTTTGTCTCAACCACCTTTTGTTGTGAGACCACCTTTGATTTTTTTTTCCATGTCGAAAACTGATTGGGGGGTAAGTGGATTTAAAAACAAGAAATCTTCTTGATCCATCATTTCTACTCGGAAATTTAAAATTGTCACTGTTTTCCTTTCCTCATATTTCCACAAACGTACTTGAATGTATTTGGTTGAGGAAATTGAGCAGAACTTAGACCCTGATAATTAAGAGGTAGGGTTATAAAACCGATAAATGCATGTCTGATGTTGTCATTCCCATGGCTGCATTAAGGCTTTGTTTGACCACATAAGGGAACACAAACTCCAAAAACATTCTCAGCTATGACTCATGTTTCTTCATCATCTATTGGGCTTTTTGTAACACATTTCCAACCAACAATTCAAAAGAAACAAGAACATCCCAGTTATATGTATTACAACTGTCGGATTAAAGTCCAGTGGTGATGTTTTCATTCTATCACACTTTAGATCTTTGTTATTTTTTGGAAATGTTTAAGATAATAAATGTCTTCCTGGTTCGGGATATAGTTCAAACCCTCTGCTATTTTGAGTCGATAGTAAATAATTGTTGCTTGTGTGAGCTAGGTGTTTAGCAGCTGTATTTAAATAAGTTTAACTGGGAATTATTATTAACAAGAAACAAATGATGTGGACTGACTGATAAACCAAAATCTGTTTAACCTTCAGTCAAAGGTTGCTCATGGAGTCAATTTCTGTTACTAAGGCAGGAAATAAAATAGCAACAACTTGAATTTACTGAAAGCCCCTCACTTAATGTTTATATAGGAACTGTAAGGCCCCCCAATACACACACTAGAAAAAATAAATCCATGCCTTCACCGCAATGAAGCAAAAACTCCTTTTAAGATTGAAAGGTATCGTAGCATTCAGCTCTAATTGAACATGGCAAGTGTTAAATGTGATAATCATCACATTTGTAACCACTAGAAAGTCAAATGAGCTATATTAATGCCATTGCTGCAGCTGTTGCAGGGCTCTCTCAGCACGGCAGAGCTTGCCTTTAATCTAGTAATGACTCTGAAATGACGCAGTATTTGAAAAAACTTTGGAGATGAGGCTATAGGTCTCTCTGCCTCCCTCCCGCTCTCTCTCTCCCCTGGCCCAGGCCCTGCTCTCGCTCTCAAGCTGTTTGATTGGCACATGCTTTCACTTAATGAGGGATAATTACTAAGGAAAACAAGTGGGAGACCACATCTGCTCAGTGTAAAAAGAAGTCCAGGCCTGGTGCAATCTGTCAGACAGGGCTTTCAGGTTGTGTGTGTGAATGTTTAACCCAACCTCAGTGGCCTCCCAATTCAACACAAACCCACCAGGATCCTCTCCCCCACCCTGTCCCGACAAGAAGCAGATTAATAGGAATCAGCATGTGGCTGTAAACACTCACTGGGAAGAGTGTATATCTGCGTGCGTTGACACGCATAGGAAATGACCTAGGGTATCTGTCGGGGACAAGCCAGGGGCCACAGCAGGAAGGGCAAGAGGCCAGTGGGGACGATCAACATCAACATCAACATCAACATCCCAATCAGTGTCCTGCTGCCAGACCTGTTGTTCCCCAGCTCCCATCGCCACTGTTATGTTTACTTTCACACAATGCTGTCATGGTAGTAAAGTACACAGGTAGCCGCCCTGCTCCCCAGATGTCTCCACACACTGCCTGTAAATCATCCATGCATGGGATTTGCATTGTGCTAAATGGTCTCTTAATGACTTGCCCATGTTTACTGGTAGTTTCCCTAGTAGCATTAGTCTAAGTCTTGTACTGTAAATCAAAGTTTTAAAGGGGCCCCTGTCATGTTTGAAAGTAGTAACGGTCAAAAATCCTTTTTGTTTGACTAGAAATGTTCAAATAGGTTGCATGTATAAATCGATAATTGTTTGAAAATAAATGTTTTTGAGTGTTTACAATTCTTTGGTCAGCTTTGTTAAATAAATTCCAAGCATTAAAAAGTTTAGAAACTGAATCGAATAGTGCAAAAATTACAGGCAACCAACCTTTTTTATGTACAATAATATTTGTCGTACCCCCTTTCTTTTTGGCACATATAGACTGTAAAACATCTTTTCAGATTAATTTACTAAAAAAGCAATTTTCTGTCAGATATATGTGTTATATATCAGTGAGTATTCATTGAGTCTTGGCCAGCAACAGATTTTAAAATCGGAGTAAAACGGGATTTTAAAAAAGTAGACCGTTATTTAAAGGGGGTCAAATGCACTGCAACCCTTATTTTATAAATCAGTTAAAAAAAATCCTTGCTTTATAAAAAAAAACATTTTTCCATTCACTGAAATAATTTAGAATGAAAGAGAGAGAGAGTAGCGTGTATTTGCTCAGCTCAGCATAAAGAAAATGGCTCACATGTAAACTTGAACCGATATTTGACAGCCTTTTAACCTTCCGACACCCTCAACCTCTCCTCCACCCCATCCAACCCCCTCCCTGCCAGCCACCCACCCACTAGAAGAACAACAGGGTTTTGCTTTCTTGCCCTGTGCTGACCCAGTTCTCGCTAATTACCCACAAAGTATACATCAAAGCCGGGCAAATCCACAGATCTGCTGCTACTTGGCAACAGGATAAGAGAAACCAGGACTATCCCTTACCTAGTCGCCTTCATGACTGATATGTGTGTATGGTGCGTGTGTGTGCGTGTGCACATATGTGTGTGTTAGTGAAGTGGTGTCAGCCGATACAAAAGGCAAGGCAGTGAACTTAAAAACAGAACGGTCATTGTTTGGACGTGGGTAATTCGTATGTCAGAGTTGTTGCTGACACTGTTGGCTGTGTGGGGTGGATGATGAGGGGCAGTGGAGGAGTGAGGTCATTGTTTTCAGTCAGCTGATGGGATCCAATTCTTGTTGACTTGCATAAACACATATGTACAAAAAAACATTAAAACCACACATGCCACCAAATGCATCAAAGCACTGATGAAAACAAAATATATGCAATGAGTAGGCAAATGTGAATGAACTCTCTCTCACACACACACACACACACACACACACGTATAAGTGCAGACATACAGGTAGGGAAGGGCAAGGGCAGAGGGGATGGTTTGCTTTCTTATGACACAGGCCATTACTACATTGAGCTGGCAGGTAATTCTAAGGCAAATAAATGCCAGCGGCTTTAACACAAGGAAAGGTCTTAAGGGTGCCAGTGTGAGCAAAGACAGGAATTCTCTCGCCTCTTTTGACAGGAAGCCTATTATTTTCACCGCTTTATTTTCCCAGGCCAGTTTTAAAAAACGGATTCCTCTGATAATGTTTCTCTCCCTCCCACCCCTCCAAAAAAAAAAAAAAAGAATCTTTCCTCAGCTGAATTACAGCGGCTTCTTGCTCTTTTTTGGTTCTACTTGTCTCTTTTCTCCCAGACTTGATATTTACAATAGGAGTCACTATAGGCAAAAAAAAAATGTACAGCCTCTTTCAGTGTCTTCTTTTCAGATAATTTCAAGGGTACTTTGGTGACCATTTTTACGAGTGCTTTTCTATGCAAAAACCTTGATGCTGATATCTTGAATTAAGCCTGTATCTGTAACAAATCCTCACTTCAAGTAGGTGAACATGCAGCTTAATGAAATGTGCAACGAATCTCTCTAATGTTAATGATGTTCTTAATAAAATAAAACAACAACGATGGTTCTATGGCACAAGATGAAAAGAAACAAAAGGGAGAAAATAAGTACAAGTTGAGACAAAACACACTATAAATACACTACTTGAAGAAGCTGTGCTACATCCTCATTAGAAGTGCCATCTCAGGGAAGCGTGGTGGGAGTCAGAGCTGACCTTGGTATTCTGTTTGAATATTGCTTTAATGCAACCGCTGATAATTGAGGATGCAACGCAAACAGTGGACTCTTTTCAAAGGGAAAGTTATTTTCTCAGGCAATGGGAATGCAAACAATCAGGCGTGCATTCATTTGTTTGTTTTTCAACCACACCTCATAATTATCCTAGACACTCATTAAAATATGGATTATAAATAAATCTCCATGATTTTACCTATGACTACATTCACTTCAAACTTTTCATCACCCTGCTACAGTTTTTTTTTCTCTTAATACTTATTTATATTGTCGTTTTTAAACATTATATGAAAGAATCAAACACATTTTGTATTTTAAGTGTTACCCAAAGCAACTATTAAAGAGGGAAAGATGAACTTTATGTTATTTTAGTTTAAGTGTTTTAGTTTTTATAATTTATATAATATGATGAATGAGTTTATAGTTTCAGTTATTTATATTGTATATTAAAAAACTATTTAAATTGTGTTATTTTGTCAGCAAATGATTTAAAATTCTGATGTGATCCTATTGATCAGTTTGTCAGAGTAGTAGTCAAATTGAACTAAGTGTAATATGTGAACAGAGAATAGCTGTTTTTGTCCCGATACATCCAGTAAACTTCACTTTACTCGAAGCGATGTCTGTTTTTTTTTTTTACTGTGTGTGATATGAAGAAGTAATGTCAAGGTAATGCAGTTCCTGCTAACTCCGATCCAAAATTTAAAACACTACACTCCAAAATGGGAAAGTAAGAACCGTGGTGTGTGTGTGTGTGTGTGTGTGTGTGTGTGTGTGTGTGTGTGTGTGTGTGTGTGTGTGTGCTTCAACATGTGTCGCTGTATATGTGTGCTTGCAAAGTGTGTGAGTAGGCGACAAGGACTAGGTTACAACCAAGGTTGTGCACATACAGTATAAGGTTTGGTGAAATTCAGAATTTAGATGAAAAACAACGTTCCCTCCTTGTGTGGAAACTTCACTGATCGTTGAATAGGAAGATTACTTGAAGTATAGAAATGTGCAACTTTCCATCAACTATGTTTCTGATATGTTTGAAAAAAATGTCTGAAATATAGAAGTCAAATGTTTACAAAAATGTAATATTAAAGTTTCTACAATATGAGGTTTCAACAAGCGGAAATTGAAATCCAACAAGGGATTTCTGTTTTTCACTTTTTTGTTGATCTTTTGTGCTGTTTTATGAACTCTCACACAGTGACAGCAGCAGCATTGTGGGGTAATCATTGAAACTTCAATCAATAAATAATTCACTATAAAAAATACTTCATTTTGGGATATCAGCTACTGCAGCTCAGTTACAGAAGAATTATTTTCAGTATGCAAAACTGGGTGAGCCTCAGCTAAAACTTGCTACAGTGAGGGAAAAAAAGGATCAGGCGGGGGAAGCAGAGAAGGAAAAATGTGGCACTGAATGGGTCGGCTGTGCAGGTCCAGATGAATGGACTGGAGATTACTGACAGGGAAACTGGATCCAAGTTCTGCTGTTTTTGTTCCTTCTGCCAAATGAGAAATTAAAACAACTTCTAACTCAGTGGGCTGTCACGGGTTATGGCTAATGGTGACAAGTGGTTACACACACTAAACATACACACGCACATTTAAAAAAACTAATGGGGGTGTTACATTAGAAGAAAAATTAAAGTGGTCTTTTTAAGATTGTTAGTAGAGGATCACACATGGACACAGGCACACACCACCATCACCTCTTGGAAGGACTTTGACATATTCTTAGCACAAGTCAGCCCAAGAAATCAACTGATTCATTTATTTGGTTTTTGCTCTCTGAATTTGTTGCTGTTTATTCGTACCTGTCCTGTTTAAGAGCGAATGTACTCTGTTGGACTCTATGGAGTTAAACTGAAAGGAAAGGTGAAATTATAATTTGTGGGGGCAATGTTTTTGATGCACCAGCTTTTTAGGGTGCATCAACCCATTGCTTGGAGAGAGCTGCAATAGAAAATCAAATCAGATTAATAAATGACAGTGTAAGGCAAGGCAGAGACGCCAATACGGATCCACTTACATGTGATTTCATCTGTTTTCTAGTTCAACAACAAGCACTGAGAGGGCTTTACTCCGGCTTTAACAAGGGCCTGAAAACTGCAGGTTGACTCAAGGTAATATTAAGGGCACACTTTCTCCCATTTACAGTATCAACTAAAGTTTTCACTCTTGCCTGCCACCAGTTAAGGCCTAAATACCTAAATAAGAGCGCCCAGTGAAAAATCATCAGGCCTCATTCCAAATGTTTGTTGGTATGACATTGTTTACAAAAACCAATTCATGGAAAAACAACAAAATCCTGAAAAATAAAGATGAGCATTATGTATCATACAAAAGCGAACAATGCTTTATGTTGCTTTATTTTTCTTTAAGATTTTCAGGAAATCAGAACAAATCAGAGGGATGAAAGCTGATCCTGATCGTCTCTAAAATGTGGTACAGTGTTAACAGAAATAGTGAAATAATTAAAAGAATACCTAAGGAATTAAATATTCAAATCTGTATCAGAAACTTAGAACCAGTTGTGAGGAGTGGAACGCAAACATGCCATTTAGACTTTGACCTTGAGGCACTTTTTCAAGGGAATAGTTTTAGTTTGTGGAATGCTGATACTGAAAGGTTAGCTATATTCATGCAACAACTGTTTGCCCATATTTACCGTATAGCGACACGAGAAAATTAGAAAAATCTCTGAAATGTGAACCAACAATTTACAAGTTGCTTTAGACTTCAATATGAATTTGAGATTGGTCAGGAGCAAAGTCAAAACAATATCACAATGAAATGATTGCCCAACTCCAATTGAAGAAAACAAAGTGGCAAACGTCATTTCTTCAATTCAAGTTTGATCTCAAAATGTATCCACAGGTATAAGAGGTGGCTGACATAGTGTGATAGTTCATTAAACGTTACTTGGAACAGATACATTTACCCCTTGCAGCAAAAAAGCTATTTTGTAGAAACTAAGCAACATTACAGACTAAAAAAAAGCAGCCTTCTGAAACAATCACTTCATATGCTGTAAAAACACTACTTACTCACACAACAAATGTCCCAAAGGGCAAAAATCAATAAGGAGAGCCACACACTATTGATCATATCTATATCACGGATACACTCCGATGTCATGCTTCACTAACCAAGCGTGTGTGTGTGTGTGTGTGTGTGTGTGTGTGTGTGTGTGTGTTTTGAAGTAAGTAGTTGTAAGTCATTGTAAGGAGTAAGGACTTGGTGCTTTCATTTCAATGAAAACATTCATTCTGATTTAATCAAATGAATAAATCCTCAGGTCAAAGGATGTTTTTTCAGTCGGTTGTTTTCTGCTGTGGTTGTCACATTCACCTTGGATGGTATGAAGTGAATCAGTGTGCTACTGCATTTTAATCCCCCAGTCTGACTTTTGTCAACAGATAACGTGATGGATATTAAGATGACTGCACACAATAATCCAACGTCGTTTTTAAACAAATATTCTGCAGCTTGTAATTTTTATAGAGGTAGGCCTTTCAGGTGGAGAGTCAAATAATTCCACAGTTAAAAGCACCAACACTATCAACTTGTTAATCTGAAAATGTTTTTCACAATGTGCTTATTAAAATGTGTTCTGCTTACAAAGTGATGACAGGTCATTATGGTGTACTGTATGTTCTTCTGAAATGATAAACTAATAAATTAACACAAAACAGCGGTATTCTTCAGAGACATATACAGTATTTCATAAGTCATGTTCAACCCTGGGTAAAATGATTCACTTGTAAAGCTTTACTGAATGCAGGTAAAAATCTCATTACCAGCTGCCAGTCTGTCCATTTCAAAAGAAAATCAAAACCATTGTTGTCATCAGTTTGCGTGATATAAAAGCCCCTAATGGGATATGAATGAAACGTCTCAGCTACATTCTCTCACTGATTTCTTCATATTTCCACACTGGGATGACAAGGCACAGGGTTGCCCTCCACAGGCAGCAAAGTGACATAACAGAGATGAAAAGGAAACACTCTTGACAAATCTCATGCTTGCAAAGTAACCAAAACAAACCACAGGGACTCACTTGTACTCTTAACAACTTGTGGTAGAGGATCGTTACCCTAACATTTTCTTTCCGACTGCCTTACTTCCTTCACCTCTCTACTTTGTTTTCTCCCTCGAGCTGCTGAGCGCCTCCCTCAGCAGCTCAAAGTTATTGATAGTTTAAAGTTATGGGCTAATAATAAGATGGACACTGCATGGCCAGGAGCCTATTATACGCAGGTAATGGATAGTGAGGAGGTTTTGAATGACATTGCCCAGAGATTGGATGACAAAGGGTGGAGCGATTTATGGGCTACCCAAAGAGCCTGACACCCCCCACCTCACATACTAGCATGTGCACACACACACTATGCTATTTATCTCTACCTTGATAAGGAGGCAGATGAGGTATGCCTGAATTTATGGTTGAGTTGTTCATCAAAACGACTGGCTTCCAGCAGAAGGAAGTTAAATCAACTCAGAGGTAAAGAATAGGCACTAAAACTATGTTTGTAACTTCTTATTAATAAGCAATATTCAAGTATTTCATATTCTTTCTTCCATGTTCTGGTTGTACTTTAACGTGGGATGACATTATCGTGGTGTTACTTTATAAGAGCAGGGTGGTAAAGTGTCTCAAAAAAAAACGGTGTGGAAAAAAAGCCCCAAAATGTTTCTCTTGACTTTTACAGGCTACTATAACAGTACATTGATATATTGCTACATGTACTGAATTTGTTGAAAGGCCTAAAACACAGCAGAATAACATCAACTCTCTTTAGCTATATGAACTACAGATGCAAGTAAGATGCTTCACAAACTACAGCACAAAGTAAAAAGAAAACATCATGCACCTTTGTCTTCTTATTTTGTCAAAGCCAGAAAACTTTAACAACTTTGACCTAACAGTGAAAAAATAGTCCTAGATGCTACTTTTTCTCAAACAAAGCATCATTTGCCATCAGTTAATGAAACACAAGTGAAAGCCAATAGCTGTGGTTGATGAGGTCAGAGAAGCAGACGTGTGTGTATCCACACAGAGTAGGGGTGTGGGAAGACAGTGAGCCACGTCAGATTCTAAATGATTAATTTCTATAATTCTGAATGAATCAAAACATTCAAAAATCGATTTTTAAAAACATACTTTCTTTGTCCTGGGTGAATGTTTACCAGCACCTGGTGCAGCATGCTGCTGGCATTTTCTTCCATGCACCCTTTTCCTCCTTCCTTGGTACACCGATGCAACAAGGGGTGTGTCAATCCTGGCAAGTCAGTCGTGCTGCTCACATTAGCTTGCTCTCAGCATTGGTAAAGTATGGCTGTGAATGACATACTAACCTACTGCCTGTACTGTCTTTGGAGCGGCATTCACCCAGTCCCATCTTAATTTAAGGCAGGCAGTAGGGCTTACTTTGGATTCCACAATCCTCTTGGCAAAAGAATGCTTGACCCGACATATTCAACGACGTATTCAACATGCAAGGTCTGCAAAGTGAAAGTGAAGAACTTTGGAAGCACATCATATGCCACCATCCAAATTTTAAATAAGTGAACAACGGCACACAACACCTCACTGCACAACTATAACAATCTGCCAGCCAATTCTGAATTGATATAGAAAAATAACAAGATCCATTGTCTGTTTCATCTCTAAAGACCTGCACCCCTACAGTGTCTTCAACAATAGAGGCTTTAGATGTAAGATCACGCCATCTTTTCCACTGGCAACTTTCTGATAAATACACAGATAACTGGCTTAAGCCCAGAAGTCGTATCAATATTGAAGTATATTGCAAGTTAAGCAATAATAAATGCTAACCTCATTTTAGGTTCTCCTCTGTGTATTAACCTTATTGAAATCAAGTGATAAAAACTTTTCAGATATAAAAAGCTGCATTATCTGAACACATTTAACTGTGCTTTTTAATGTTAAATAATCATTTGCAGCTTCTTTGTGCACATCAGACTGGAATAAATCCTTGAATAACTACCCCTTTGTAATAAATAGGCAATGTATTGTGTATCTGTCTGAATCGAAACTCGATTTTTGAATCAAAACGTGACCTCAAGAGTCTAAATTGAATTGAAACATGAGATATCTCAAGATTTATACCCCTAACACAGAGTGTGTGCTTAAAATGGCCTGCTCAGGTCTCTATGGAGAGAATACAGAACAACATAGAGACACTTCAGGCGGTGTTGTCAGGATTCAGGGGCAAGATGAGGAGGAGGGAGTGCATGAGGGAGTGCAATGAAAAAGGCTTGTCAACATTATCTGTTTTATTGATTTAACAGTAAAGGCTTGCCGCTTAAGCTTTATGTTGCTTTTGCTAGCTCCATAGACAATACAACAG
The DNA here is from genome assembly GCA_020745685.1 of Tautogolabrus adspersus. Taxonomy (NCBI): domain Eukaryota; kingdom Metazoa; phylum Chordata; class Actinopteri; order Labriformes; family Labridae; genus Tautogolabrus; species Tautogolabrus adspersus. The sequence goes on along the minus strand of CM036536.1, from coordinate 12,344,199 downwards.
CTGCAAATAAAAAACGATTTCCTAAAAATCTTGAGAGTTTTTATGTTTTCTTTTTTTTATCTCCTGCCTACTCGGTCAGGTTTTGCATGCAATATTGTTTAAGTTTCACACCTTTCATCATCTTTATGAGCAGCTATGATGGTGTGACTATGTAAAACTATGGTTGACCCAAAGTGATCAATGGTGTGGAGGAGGAAGGGACAACTCTACTGTATTCTATTGTAATAAGGGCCCTAATTCACTATTTGATTATTAAAGATATGGAAAACACGGTCCATGTTGCAACATTTATTTATTTTTCAGTTAGTTTCAGTAAGTCAGCATTAATATGCCGTACAGGATTGAGTTCAAGGTTCTTTTATTTGTTTGTAAGGCTTTACATGGCCTGGCCCCCTTGTACATCTCTGAACTCCTCCAACCCCTCTCCCTACACAGACCTCTCAGATCATCAAAACAGCGGCTCCTGGCTGTTCCTCGGTCAAGGCTAAAGGAAAAGGGCGAACACGCATTTTGTGTAGCCACCCCGCAGCTCTGGAAAAGCCTACCTCTTAGTATAAGTGTTCCCCCTCTTTAGCCATTTTTAAGACCAGACTGAAGACACACCCGTGCTTTTCAATGTCCTTAAGATCACCCACCATTCAACCCATTAGCTTTCTGTATCCGAATATGTTTTTACCATGATGTGCTAATTGGGTCTTACTCTGGTTGTCTTGAAATGTGCTTTATAAATAAAATGGATTTGATATGCCAATATGATCACAACGGTCATTCTTGCATGTTGATGTTTAAATGGTAAATTTTGTTTATGGTGTCAACATGCTCACAAGTCGACCTCAATTATCGTGGTGCTGAAGGAGCAGCCATAGGATCATCAAAACCAGGAGGATTCATTCTCCAATCATTTTGTTTACTAAATGTTACACCACATTCTGCTAAACTCAATACAGACAAATTGCCAGACAACGTGTATATTTATAATTGTATATGGGGCATGTTATTTTTTATTATGCTGATGCCCTTTTGACTCCCCTATAGTGTTAAAACGCTGGATGGCCATATTAAATGTGGGTAAAGGTTCAGATCATAAGATAAACGTATGTTGGAGTAATCCCAGGATAAGTCTGCAAAGTGCACTAAATGGCTTGACCTGCTAAACACACGAGAGTACCTGTGTACCAACTGTGCACAGCTGTGACAACAAATTTCCCCCTGGGGGACAATAAAGTATTGTATTGTATTGTATTGTATTGTAAGATTTTCACGAGATGGCTTCAAGCCTCTACGTAGGCAGGTGGAGCCATTTTCATTGGCTGTTTTTTAGGAGCACATGAGCAGCCCTCCCCTAGCAACCCTGTAGCGTTCTGCCCAAGCCCCTAGGAAGTGCGCCCACCGTTGAAGCCAATTTTACATGGTGGACAAACCTGGTATTGCAGTGTCACCTGATGCTATTGGGCCCAAAAAGAATTATTCTCATAAGCTTACATTGGGAAAGAGACGTCAAAAAATTGGCGGATAATTTTTTTGAGGTACATCAACTTCCCATAACAAACACTTAAATAACCCTTTTCAAAATCAGTAGGTCCTAAAATGCGGAAGTCAGTCTTTTTGCTTCATGTGCCACTGAGCAGCTTTCATTGGAATGAACAGGGCTATGCTTCCAATGCTGTATCCATTCTTTAACACATCCATGGTTCTGCCCCCCTTGGAGGCCTCCAGAGAGCTGGCCAATCGGAGGAAAGTGGGAAAGTAGGGAGGGGGGCCTTAAAGAGACAGCAGCTGAAACGAGCTGTTTCAGGAAGAGGCTGAAATAAGAGGTTTTTTTACGACGCCAGTGTAAAATAAATAAGAAGTTTTTTGAGCAAATCATGCAAAGCTACTCTATTGGTTTCACACTGACAACATAAAAGGTAAAAACAAGTATTTGTAATCTTCAAGGCAAAGAACACAGGACCACCAAGTGAAACTTCATAAGTTCATGAAGCCAAAGTAGAGTATTATAGTTGTACCTTAGCTATTTGGTTTAATGAACCAAACCAAAGACGCAATACAGCAGTACGTCATCTCCCAAAATCTATAGAAAACCCCCCCGAATGTCTCCACTACAAGTGTCAGTACACCCCATGCAGCTCAGAGAGAAGTGGGGTTGACAGAGTGTGTCATTGGAGCAGCTTTGAGCCTGGCAGGGTTCCTCTTGTGTCCTGACCTGTTTAGACCCACTAAGGGCACACTGCATAGATCCATTATGCCAGAGCAGCTGGTTATTTCCTCCAACAAAACATGAAACCCCAGCAACCGACACACACAAAACACATGTTAAATCATCTGTATTGTTTATCAATGTGAGGTAAATACTAGCATATTCTGGCTCTGTGCAAAATCTAAGCACGAACGATGCAATAAGCAATGCAAGGATATACAGTAAGAGTTAGCACAGGGCACAGCAGAAGTTCTTAACATGCAGTCATTTATGACTTAAAAGTATGCAACAGATGCAAGCACCACTATTTAATAAATGAACTTTGATCTTAGAAGTGTGATATAGCTGAGGTATCACTGATAACATTTTCAGAGCTGAGATACATTATCTCTTCCATGTTTCACAATTATATACGTGTGGGAAAATGCCAGTTTAGTGTCAGTTTAATGCATAATATTTATATATAAGCATGTGTGCTGACTAATAGTTAACAGAAAAAGTTTGTTTTTTATGATCACAACAATACGGTCAAATAAAAAGTCAAATAAACAGACAGGTTACGGGACAATAGAGCAGGGCAGATAGAAAAACATAAAGAATGCTCACAGACTGCTGAAAGAACAAAGACAGAGTAAAGACAGACGTGTGAAACGGAATAGAAATGTATATGATGTGTTTGGATGTAAAGCAGTGAAGTCATATAATAAGATCCCAGAAAAACCGTCTTCAGTAATTACTGTCGACATGGAAAAAACATAATTAGATATGAGGGGGGAAACAGAAACTATTTATGGCAACCGAGGGGCCTCGCTTAATGATCAGACTGCAGCTAAGACCTCTATTGATTTTCTCCCTAAATATACAGCTCAATTAAAGATACAGCTGATTAAAAGTCGACTACATATCGCAGCAGCAGATCTGGATGTGCTGGGGATGCTGGGTAAATTCTCTGCAGTCAGATGGTCATGTTATTCCACCTTCGTTACTTGAGTGCCGAGAGAAATTAGGCTTAACAGTGTTTTTTTAAGTCTTACTCTTTTCCAGGAAAAAAACTAATATTTCACAATGTTAGAGCCATTTTTAAATGGAGCTTTAATAGTCACAGGTATACTACCGTACTAGTGACAAAACAACTCACTGAATATAAGCACTGAAAGTGTAAAATTAACTCTGACAAGCCACAAAAACAACAATAATGCTGACCCTAAAAATAAAACGCAGGAATAATCACACAAACAATACAAATGGACTCTCCTTGTTAAAATGAAGCAACTGTTTAACACAAGCCAGACCAAGGCCCTTTTCCCCCTTTCTGCCTAAGCCTTGTCACTGGCAAATAAAAACCTTGACAGACTGTGTACCCTAACCACAAGAGAAAGGCAGAATTACAATGAATAATGAAAAACCTTTCTGTTTCTCATTGAAGAAAAAATAATCATTTAAGGTCTATAAACTATTGAAGATTATTTTAAGTTGCTCTGAACTTTTCAGCTGTGTTATTTATTGAATACTTCATTTTTATACTTTATTTCAACAGCGGGATGGCTGTTTTTAAGACTGTTAAGAACTACCTCTGAGATAAAGTGATGGTTGCATTTATGAATTTTATAAAAACAGTAAGTCAGGATGGGTAATGTAAATCCTAGGTATATTCACTGTGAGGGGGAAAAACGTTCTTAATGTAAGACATAAGATTAGTATTAAGATACTATACACAGGAATCCTGTGTTTATGAGATCAGATACTAAGAGCAGCCTAATGGACACATTTGGGTCACAGAAACTGCCCTTAAACTTCGATGTTTTTTAATACTCTTTATCGATTCCCCTTTGATCTAAGATGATTTCATTACTTTTTTTACAAATAAATGACACAGAACATTCTTAATATTGGTGGTGGGGTTAAATAATAATAATAAATTGGTCTTATATAGCACTTTTCTAGATACTCAAAGACGCTTTAACAAGGAAAAACAACCAAAAAAACAAAACAAAAACGACTAGGACAGTATAATGAAGAAGTAATGTAAGGGGGGAGGATGGGGGTCAGTGGTGGTAGGCAGTGTTGAAGAGGTGAGTTTTTAGGGTTTATATATGAATGTGTTTGAAGAAAAACACACACACAAATAAACAATGGTAACATCTGTGTTTGAGTGTGTGTACCTGCAAGGAGTTGAGTAGGACGAAGATGTACGCCATCACAATGGAAAAAGGCACCAAGACGCCACACAGCCATGTCAAGCCAAGAATAGGAAGCAACACCAACACTGCTTTCACTGCAGCCCTGTGTTCAAACACACACAAACACATACAAAAACCACGTGAGAGGAATTAAACACACTTGTACACCTTCAATTGGTTGACTAGCTGACTAAGGTGAAGTTGTATTTTTTTTTCTACTGTGCTTTCTTTTCTCCTTTACTGTCCTGAGTTCAATTCTAGGCTTCTCAACTTTTCAGCTTTTTGGACAAAACTGACCATATCTGGCAGACGGGTTTTCCATATACAACACTGTGCAGCTGGGAAAGCTCACTGGGTGACAACTTCCCACCTTAAATCTGCCTTAATTCTGTTTAGAGTGGAATTATCTTCCCACTCAGGTGACCGCCAAACCGCACCAGCTGTGTGTGTGATTGTGTATGTGTCACACGGCGGGCGGCGAGCTCTAGTTAATTCAGTGGAGGAATGTGTTTGAGTTTCCGCAATGGCTGCCACCCAAGGGTGCCAAAAGGTTTAAGGCTTGCTTTGAAAACCTTCATAAAGCACATACTGTGAGCCCTGGTGGGCCGAGGGAGTGTAAAAAAAAAAAAAAGACATCCCCCTCAACATGATTTTTACTGATAGGATTTCATACAAAGCCTGCTTGGGGAAATCTACTGGATCAAATACAAGCCAGTATCACTCTGAAGGGTCAACAGCTGAGCCAAAGTAAGAAGAGATAAGGACAATGACAGCAGGGATGTAGTGATACTGTTTCTTGCTGGACATCATAGAGCAATAGTCCCTAGAACATAATGTAAACAAGCAAGATCAGCAACATAAGCTGTATTAAAAAAAAATAGATACGTTTATTGTCCACCACTAACATTACAGAAAGTCTGGTCCATCTAATAGATCTAGCACTAAAAGTAACTCAGGTCTAGTCTATTCAATTAATATAGCTACATGTTATTGTTGAATTATATTGGGTTATTTTTGCATGTAAATTCTGCTGCAATATCACCTGACCACTCACAATCCTTTTAAGCGTTCATCACAGTCAGAGTGTTCTGTGTGTGCTAGAAATCACTTTGAAAAGCAATATGTGATGAATACAGTTTGTTGAAGGACATTATCAGTGCTTCTTATTTCAGACTGCAGCAGCTGAGAGGTTGTATTTTAAACGTATATTTTACATTTCTCTGAAATTGTTCTATTTAACAGTCCTACAACAACTACCATCCAATACAACTAAAGCAAAATAAAAAAACACACACACACAAGGCCGACATAAACTACATTATTTTGATAAATGATATGATATGTGTGCAGTGCTTTTGAGGTACAATGTCAACACAAAAATATTCATTTCTGTTTTTTTGTATCTTCTCCTCCTAAGATTCACTTTGAAACCTCAGATTTCTAAAACTTTAAAAATGTAAAAAAGCTTGAAGCCTTTTTGTAAAAAAAATTATATTACAATTCCGTTCAATTGCATTCATATCTTGTTGGACAAACTAGGCCTTTATTTTGAAAGGACAAACTGAATATAAATTAGCCCAGCTGCTTTTTATTTCACTATCAAGGACTACAGCTTGTCAGCTCCAAAGCCTGTGGCCTGAGTGAAAATCTAAAAAAGAGGACAAATGGCGCCTCCTTGTGGTGTTTACCTCATTTGTTCATAGGCTTGTTCCACAGGACTTGTGCCCATGGCCAACATGATGGACCTTCTCTTGGCTGTGGATATGGTAATGACCACCACCCTGGTCAGTACCATGAGATTCACCTGAACAAAAAGGGGGGGGGGGTACAAAAATGAAAGAAGCTACAGGCAAAAGACAAAGAGATGAAACATAAGAGGTGCACTTAGATAAGAGAGAATAGAAAAACATATCGACACAGAAGAAAAGATGGGAAAATATGAAGGAGATTTTTCAAAGGGAAGGAGATAACTAAGGAAATGAATATTTAACTGACAAACAAGATGAGTTCAATCTAAATTTCTGACCATAATGATGAAGATGACAGGACCAGCAAAACCCCAGATTATCCCATTCTGGACACTGAGCCAACAGTGGCCATCAGCTGAGTATTTGCCTGAGGCTGATGCCAGCGTGATTGTGACGATCAGCACGGGCAGACCTGGATAGAGCCGACACACACACACACACACACACACACACACACACACACACACACACACACACACACACACACACACACACACACACACACACACACACACACACACACACACACACACACACACACACACACACACACACACACACACACACACACACACACACACACACACACACACACACACACACAGTGTATTTCAAGTTAAGTATTTAAGTTAAGTATTTAGAAAGACAAAGATAATCAGGATAGATTTGTATAGTTCCCATAGTGTATAAAATAAAGCCACCTTGTAAAATGTACGTCTACACAAATATAAAGTCAAAACAATTAGGCAAACTGACTTTCTCTGGGTTTGACATCATTCATTTATTGTATCTATTTCATTAGATTACAATATCAACCAAACAAAATCACAGCTAATCTCTGTAGATATGTGCATAAAAAATGATTTGGCTATTGTTTAGCTATCCTACCCCAGCCGATGAGATAGTAATACTTCATGTGTCTGTCCTCATTTAGGTTGACAGCGACCACCTTGCTCCAGAGCAGCAGACCCTCCACCAACATCCAGCTAAATGCTGCCATAAAGAAGAGATGGAGCAGTGCTGCCACAAGTGTACACGCCACCTTTAAACACATCAACACAGACATGCAGACAGATACATGTTAGATTTCAACAGGAAGAAAAGAAACACAAACAAATTCAAATCTTTACAGCACAAACATACCAAACAACTACTCTCATTTTGGTTATGCATGTTGCAAGTGCTAATTGGAGGTATGGTTTATTTAACATTACTCTGGATGTATAATGTCCATAAAACCTGCCTGGCTACACTTGCAAGGTTGTTAAACATATAGTTCCTTCAAGAGTACAATTAAAGCCGACTTATAAAATGTAGCAGATCAAATCATTGCAACTACCAAAATCTGTGTCAAGCAGAAACAATATGGAGGCAACTTTAGCAAAACTCTCGAGCCCTCAAATCTAATTCTTTTTAAATAGCTCTGGGTTGACCAAAAAACATGCGTTAAAATGGTCCTTATGGTCTGTCAACCTATATATACATATATGAAACCATTTGATGATTTTCCAACAAGTGGACACCTGCCCCTAGAGGGTAAAACCAACCCCTGACATAAACTGGGGTCAAAGGACCAAGGGTCAAACCATCAACAAGCTATTTGGTGACCACTGAGAGACTGAACCATGTGTTCCAGCTATTAGATATGACAGTGGCCACTTGTGTTTTGCCAAAGCGTTTGTGTTCAAGGGAACCTCAGTATAGATTTGTATTTAAATTCTCATTTAGGGGGCTTTCAGAACCACAGTGCATTACTATTTTATTTGTCTGGTAAATGAAATCAGATCATTACCTTGTTGTGAATGGCTGAGCCGCTGCACAGCAGGATCACCTGGGCACAGATCAGAGACATGAACAGGTTCTTATGGATGGACGTCCTGTCGGATTTTGGAATACTATGGATAGAGATGAGGATAAGGTCAAGTCTAGTTTATCTGACAATTATTCATTTTCAGCTAAACTAGAACCGAGTTTGTGTTATAGCAACATATCACCATGCTTATATGTGTATAGATAAACTGTTCTGTACCTCAGTGTTGGACTGTAAGACTAGCTGGCCTCTTTTTATCTCTAGAGTGACTAATAGTAAAATCCAAGGCTACAAAATGACCTGCCTCTGTTTAGCTTTGAATGATTTAATCTGTTTTTGGATTCCACTTCTTCCAAACTTTCTACACCTTTGAGTGAACTTTGAATTTCCCTCTGGATCAATAAAGGATCTATCTATCTATCTATCTATCTATCTATCTATCTATCTATCTATCTATCTATCTATCTAGTGTGTTGCTGCCCTATCCTAGATCTTTTTTTGTATCTATTGATCTATTTCATTTTGTTGTGCAGTATCTCTTACTGTTATGTAAATCTGATCAACCTCATGTTCCATGAAGTCTCTGAACACAAACACATATACAGTCTTAAGATGCCCTAGGTTGAATGTTTCACAACATAACACAGGTTAGATTTAATTTCCATATTTTTATTTCCATAAAGTTGACTGAAACAAAGCGATGAATCTGCTTTAAAGTGGGGTAATGGACTAGAGACTTTATAACCTTAACCTATTTAGATTCGATTCATTTGAGCGATCCTAACCATTTATATTTCATGGTTTGATTACACATGCATCTATAGACATGTGAACCTCATGTGTGTGACATGCATGGCTGCACACTGACTTCAGGACGGCCGTAAATAGTCAGCGCAGCTCCTGTTCAGCTGATCGTGATCCCTCAGTGACCCTCATGTTAATTAATCGCTGTAGGATTGCACCATAAACCTTCAGAGTGGACTCACATGTAGACCAAAGTAATTACTAGATTAGCAATAATCAATACTCACAGTGGTAAGCTCACAAACGCTCATACGTTATCTTTTTCTGTTTTGTTTATTTAACAGCGTTGTTGAATGTATGTACTTTATAAATCCTGACTTTAGACAACATCGATAGCAGGAGGATGCAGGGTTCATATTAACATACCTACAATGTGTTTAGAAAAACGTGTTTATCCATACAAACAAAATACTGCCTTTGATGATTCATATTTCATACTGATTACATTTATTTGTATTTCATTGACATAATGAGGTTGTCAAATCAACTGATATTCTTATTTCCTAAGTCGATAAAGAAATTGGAAATGTCTGCATTGACAACAAGCCCTTACCAAATACTTCTCCTCATTTTTATTAGAACTTTAGAAACAAATAATATAATAACAAAGTTTGTTTTCTACACAGAAATGTTCTGATTTCAGATACCAGGACAAAGCATACAGTATAATGTACTGTGTAGTGTCCTCTAAATCCACATTATAAGTTTCAACTCAACTCTTGTGTTTCTGTAAACATATGAACATTGTGTGGCTTATTGTATTCTGCAACACACACAAGGGGGCAGAGTATAAGTCATATAGATATTAGTTCAGACAGACAGAGACAATACAGAGAAGCTGGCATTGTGGCTAAGCATGACAAGAAAATCAGCTACTCACTCCAGTACAGTGAACAGCATCAAGGTCACCACAAGCGCACACAGAGATGCACCAGAGCCAATAAATGTCAGCTTGGTTAAAATGAGCTCTTCCTCGGGACTCCACTGGAACAGAGAGGGAAGAAAGGTTAATGCAAGACACTGCTTGACTACTTATTCATTCCTCACCCTGCACTTTGACTTGGGCACTATATTTATTTATATGTTGAGTTCGAACATGAATGTGTTCTCTGTGGGATGTGCCTTTATGGATGTGGTTGTTGTTTTTTAACATGAATGTGTCTCTTTGTATGGAATATGCTTTTCTGTGCAAATGTTTTTAACACTGTTTGAAAGTGACTTCTAACTTCTATACACCAACCAGGAGTGGCGCTCATAATCTCGCTGTATCCGGTTATACAATGACAATAAAAGCTTTCAAATTCAAGAGCTAGAGAGGAGAATGTTGTTGGAACGTCCCAGCTGTGATCCATCTGATGCCCTCAAAACTTTTACTCAAGAAGGCCTATAATAAATGGAAGCTGTGAAAAAGCCAAACGTGATTCCAAAACCGTTCGAGTGATTTACAAATGCTGTGTATATTTGTTATCTATGTGCTTTAAGTTAAATGTTACATATGTTTCCAGGAGAGAGAAAAACAGTTATCACCATGCATTCTTCAACTGGACTTTATTACTGGGAGTTATGCTGGTATTAAAAGTGTAACAAAACCTCTTCTGAACTTTAGAGGTGAAGGATCAGGACCTCACAATTCACATCAGCACTTTAGATTTAGTTGCACAACAGCAGTCTATAATTTCTAAAAAGAAAATTCAAATAACTATTACTAAATATTAATGAGACACACGTACTGAAGTTCACCTTACCACCCCCAAGCCTTCACCACAGTTTTAATTTGACTTGTCTCATAGCATCAAAACACATTCCCTCTGTTACCTTTGACTCCAGGTAATTCATCAGCACTGCAAAGTTGGTGGTGTGATTACAGAGGCAGGAAGTGACACCAGAGCCGGCAAAGGTCACCCTGCAACCATCACTGGACCAGCTATTGGTATAATTATGCCTGTAAAGCACAGATACACACTCATCATTAGGTTTCAGAGAGCAAAGACATTTGGTATTAAAACATGAAGAATTATAAATAATAATTATACAGGTTTCATAGTTCTGTCTGTCTGTATGTCACATAATATAATATGTACATTTATTATCTTTAAGAGCTGTTTTTATACCATACGTGGCATCAAAACAGATAAATATGTTCTTAAGAAGAACCAGTGAATGATTAGGGAACACCACATCATAATGTGTCGAGCTGTTTATGTGACTGTGCTGTTGTTCAAACTTACATGAAGCTGAAATTCCAAAAGGCACAAACAGGGGAAACGCGCTGAGAATACTCCACCTAGAAAATTAAACACATTTGAACTTGTTTTCCTTTTCTCTTTGTTTCTCTCTTACTTAGACCCTAGCAAACCCTCGGCATCATGGGTAAAAGTCATATGTTGCTTGCTGGGAGATGAAAATTCATGCATTGGAGCATTCTACGACTGGTGAGTTTATCAAACGGGGAAACTTGACTTTAGCTCAACTGCTATCCATAAAGAATTACTTCTTTAACACAGGGGTACTCAAACTGTTCAGTTATACCCCCCCAAGCCCTCCCACACAAACAAAATGGTGACTAAAAGGGCCAAGTTAAACTTTAATAAATTACCATCAAGATCGTGAGCATTTATTTTGTCATGACGGTGTGTGTGAACACGTTCATGAATAGCAGTTATTAACGCTTTCTGTGTTCTATTTCTGGTATCCCTACTTACAGATGACTGTATATTTCTTTTCATTTTACATTTTATATTTCTAACTTTAAAAAGGAACACAACAGAGTTGCATTACATTTAAATCTGGAGGGCTCATAAAGTGTGTGTCCAAAGTCACAATTGAAAGAAACTCAAAAAAGGAAATATGCTACATTGAAATGTAATGAAAGCTGCGAGCAGCCTTTTGAAAAAACGCCTAAATGTTTATTTTTGTACACAAATCCCGCCTCTGATAAGGCAAATAGCCACCCAAAGTTTGTGATTTTTGAGTGGCATGTAGGGTGGCAAATCAACAGGGGCCATGATTATGCCTGGCCACGTTCCTGCCTAGGCCCCCCGCGCCACACTGTCATGTCTACACAACTCCTCCTGGGGGTCGTGCCCACAGTTTGAGAGCCACTACTTTAACATATTAACAAAAAGTCTCAAGTCTTTTACACACAGTGAACATTGCAGACAATAATGATCATCCTTAGACTTCACATACAATATAATGTTTAAAAATTGGACTGTACCACATGAGATGAGGACAGAGTGTACTGGACAGCCACAGGGATGGTTTGGGCCTTGAAGGTGTCACGTACGGAGGCTGATATGACAGCAGAAGTCAGGTGACCAGGTAGAACTCTGGGAAAGCAGACAAAAGCAATAGTTACTATATTCATCTGGACATATACCATAAGCTGCTTTTTCACATACGATAAAGTTAAAAAAGTCAGATCGAAATGTGAATGTTAGCGTTTACACACAGCTCACCCTGTAAACCTCAGGAGTTTTGTGCAGGTGTGAAAGCACTATTAGAGTCATAATAACAGGACAAACTTTAATCAAAACTGATACCACCGTCTGAATGATCCCTTATCTTATAAAATGGTGAAGGTAAAAGTTAAAGCACAGATTATTTGAAAGAAAAGAATTAGTGCTAAATTCAACTTAAGGTAAAGACTGATGCATTGATTGGTTAATTGCAACAATTTATTTTGAAGAACTGCTGAGATGTTATCAGAAATATAAAATCTAGTAATAATCAAATTAGATCAAGAAATGCAAATACAATATGAAACCGACACTTTTGTCTGTGAGTGTCTGTTTGTTGACTAATTTCTCCAATATTCACCAACATCTCAAAACAGAGCAATAAGAGAAGACAACAGACAAACTAAAGCTAACCGTTTTCCTTTCCCTTGGTGACTCAGTGGAGGCTGGTCCACTTCAGATAAAATCTCGCTCAGACGGCTGTAGTGGGTATGAATAAGCATCACTTCCTCATAACCTGAGAAGACACAAAAGAAAAGAAGATTGATCTTTATCCTTCAGTGATTAAACTTTCTTTTATTCTGAGCATCTCTTTTGGTTTACAGTTTCATGCTTCGAGCACTTTTTTTAAATATTCTCACCAAAAATCCTCCAAATACACTCATAGTAACAATAAGATGTTTTTGTATCCATCTGCCTGAAGTTCTCTTTCCAAAGTACCTGCCACTTTTTTATATTTTCTGTTTACAGCCCCAACTCTAGTTCTCTTCTGGTGGTATGAAGTTATACTCCAGACCAAACCCCAGAACATCTTAACCAAAAAGCTCAACTAAAATGTAACAACAATCTCATATCAATAACTGTAAGATATGTATAAAATAGAGATGGAAACTAACAACATCCTAAATTCATTAGCCAAGAATGAACTGGCATTTATTTAGCAGCATTTTGCATCACAATTTTGCAAAAAATCTACTCAGAACAACTTCTGTGTGACATTATAAGCAGCAGCAAAAAGAAGCTTGGTATGGTATGGTATTTTATTTGTAAACATCAGAATTGTTCAACTCATTACATTAACCTTTAAAATAAGTGCAATCCATGTGTGTTTTTCCTACCCAGTGTGTAAATCCTCTGGAGCTCAGTGTCAGGGATGAGTAACTCATCCTGACCACTGCTGCTGCTGCTGTGGGAGCCCATTGTAGACGGCTTAAAGACATGACTCGGGCTGTTCTCTGACAGCTTCTGCCACTTCACGAACACATCTGGCAAAAAAAGACAACAGGGGACGAAGAGACAATTAAAGGAGATGAACAATTCTAGTTAGAATGAGAAGAAAACAAGGACATTTGTCAATGGCGTTTGTGAGCCAAGAGCTAATAATGGTCAGGGTAATTAACATTATAATTAAACGGGGGACTTTTCTTTCTACTTAGTATTCCCTGGCTTCTATAAATGTAGTCAAAGCAGCAACAAGGACATGAATAAGTGAAATATGACTAAAACAGTCACAACACATCACAAGAGAGCCAGCCTTTAATCTTAAAGTGAAATGTGTTACATCATTTCAGCAAGTTTGGCTACATATTCCTATTTTTCCATTTTAACAGCTTTGTCTACCCCTGAAACTTTGCCTCCTGTATTCTGAACAAATGATAATTGGATCTATGATTAATTTGTCTTTAAGGATGTTTTTATTACCTATGTTCCTGGTAGAAAGCGTGAAGCCTCTTTCCTCAACAGCTAGCATGTCTGCAAGAGCCTCAGTAAGATTATCTATGCTCTTGACAATAGTAAATGGCCCCACGCTGACCTGTCCAAGAAAATGAGGCACAAAAACAAAACAATTTTTACAACCAATGAAGCACACTTTAGTGGGATCAGGTCAACTGTTGGGTTGACTTTCATGTACAAATAGAGTTCTTCCAATCAAACCAGAAACATTTTTGGTTGTACAGACGAACACAAATCACTCCCTCACCCCATTTTCTGTTAGGCCTATCCACTGTGTGGCCATGTGCGGCTCCAGCATCACGCTGGCTGCCTTCACATAGTTTGTAGCAATGGACACCAAGACCTCTGCTGTGTCATCTCCTGCAGAGTGAGATTCAGCCAGTGCAGTCAGATCCATCTCGATCATCTGGGTGAGGAAGAGGACATCACTGGATGTAAGTAGGTTTGGTCCGTTTGCTTCTAACATTTGCGGGACAGCCTGGGTCAGCTGCTGGAGCACTGTCAGATTTCTCTCCTGAGAAGTGTTCACACTCAGCTCCTCAATAACCTAAAGAGAGGGAGGACAGATAAATGGTTATTATCAGATGAGGAAAGGTGGTTGAAATGCAAAGCTGCTGATGCTCAGGTTCGTAATCTCTTCTCTTCACCAAGTACAACAGATTCTTTAAATATTTACCCAACAAGTTAGTCTTGATAAAAAAAACAGTAATAGAGAAATGTCACAAACAATGTTTAGGTTCTCCAAAAATTAGAATAAGATGACGAAGATGATAATGAAAGGCTTTAATTCTACCTTGAGGCAAACATTGTATCCACTACACAACTTGAATTGCGCTCCATAAAGAAAAAGCAAATAGCCAGATTTGCTTTGAAGTTGTTAAATATTTGAACCGTATCAGTGTGCACTGTCTCCTTTGTATTCTCGGCTGAGTTGATGTTAACTAATGATGCAGTATTACTCAGTTATGTGCTACATTTGGCTCTCATGTCCCACTCACAGCTTTGGTCAGAGGATTCTTGCTCAATATGCTGAAGAATTGTGTCTTTGGTACAGTGATAACATCCAGGACTTCTGCAAACATAACATAAGAGAGATAAAATACAATGTTTTTTAATCTATAGTAACAGGAGTACATATTACAACCTATTACATTTCATTAGATTCATGTTTAGTTTGTAAGTTTCAACAACAAAATTCTCCATTCGGGGAAAGTAGTGTTCATTACAGAGCTATAACAATTGATTGTGGTAATGCTGTATTTTGAGGTGAGGTAAAGCAAACCAAATAATCACATAACATAAAGAGTAAAATGCGTACAAATCTCTGATATTATAAACTCAAATGGTACCTTTTTTGAACTGGCAGACAGCTCCTCTTAATGAGTCGCACTTATCATGGTCCAAGTTCCCAGTCACAGGGTCAAAGATGCCACAACCCTCATCAGACTGAGGAGGGCTGTGGAATAACTTAAAGGAAAGCGTATGATTCTGTAAAGAATTTCCATCCAGGAGGGTGTCCAAAAGCGAAGTTGCTAATATGATGTTTCCTAGTGAGAGAAAGGACGAAAAACATCTTATTTTTTAAGTTCTATCAAATGAAAGCTATATGAAGACTGAATGTCACATCTCGTTAAAGAGGCGTGGGTAGTTATACACTTCAGAAATCGAGCAACAGGTCAGAGAAATCGTAAGTATGATACTAAGGCAACATAAAACTACATCTACAGAGCCTCACTCATAACTTGTTTCATTTCATTTATTAAACTTTACAATTTAAAAAATGTTGAGAAAATGACCCAAATAAGCATCTGTTCATATGGCTTGAGTTATATTTTGTGTTAAATTATGTGTTGTAAGTTATATTAGTTATTATAGTGTGTAACATGTTTGTTTAACCACCGTTTATGCTTTCAGCATAGACATCATGGTTTAGTTCATACAGAAAGTGAAAGGTAAGAATAACATGTTTATAGTTCTCAAATATTCATGGCCAGAGTCAAAGAAAGATCCAATTCAGCTTTTAATGCTCTCACTGAAAACCTTGGTGTGGTTTGAAGTATAAGGCAAAGACTTTTGGAAAAGAAGGCAACAGAATGCGGGTCCTGATCCGAGCAGAGATCGCTCCTGACCAGAAGACTACAGTAGATGTAAGAGAGATTTAATCTGTGGCAGTTCATTTGAAGCAATAGTGGTGGCAGGTTATAACATTTTTAAACAAGTCTGATGAGACAGAGGAGGAAACACTTCCAGAGTCCTGGTCCTCTGCTCATTCACTCTGCCACAAGCTACAGTTCCCATACCCTGACTCTGTGTATAGATTAGGAACAATGTACTCCTACTATGTAACTTAAAATCAATGAAAGAGTAAAGCTCACTATGTTTTCTGCATGTTCAGTTGTAGTAGAAGGGGGGGGGGGGGGGGGGGGGGGGGGGGGGGGGGGGGGGGGGGGGGGGGGGCGGTAGTTTTTGGGCTCTTATTGCTCACTGGGGAGCATGATGTAAGTACAGGAGAAGCTTGTTTTGAAGGGTGGGATTCAGACTGACGTGAGTCACAAAACATTCACCAGAATCATTAAGAAGAGTAATGTCTGCCAATAACAGCTTGCTCACCATCTTCCCTATTCATCTTAGGCTGAAAACCTGAAATACAAGATTTCCTCTTCCAACAATCTTATTAAACTTCTATTTTTACTGACTGGGGAAATAAAGAGAGTGTGACTGAGTGTGTGGGTTTGTGTGTCCAGTAGTTGTATAACAGTTTGCCAAAGCATTCCACCAATTCAGTAAAGGACATGGATATCCTAATAAAGCTCCTTTGCTGATCCCAATCTGAGTCAGTACAGTGTCCTGTGATATGATATATGATACATGCCGGTCACATAATTAAAATATCAATCAGATTTCTTATTCAATGCATGTTATGCAGTTCACATTGGACACTTTGTTAAATGGCTGCCAACTAAGTGCAATGATGTCCAAAATAAATGTGTTCAATTAGAAAAATGTTATTACATCATATTGGTCCTGATAACAAAGATAAGATCAATATGGCTGTAGAGGAGGAGAAAGAGCAGATTGTGGTCTAGTTGTACCTGCAATGTATTCAGAGCATTTATTTGACCCTGCTTGGAATGCCAGATGGGTGGAGTTTTCGACATCAGGCCAGCTCAGATCTTGGCATGTAACTGAAAATTGAGTAGTCCAAAATGACTTTCCAAATGGTCTCTGTGTGATTGTTTTTCTGCATAGCAACCCCACCCAGCTCTGAAGCTAAAGAACTTTAACTGTAAACAGCATTGTAAGAAAATGCTAATCAATACCACTGAACATTGTGCATATGTTTGAGTCACTTAGATCTATTGTAAATCTTTTCTGCCCTGTAGCAGGTTATTAAATAGGCTTGACTAAGAATGTGTGAATCCTTCAGCTTCTACCTTTCTGCTATTGCTGCGTCCTAACAACTGTACCTTGACAAGGGCTGTCCCCCCTCAGATTGGTGAGGGAGGGCTCTATTTCCATTGCTGCTTCACTCCACTTGAAGACCAGCCCAGAGGAAACAGGGAAACACTCATTTTCCATGGTGTAGATTTCACTGCTGTTTAGTACACGATCCCATATGTGTAGGTCTGTGATGCTCCCTGAGAATGACTCATCCTTCTTAAATGAGCCCCCATAGGTGTCCTGCTCCTGACCGATAATGAAATGTCCATCCTGGCCAATGCTATCAGAACTGTTAAGGCCATCACCACTGGCAACAGGAAGGCCATGTGTAAATAGAGCCCAGCGTCCACCATTCTGACTCCAAGAAACGCACACTGAGTGCCAGGAGTCGTCATGGTCAAAGGCTTTTTGATAACGTCCATGAACACCATGGACCAGCAGAGCCAGCTGAATGCACTTGCCCTGAATCAGGTTTGCTCGGAGTTGGAACTCATTGATGTAGGACTGAATTGAGTATGAGAAGATGGTGGATATTCCAAAGCAGTTTAGATCAAATCTGAGACGAGTGCAAACAGTCACTGAATCCATGGAGGGGAACTTGTGCAGGAGACGGGCATGCTTGGTTTCCGAGCGCCCATTGAATTCTAGAATCAGGGTCTCTGAGGAACCTTTGGTTTCATCCCAAACAGAGAGAAGAAAGAGGCATTTCTATGAGAGAAACATACTGGCACAACTGTTGGAAAAGATTAACCTAATAAACAGTGTTAAAATTCCATAAAGAACCATCTTGAGTCCCATTTTGCATTTTATAAACGTTTTTGTTAAGTCAGTGAGTTTTAAGAAATGTAAGCAGTAGGAAATAAATATAAACCATGGATGTAAAAATTGATGCTACTATGTTAATATAAAGTGTCACAAATGGTTGACTGAACCTACTTGTCAGATGTGTCGTGACCTTCCTTGCAATCCATACAGGCTGAGAGATGTACAAAGACTTTAAAAAGTTGGTTAGCTCTTGGTTCTCTATTGGACTGGAGACAGTGGCTAAGGTCCCAGAGCGCTGTTTACACACTTCCCCTGATCTGTTCCATTGCAGGCGATCAGGAACATACTCATAGTAGGACTCATCATATGTCTGGGATCTGGTGTCCAATGTAAAGGCTGTTAGAGGAAAGTAGAAGAATGTAGTGGACAGATACTTGACATACAAAACTTGTGAAAAACCCAGATAAATTTAAGCTGACTGTGCCATAATTGCTTGTTCAGCGAATATCAGATAGTGAGCTAAAACATCTTTTTACATAAATAATATTAGTGTCATTTACAGAAAACAAGTAATTCAGGGTTTCATTCAGCTTCGCAAAATGATGACGCAAATGTTCCAAGCATTTCTGTCCACCTATAACAGACAAGTAATAACTGTTGAGAAAAGGAGCCTCTCACACAGTCAAGTTAAATACCGAACTTAATGTATAGTAAATTTGAATAGTATTTCTGACACTGAGAATGAATCTTCATTTCGATCCAAACCAGTTATATATATTGGAAATTGACACATATCATTATAAATGGCGCTAATTCTTCAGCAAGTGCCAGTGAAAAATGTCATTAAATGGCACTACTCAGACCTCAAACAGCGGAAAACTACATGCAAATACTAAGACAAATATCAAGTGTTTATTTTATGTTTCACTTGGAGGAAAATAAGTTTCCTAAAAGTTCCATGTTGATGATTTAATGTCTCTGGCTGATGCCATCTTTCATCTCTGCGGTGAATTTTCATGGAGTAATGCTAGGTGGTGCATGACCTTTTCTAGAAATGGGGGGAAAAAAGTGGATGGAAAGGCGCTTTCTAGTAACTTCATTTCAGAGTGAAGGGCTGTTACTTCATTAACCTGCTTATCTGAAACTTAAGTTTAACACATTTAGGAGTTCATTTTTCTTTGAATATTGTTTTCTAAATTCAGATTTGGCTAATTTAAGACATTGCTTTATGCAAATTAGCCTTTATGCTAGTTAGCATAGTGTTACTAGGGGGGTTAGGGCTTGGACTTTTAGGGCTAACAAGGTCAGGCAGGCTAGCTAGGTTAGCTACTCGGTCTAACTATCCTAACTAAAAAAATAATAACAAAAATGAGAAGAAAAGTCACTCACCTGATATACAGTTGTGAAAGCAAACCTGAAACACAAATTTAGTTTTAGTTTGTTGCTTTTTTTCTTCACACAAGCAATACCATAAGCAAGCCTACTGTAAGCAATACTCAACAGGTGTCCCGATTAACGACGCTAATTAGAGGCGAAGAACGCCCTTTTCATCCGCGCAGTCGTTTTCGTACTGAACTGTGAAACTAAACTATCCTACCTCAACTGTTTACAAAATAAAAAAATATCATATCTTTATCAGGTTTCACGTATTGGTTTTGAGTGTTATAACTTATTCATTTCTTGAGTAAGAGATAGTGGCATTCAAGAGAAGTTAGATCCCCACGTCCCCAAATTTCCTGTGCGCATTAATTTAGAGTGCCATAACGAACATGGACGGCCCTACAATCAACCTTGATGCCACTCAAAAGCCAGAATTACAACACGAAACAAATTAAACTGGCCTGCTGCCTTTTTTTCATTAACACATCAATGAAAACATAAGCAAACGTTTAGTCCATAAAATAATACCATTGTAAGTGAGACTATAATCCCTTCATTAAAGAAAATATTTAAACTTCACATAGGCAACACTTCCAGAACCGCATCGGTAGGTTCATCATGTAGTATTATTGTCATTTCTTTCCCCCTACATGAGTTCAACCTGTTTACAAAACACGACTTCACACAGTGAGCCTCAATGCATATCGACTTTTCTCCCAAAATAATAAGTCAGAAATTGTGGAACCACTGAAATATACGCGTTTTCTACCATTCTGAACCCCAAAAGACGACCATTTGTTCAAATATCATACAGTAGAAGTAAAAAATAAACTTCAAAGATTAAGTACTTACAAGAAGGTTTAAAATTGGGAACCATAACCAGTGCATCCTGAAAAACAAACTCTTTTATTAGCCGAGAATAACATGTCAGTTCATCTTTTTCTTGAATTGATCAAACACAGAAGCCAAAACAAATCCTCTTTTTACCTGAATTATTCGTCTCGTTAAAAACTTTTTTTGCGCGTTTTCTCATTCCAATCGCGTCGTGTCTGTGTACACACAGCATGCAACCACTTTTCAATGCTTTGTTTAAATCCCCAAAAACTGCACAGTTACTCGAAGCCTCTTGTCTTCTGCTATACACACTCACTCTCACCAAAGTAAAGACGAATCCTCGCTGGCTCTTGACAGCATGAAGGGAGGATGCAGAGGAGGCTTCATGAAGGGAGTGGGTGTAACCTGCTGCGAGCATACAGTAGAAGAGGGTTAACAAAAGTAGGGTTCATGGACCTCCAGAGGCCCTTGAGTGTCTTTCAGGGTCCAATCAAGCTTAAGAGTTGAATAATAATGCAATACTCAAAATTATGTGAAATAAATCAATGGATGTAGCCTGAAGTGTATCTAAAAGGAGCTTGTGACAAAACACAGATTGTAAAGCTTGAGTATGTAACTTCCAAAAGTCCCTAAAATAGCAATACAACAGTTACGTCCACAATTCAACTTATTTAGGGGCGCCGGTGGCACAGTGGTTTGTTTGCGCAGCCCATTTACAGAGGCTGCAGTCCACAAAGCATTCGGCCTGGGATCATATCCGATCTGTGGCTAATTTCCCAAATTTTGGTCCCCACTCTCTCTCCCAGATTTCTGCCCTGTCCCTCTAATAAAGTCAGAAAAAGCATAGAAATAAATCTTTAACAAGATAAAATGTGACTTCTTTAAATCCATCTGTGATAATAAATTATAACACATAATATTTCATTTTTTCTGTTAATGTTTTGTACAATAAAACTGAGAAATGATATCTTACATGGGATGAATTCCAAAGGGGGAAAAAATATATGATGCAATATGAAAAAGTTGAGGTCCTTGTTAAATGAAGACACATTCATTTATTGCAGAGGTGAAGGTTGCTACATCTACCAAAGGAAACAAAAGACGTAAGAGACATCAAACAATGCTTTGTTAAAGGACATATATTTCGAAGAAACACCACGTATATGTTTCTTCTGAGTGCAAATAGAAGCGGTGGGTGTTACATACATTTATAAAACACTAAACTTTATGTGAATATGAGAAAAAAAAAATGTCTTTACACAAGAGAGAAGTCATATACAGCAAAGAATGAGAACGAAGCTCTACAGTTTCTTTTTTCATAATCCTGCCTGAGCTGCTTCATATAGAAATCTTAAATTATTGCATTAATAAAACCAAACGTGTATTAAATGTATTAACCTCTGAAATGTAAAGTACAACAGAGAAGGTCTGGTACATGATAAGTGAACATTATCCTTACAGCCAATTACTAATCCTACTTTTGTTTCTCCATTGTAAACCTGTCTGATTATTTCTATGCATTCTGGCAACTGAAGTCTATACCCCACATTTATCCAAAACATGTCATAGCTCTAAGCAAATTCAAACTAGACTTGGAAAAACCTGCAGCTCAGTTTGACAACCCGTATTTATTTTTATTTTATATTGAAAAAGTGAATGTATTTTTTTTGTATCAACTTGAATGGCAACACTCTCCTTTATACGTCTGTCTTATTTACGACAAACTTGTTATTACTAAAAGGGGTGTTACCTCAAAGTTTTTCGGTATCACCTGTTCATTTTTACAGTAAATTGTACACAATGTGAGCACATCACACAGAATAATATTTATATAAATAAAAGTCACACCCAGTTAGCGCTGCCTTTAAACGATACACCTGAAGGGAGGGAGTACACTATCTTACTCATGACTCGGTTTCTAACAGCACTGTGAGTGGTAGCACTGTCTTTGGATATGCTTTCATCTTCTAGGCTCTTATCTGAAGTAGCCGAGTTTCTACATTCTCCCGCCCCCTGTTGGTTCCAGGACGAGGACAGAGACTGCAGGACGGAGAGGAGTTCGTCTCGTGTGGCGATGGCGCTCTCAAGACAGGGAAGCTGCAAGGCAAGCGCCAATGCCCCCTCCTTGGATAGATCAGTGACCAGCTCATCCACAGCCTTGGCAGAGGAAGAGATCAGCTCTCTGCAGCTGCTGAGATTGGAGACTCTGTCTTTTCCTGAAAGGAGGGTTGACAATCAGATAGGGGATGTGACAACAAGAATCTTGTTGATTTGGCTGAGGGTGGTTTTGCCCAAGCTGTCAGCATTTTCTGGCTAACTGACGATTAAGATTCTACTCAAAATTGTTGGCTAACCCTAACCCTATAAAACAACAAACATTTTAGAGCAACAGACAGACAGACAGACCAGAAGACAGACGGACGGAGAGATAGATCGTTTTTTGAGGGACAAAAAGATTAGACATTTAAAGCTTCGATTGGCTTTGACACAGGTAAAACTTCTGTTAAACATTAACTAGCATTTGAAAAATCATCTGATGAAATTATATATAAAAGAACAAAAAGCTTGACCAATTCTGATAATGTTTTTTTATAATGCTTTTTACAAGAAGATCAATGTAGTTGCTGTTCTATAAGCTATGCTTGATAAAACATTTGAGCTAAACCTCCCAGCTGTGTAATTATCAGAAGCTTTACCTTGTAGTGTTGAAGACACAGAGGCATGCAGCTGTCTGATGGCCTGGTTCAGCTGGAACAGTTTGGTCGCTGTAGTTGTCAGACTCTGCAAATGGGAGGCTGAGGCCTCCTCCTCCTCCTCCTCCCACTCTGGTGGGTCAGTCTGCCTCTCCTGATTGAAAACATGTACACACCCAAAACATGAATACACAACTCAACAAATAAACAGAACTGAATGCAATACAGCCAACAATGACATCACCAACACACACACACACACACACACACACACACACATACAAATACCTACCATAGAGCAAATAACACAAAACTGCTCAAACCACTGAGCAGCTCTGACAGCAGTGTATTACTCAACAAATCATGCAAATATTCCCCAGCTACATTTTCCCAACTGGACTGATATATTTACTTTTCAGTTTAAACTCTATTGAGCCCATTTCGAAAGTCGCACAGATGCCTGCATGCAAACACACAGGGACTCAAAAACACAAACACATTTGCAAATGATGTCATTGAATGAATGTGGCTCCCATGTGTCCTTTTCTATGACATAAACCTAATGGCCTCCTTCCCAGTTTACTACTGCCTAGCGGGAAATGTTGATTTCCTGTGCCATTTACTTGTACATGTACTCACAGTCCTGGACTCGTGCTATTTTCCCTACATTTAATTTCCTGAATAACTGCAAATCCAAATCCATGTGTTTATGTATTGCTTGTCAGGTTTAAGTACTTTCTGAGCCATTTATTGTGATGTCAATTCCATAACTCATTGATAAAGCTGATGAAACCAACTTTTGAAAGACTAATCACCCATTTCTAAAAAAAAATGTAATAAATAAAAACATTGTAGCAACCGTTTTACCATTCGTTTGCTCAATAAATGGCAATGTCTACTACAAATTCACAGACGCATTTACATCCAAGATCTTGCACATGTGCAGTCCTTGGTCACATGAGAGTAGCTGCCTCTGGTGATAACTCAGGTTTATTTGACGACAATAACATTGTGAGCGACAGAATGCGCGAGCGCCTATATGTGTCAATGATTGGCTTCAACAAAAAAACTGCTAGTTTGTGTGGCTAAGATAACGGCAAACAAGCCCGTTAGCTGTGACTGATGCTACTTCATTCAACACATTCATTACCTGAACGATCGTCCAGGGACGACTGCAGAGAGATAAGCCCACACAGCATTGAGCTTTACTCGAGCAATAAAGGCTGAGTGGCATCTTTAACGGGGCGGCTGTGGGTGTGGGTATTAATCTGTAACATTTTAGCCTGTGTCAAGATAGAAGATTGTTTTGAACCTTTACATATCCAGGGAAGCTTTGCTGAGCATGCATTCTGTCTTTCAGCCACAGTTTACCCAGACAAGAACCAGCAGTTTTTGTAATGAAGCTGCTGATACCAGATAGCTTAAGCAACTAATCCCCTTCTTCAAATATACCATTTACAATCTCTATATTGATATTGTTTTCATCTTAACATAAAAAACGAACATCGTTTAACACTAAAAGGGCATTCATTAAGTTAGGGGAATTAGACATTATATAAAGACCAATAAACGATATTTGTAGGCCAAACTACATCTCCGACAGCTAAATATGTGTGGTGCGTTAGTGTTGCTTTCATGTTAAAGTTGCATACCAAGCCTTTTTAAATTTGTATAATTCCATGTGTCCAGAGTAAGAAGTATTGTTCCTCACATTCTGGATTCACAAGTTCATCATTTTCCTTTTATAATGAACCAATCCGAAATAAAGATAAATAACATAGTAGTTCACAGTGAAATTATTTACATGTTTCTTGACGGTTAAGAATCGACTGTGGCACCAGGAATTGAATAAGGAGAGGTATTGGAGGGGAGTGCTGGAGTTGCAGATGTTCTTTGTGGTGGGGTGAATTTAGACGAAAGTCATTTCAAATATCAAGATTTAAAAGAAACTTTTAAAAAATGTGCAGAAAGTAAGAAATGTGAAGCAGTTTAAGGATGTTACTTTAACTTCTAGTTTGTAAAATGCTGTGCTGCTGAAACTCACCGTGATATGGAGATGCATGAAGTTCTGCATAGCACGTGCTAAATCAAGCATCTTGGATTTAAGGCTCTGCAGGACCTGAGAGTAGAGATGAATTATAACAATATTTACATACAACATTACAAAAAGTTAATTACATTCAGATAAAATGTATTAAATAATCATGTGTGTGACTGGATAAAAATGATACAGCTGGGTGATGATCTCTTACTTGGTTCCTGGGGTAAGCCAGCTGAGCCTCTCTTAGCATTTCTCTGGTGATAATGAGGCTCTCCTCTAAAAGGGAGTGGACACCCTTATTGGTCCCCTTTAGCAGACACATGGCAATGGATTTCTGAGGACATGGAATCATATGTTACCATAAATCACATTTTAAGTGTATGTTTCTCTAGTTCTCTAAAGCTACCAAATACAACAACAACTTACAGTACATAACCTTTATTTGCACTAGAGAGATATATTGAGGTGATTTGATGAAATAAATAGCTGATCAACCGAGTTGCCAGACACACCCAAATAAACAGAAAGAGGTGTGGCAGAGTGGTGTGTGTATAAATAGAAGAGAGGTGTATGTGTGAGTGGTGGTGGTGTGTGTGTGTGGGGGGGGGGGGGGGGGGACTAGAGCAAGGTGAGCAGAGCACCCGTTCAGTTGGTCTTGTAACCTGGTGTAGTTAAGATTTCTTTTTCCGGATTGGTGTTTATGAGGAACATTGAAGATTTTCATTGAAGAAAAGTTCAGATAACGGAGGTTTTTGCTGTCAATTAAAGTTTTTAAAATAAAGAAAATATACCACAATCTGAATCGGCAGGTCAGACCTTTACAAAAATTGGAAATCTGAAAGAAATTGCAATCGGTGCATCTCTAATATACACAACGTGATATGAGATACCATTTCATTTGCTCCTTAATTCAAACAAGCATGTCCTCATTCAGCTCAATAACTTACAAACCTGTAATATGTTCCCTGCTCTGAGATCCACTCAGCTAATTCTTCAGTATTGTGGAGTGGGGGCTTGATTACATTGGACCCCAGAGCTTTACCAGAGAAGGTATCTGCTGCTGTATTAATGGTGGTGTTACCTTGCCTGTGGCTTGGGCAGCCTTCTCCACAGCATTCAGCGGCATGCCTGTCATTGCTGCCAGGTGGCCAAGTGCAAGCAATGCTGCATCCAAACACTGACTGCTCTTCTTCTGCGCCTCTGTCACCATCGATGTGATCTCAGATTCACACCCCTGGATGGGGAGAAAATGTTCATTTTCTGTCAAGATTGATTCAGCACAAACAAACAGGCTGAATTAAAAATTGATTTAAGAGTAAATCAATGCAAGCGAGCAAACAAAACGGTCAAGATAAGTCTGAAGGGTCAGTTAATAAATGGAAATGAGAAGGAAAGTTCAGAAATGTGGAGTGAGAGAGGAAAATTGTGTGTTTACGTGCTGAGGCTAGTAAGGAATTTAGATTTATTTTCCATATATTCATGTTCTGTTTGGGGCTCAAGGTTGAGAATTCCCTCTGCTTGGTCATTTCCATAGACAGAGCTCAAACAGCTCAGAGCTAAGACACGTCAATTAATGCTGTGCATTTTGATTAGACACCTCTGTCCGAAATACACTAAAGTGAAGTCATTCAGGTCAGAGTTTTCACTCGTTAAGCTATTACATATCACGCGAATGCCAAGAAAAGCGCATTCAAATGTCACTGCATGGTCTTCCATGCGGTGAAGTAATTGTGTGTACCTGAATGAACAGCTGGAAGTATCCTCCCATCTTCTTGACTTGGCTCTTGAGATCTTCAGCAATGGAGTAGAGCAGGCCGGAGGAGGGTTTAATGCTGGCCAACCACTGCATGGTCACAAAGACTGCACTCTCGATGGCTGCGGTGGCTTTGACCAGCTGAGTCTGGGCCGCCAAGTTCCACACAAACACTGCAGCAAAGAAGTAGAGAAGAAGGAAGGTAATACTGGGCTTTTTTTTAATAATACAACTGCTACCTCATACCGAAAAATATAGAAAAACAGTGTTCACTTTGAGAGAGACATATTAAAGAATAACACTTAAAGTGATGTGCTTCTATCTGTTTAATGTCCAAAGATAACATCTGATATCTACCCACTTTTAATACTCACAATTGATATATTAAAACATAAGCATAAGCTCCTCTTATTCTCATTAGCTCATTCCTCCTCTGACCCATACTAGATCGATTATTAGGGTGAGCCTCACCGTTCTCCTGGCTGTCATCATCCAGGCTGTTGTATAAGTCAGATATGGTCTGGATCGCCATATAAACCATGTGAAGATCAGAGGCCAACCTGTCGGCCATGCTCTCTTCTGTCCCACTACAACCACGCAAACGGGCCACTGACTGGCCAATCAGCTCCTTGCAGATGCCAGGCATGGCAGAATCAGTGCTGCAAGAATGGGTTGAAGGCGGTTTGACCACACCCATCAAGCCTGAGACAGAGACAGGAGAGAGTTTGGGATGTGCCGAGTACGATGACTTCATTCTTAAACAGAAAAAATCTAATGTTTTTGACGCAACATTTGAATATAAAACAATGTTACATACATTACATTTTAGCAGATAAAACCATTGCTCTCTTTTTCCCCAACCAAACATTTGAACCCGTTTCCTCTGCACTGGGCAGTTTCCGAAAGCTTAAAGGCACAAAGGCCAGTAACCTCAAAAACTGCAGTTTTATGCCACAAACACTGAATGCTTTTATTGATGACAATACATTTTTCCTGATATTTCCCAATTACTGTATCAGATTACATGTAATCACTTGGTTAAAAAAAATCCAAACATGGTGTCAATCATTTCGCTGGAAATGTGCAAGAAACATGTTTCTTTGTCTTACCAGCAGACTGTGAGGAGCTGTTGTGGAGGCTCTGTATTGGATGGACCCGGATCTCGTACAGACGCCCTGAGATTCTCCTGCTCTTCAACAAGCTCCTGCTCCTGGTGTCAAACATGTTACATTTCTTATAAGATAGTTTTCTTGGATTTTTTTTGTGTGGCTTTATTGGATTGAGAAAGTTGAAAATGGACATGAAGTAAAGGTCCCGAGCAGCAATAGAATGCTGTACTTTTATATTCATAGTTATTAAGATGCAAAACCTATTTTAAGTCCACATTTCTGTGATTCTATTGTCTCTGTGTGTTATTAGAAAAAAGAACCACTGCTGACAGCTGTTTCTTTGTACTGGCTGTTATTATGCATGTGTGTGGATTTCCTTCCTGGATGTGAGTGTTTTTATCCATTTGATGAAGTTATGGCAAAGGTTGAACACACAAAGTTGATCCCTTTTGATGGTGGCAGTGCCTCTTGAACTATCTCTGGGCATGGTTACATAATATTATTTTACGTGTAGAATGGAAGATGTTGATGTGGGTTTGGTGTAATTTTGCAAAGATGCATAACTCCCTCCTCAATTAAAGGGTTAAATAAGTTCAGCCAGATGGACGACCTGGAGGAGGGAGGTCAGTAGAGAACTCTGACTTTGGCCATGAGGCCTGGACATGGCTTTAATGGAGACAGAGTGAGAAGGGATGAAGGAACCACAGAGCCTGTGCTACAGTATGTTGCATTTGGCTGGGTCTGCTGGTAGTTCAGGGAGCAAGGAGCACCATTAACATGCTTGACAAGAATAGTAATAATGTGAGGGGAAAATGTGTGGGGGTTCTGCATGTAACATAGTCGCTGTGTTTGTGAGTGCGTGTTTGGGTTGTGGGTTGTAGAGTGAAAAACACAGACACCTTTAGTGCCTTTTCATGGACTAAACCCTTTGGTCCGTGGCATTCATGGAAATAAAATTAATAAACAGAGGAACAAGAATAAAGGGAAAATATTCTGTGGGCAGAAACTTGTCATGAGAGAAAGAAGGTTGTGTTGAATGTCAAAAATATTGGCCAGGTTGTAAATCACATTGGTGGAAACTAGAAGGACTAAACTAAAAATGTTGATTTTCCATTTTACATGCAGATACCTTTGAACTTTCCATATACAACCCATGGCCTGACATATTGTTCACATTAAAAAGGAGAAAAAAAAGCCAGGGAGTTCAGTTCAGCACAAGGGCGGCAGGTTTAAGACCTACACACACACACACACTGTGTGGGTGTTTCTGAACACTCGCCTGCGTACACATTTCAAGTAATTGAACAAGAATTCCAATTAAGACCCTGAAACCTAACGTGAATGTCAGGTACTTCAAAGAGGGACTGATGGATAGGGAGGATTGAGGAAGAGCTGAATAATTACCTTCGGCGCGAGAAGGAGGAGGTGGCAGAAGAGGAGGCCGATATATCTTGCTCCCACTCGTCATCGGGGCCATAAAACACATCGTCATCTTTAGAGGTGGGATCCCCCTGCAGAGAGGAAACTACTGCTGACATGACCGCTCTTATTTACTGAACTTAATGAGAAAAGCACAGCAAATTGAGGCAGTGCCTCTCTGTCAAGCATTAAAACGACCCATTCTGGATTGTAAATAAGGGCAGATGGCTGGGAAATTGGCAAATGCACTTTAGGTGATGTCAGGCTCTGAATATGCAGAACGAGGAACAGACAGGCTGCCTTGTTGAATATACTTTATTCAACACACATCATACATTAGCTTATTAGACTGAGCACTCTTTAAATCAGCCAAGCATGAATGTACAAGCCGCCTAAAATGTTCCAAGATTTTTTAGCTACTTGCTGAGAGCTTATAAGCGTGCTCATGTATCGATCTACTTATTGTGAATTATCCATCATGAGAACCTTGAGTGTATAATTCTATTGCATTGCTAATTTGCTTATTTTTAAACACAATATCCAATCAAACTACCGAACATAAACACATTTAAACAAGCATTTATCCTCCGCTTCTCTTATGTTATGTAAGGATCAGATGTAGCACAAGATGATCTAATACAATTGGCATAAAGGCCTGGAAACACCCTGGACAGTGCTGCACTGAAAAGTCAAACTGCACTAACTGCAGTTTTATTCAAGGGTAAATGTGTGCCTCGATCACATGTGTGAACTGGCTAGCTGAGTGGGTATAGGGTTGAAAAGAGATATTTGAAAATTTGTTCCTGAGGTCATTTTTTTTCCCTTTCAAGGCTTCTGTTAAAGTAACCAAACTCAGCCTTTACAAAGTCATAAAAGACTGATTCAATACAGAAGTAAAAAGGGAAACTACAGTTTTGTGTTCTTTCAGCTTCTATTTTTGTAAGTTTTCTGTTCCAAAAAGAATTGATGGATTTTTTTAAATCGTATGTCACATACGCTTACTTAAAGATCACATATTATACTCATTTTCAAAAAGTTTTCAAAAAGTCCCATAGCTCCCCAAAACATCTCTATGAACTTCCTTGCCAAAAAACCCACTCTGATCCTGTATTTGATGATGCCTATCAACCCCTCTATTCCAGCCCTGAACTAAACAGGATGTTTCTGTGTATGTAGATTTAATTGCAATGAGCTGTTTTCGACCACGCCCCTCTGGAAGGGCTTCGAGTGGCTTGGGCTTTCTTGCACCATGTCCTAGTGTTTACAGTGCTTTCCTCTTGACTCAGAGGACAGATTTAACACCTAGCTTTAGTCTTAATTGTATTTCTTATCACTATTTTATCTAGATACTAATTTCCTTATCTATTAAGCTTCACATCATTTTTAACATTGTTGTAACCTTTCAGACAATAACTATGATTTCATTAAAACCTTCCAAGGATGCCAAGCTACTCTGACAAGTCCATGTAGTTATAACGTAAACATCACCTGTTAAACCACACACAGGGCTCTCACCACTGACTGTCTGCGGCATGCAGTGTCTTTTTTTATTTTTTATCATTGTACCACCATCATAAAAATTAAGGCACTTTCTATACCAGGAATCCACTCAGTTTTGTCTATGTATTCTGTTAAAATAATATTTCACTCAAAAAAGGGAATATTTGAAAGGTAGAATTGTGTTAGGGGGGCATACCTGCTCAAATTCCCTCATGGCAGCCATGTTGTTTTGAAACTTGTCCAGGCTCCAGAAAGTAGAGATCCCCAGCTTTGTGTTTTGAACCCGCACCTGTAGCAGACCCCCGTTCTCCTGGTTTCCATCAGCAGAGCTGTCGTGTCTTCAATACAGCAGAGAATAATGATTTTTAGATTATCTTACAAAGATGATAACTGCTGTATTTAGAAACTAAAGTCAAACCTCATTACTCTTTATAGGTTTGTAACCTGTCAAATACAACATATATTGTCCTTTTATACCTGCTAAAGACTGTGTTTTTCTTCAGCTTAGCACTGATCTTGTTGGCTTCCTCAATAGTCACGGACAACTTCATGGCATCCCACTGTGGAGTGACTGCAAGAGAAAATTAAAAACACATTACATTTAACCCAGCCAGCAAGCCCAGGGTCATTTCAGCCTGCTTTGAAAGGAATGGAAGGAAGGATTAAGCCTGCAAACTGTTAGAGTCAAACTGTTAGAGTAGCATTACAGCTTGTATTACAGTATCTAAGTGTAACTTTTGTATTAAAGACGTTATTAAAAGCCTGTTCAGGTGTCAGGAAGTCTTTGAAAAAGTCTCTTAATACTGATGGAAAAGGTTAGTTCTTCTTCTCGATCACATATCACATTACGTTGCTGACTTGACTTTATTACTGCCATTAAGCTGCTAACGAGGCAGCAGGATGCCTGCCTCCCTCATGACACCACTAAGTAGTATGGAACGAGTCAAGGTGTGCGACAAAGACATCTGTAAACGTGGCTGAGAGAAGATAGAAGAAATCCTTGACTTGAGTGAGCTAGGTATTATACAGAAATGCATGAACAGGAGAAGAGTTGAGGGGGGGGAAAGACAAGGATACATCTCAATGTCTGGTGCCATTCAAGATACTGCAATTGAAAAAAAAAAAAAAAGACTCCCTTGACACAATACATAATTATACAATTAACCAAGACTTATCCATATACATGATATCATTAAGCTGTAGAATGATCCTCATCCATAAAGATATCGAGTTGATTTATGCTTCACATTAAATGAGTCATGATTTAGATATGCATTATGGCCTTTCTGCCTTCTTCTCTGCTCCTCTAAACTCAAGTTCAGCTCACTGTTTATCTGAAGACCTGGCACGCTACCTCTCCTCTAATGTGTCTGGCTGAAAAGTGTAAACCCCACCCATCTGGAACTCCCCGTACATGGTGTGAACAGTTATTGTGGTTCAATGTGTTCTCAAAAATAACTTGAAAGCTCTCACCATTTCTGTGAGTGTGATTTTCCCTTAAGGCTCTTTTCTTCTGCATCTCCTCAAGCTCCCTGCTGATCTTTCTCTTCTCCGTCTCCAGGGCCTCAACAATCCTCGCTTGACGCACACGGTGTTCTTCCATTGCCTGGAGTGAATCATAGTAATGTACACAGTATGAAAAACCAGCAGGCCAAAACATTGTGCCTGAAGCCAAGCTTTACCACGACTCACAGCAAATCCCAAATGGCCCATCAGTTAAACATAAAAACCAGCATCAGCATATTTCACTAAGCTTCTCAAGCTCATTTAAGATCATCAGAAACCATGACAATGAGCAAATGGAGGAGATGATGTTATTTACAGTTACAGGAATAATCCAGATTTCTAGTAGACTAACATCTATCGATCAAAATAAATACATAAAAAAAAGCCAAAAGCTGAATGAAGATGGATCTGCTTAAAAAGTCAAACTCTCTTCTCTTGGCTACCACCAACGACCCGGTATCTCTGACCGTGGACCTCGTGGTCCTAATGTACACGGTCTCTCCGAGGGGGAAAAATAAACATTAATCTTAGCAGTTTCAGAATACATGGGTACACATAAAACTAATATTGTTTTTTGGACAGAAAATAAATAAAAAGAAATATACAATATATATTTTTAAAACACAAAAAAAATTCCAATAAACATCGAATTGCTAATTTAATACAGGGAGACAGCATAACGTTCCCAGGTGTTGCTCTAGGTCCTGACCTGGGCCTCCATGTGCAGGCGGAGGCGTGTCTTGTGGGTGTCCACCTCCTGCTCCAGCTCCAGCTTGGCCATCTTCAGCTCTGCCATTTGGCTAGCCACCCTCCGCTGGTCCAACTCCTGCTGACGCTTTCGCTCATTCTCCCCGTTCTGATAAAGTTATATCAAAACTGTGTATATTATATTGACTGGATGAAGGCGACATAAAGGATTAAACGTGTTTTTACGGGGGGGAAAAAAGACAAGAAGTTAAAGGTTTGTGTACCAGCTCTCTCTCCAGGGTTTGGATCCTATCTTCATAAAGCGCCTTCTGGTCATGGAGCTCCTTTTGAGCCACTTCTTTCGCCATCTGGATTCCCTGCATCATCTCCTCTTTCGCCTTCAAATTGGCTTCTTCGATTTCTGCCTCCAGCCTGGGAAAAAACAAAGACGGCTTAAGAATGGTCCGTCATGTCACTAAGAAGAGTACGGCTGGTATGGTCATTATCAGCTATAACTACATAACTAATTGTACTCACTGAGCTCTTTGAGCTGCAAGCATCTCATTTTTGGCAAATTCAAAGTCTTTGTGACCATCGCCTGCGCCTGTCCAGCATGAAACCCGCTTCCCAGACTGCACCTCTGCAGGGTGGTTGAAGCGGAAGTAGTGGTCCCCACCGAGAATCACCCTGTCACCCTAGAAACCGTAACCATAGCGTTGAGCAGAGTTCATTTCAATTCATCAACAACAAAAAAGGGTTGTTTAGTTGATCCTATTTAGTTGGTTTGATTAGTATAGGATTAGTACAAAGCAATCTTATATTTTCATTCAATAAAACCCCTTTTACACACATGCTGCACTCCTAAAAATATCCAGAGGTTTACCATGTGAGGTGCATCGGCAAAAATCTTTGCTTTATGTTGCCTTTTTCCAGAACTTCCTCCTTTAAAAAAAAGTCTGTGCAAAGTTGGGGTGAGCTGATGAGTGTACACAGGATGATATAGAGTAGTCTGGAACAGTCACAGTGAGCAGAGGGTGGGGTGTTTGCTGCTCTTTACTTCTCCCATCAGGTGCCAGTATTATGTTTCTACAATTTTGTATTTATTGCAGAAAAGTATACATGAAGTGAAGTAGTAATCCAGAAAAAGTAGTCACTACGGTAGACTCCTGCAAGTTCTACCCAGCCCCCCCCCCCCTCGCCTATATTTATCAAGTGTTTGGAACTGTGACAGCGGGAAACCATCTGTGTTGAGCATGCTGAGAGAGACATGTGATGGGCAAGTCAGGAAAATGTCAGGAGTTCTTATGATTGAGGGGCTCAAATTACTCTTAAATTGATGTAAAACTTGAGACATGCGAGGGAGCTTTGTCATCTACTTACATGGTGTAGCACAGTAGACTCAGATACAAGGTTTCCGTTCACGAAGGTTTTAGCGTTTTCCATGGGAGTGATGCTGACAGTGCCCCGGATGTTGTTTATAACACTAAAACAAAGCAAAGGAAAAATATATTACAGTTCCCCATGTTGAATGTCTGCTATAGCAAAAGATAGAATATATAGAAGAAACATGGATGCATAGATTAGACTAAAAAAACACCATATTGTTCCTCATTAACAAGATAAAACACAAAATGTCAGTATAAGTCAAACACTGAAGCTACATACGACTGCAGTGCTGTTAAAGGAGCATGCATACAAAAATGCAAACAGACCACAAACTATGTACTATGTATACACATTTCTATATTTTTAAACCCCTCCAGTAATTTCCTTTTTACCAGTGCTGGTCAGCAATGAGGGCTCCTGTCAGCTGGATGTCATGGCTGGACTCAGACCTGAGCTTGCCCACTGTGGTTCGACCTTCTTTGATCATGTAGAGAAGCATCTCAGACAGCTGAGGATCCTCGTTCAGGTTCACCAGGTTAGGCAGACGATTGTCCACTTTGAATGAAACTCCTGCTTTCTGCAATCACAGGGAAATAAAAAGAGACTGTCAAGAGTCGGAGCAGTAAAGACTTTTGCTCTGTAAGTACTCCATGTAGCAAGGTTAAAAAAAAATAGGATGGAAATTGTGCTATGCTAGAAAAAAAGAAAAGACTTACTTGCAACTCTTTGGTCTCTTCACGTTTGCGGATTTCAGCTTGTTCCAGCTTCTCCCTCCATGCCCTGCCAGAGAGGAGAAATAATAAGAAGACATTTAATCAACATTTATTTTTAAAAATCTGTCATCATCCTCTTTGATGTTTTTCATCAATAACAGTTTGAGTATGGGAAATTTCTGAGAAGATTTAATATCATGACTATTGGATTTTCACTTTATTTTTTAAGCAAAATATAAAACAATCCACACACACACAGATTAAAACTAATAACATGAGGAATGGCTTTGCCACAAGGGTTTCTCTAAACTGTGAAAATCTGCAACAGCTTTCACTTTGACCCCCTCAAAAGAGGGACAATTACTTATAATATTTGGGTCTGTTGCTGTTATACTGACCGGTTAGCCTCAACCATTTCTCGTTCTTGCTGACAGAGTCTGTTCCTCAGGGCGGTGATCTCCTGCTCAAACAGCCTGACCCTCTCTGGTTCGACGCCCTTGGAGCTCATCTGGGCGGCTCGCAGCTTCTCCACCTCAGCCTTCAACTCTGAAAACACATAAAGAGGGCTGTTTAACTTTAAATACACGTGGTAGTTGTTCGGGTAAAAATAAAGAACACTTAAATGAACACAAGTCAATGTGTAAATTCAGGAAGGCATATAGAGCTAACTTTAACTTGGACTGGAGAGATATTTAGATTTACCACTAACCTGCCCTGTGTGTCATTTATTAATGACGACTGACGAAAAAACATTGACCTGAGTTGTAATGTTTCAGTCATATAAACTTCAGCATCAAAACACTGTGAGGAGAAATCCACGGCAAGAGCTCCCCTTACTGCTAAAAAGATCAAATAGCAGCGCAATCATCTCATGAAAAATAATACTTGCATGACAGTTAGCCGCCATGTGCAGCTGACAGTGCATAAATATGGCCTGGAGGCAAGGTTAGGGCCTGGCCTTAATTGAACTGGGTAGTGAAAATTGTGGTGATGGATAGATGGGCAGACAGAGGGATATGTGGGCGAGAAGGAGAGCAAAGGAGATCAAGAGCAAGACTCAAATAGAAAGACAGACATGCAAAAAAAAAAAAAACAGACAGCGAGTGAGACAGACACAAAGAGCAAGATGAAGATGGTGCAAATAAAAAGACACACAACTGAGACAGAGTAGTAAGAGTCCAAATGAGGTTTTGTGTTTGAATAAAGAGATCATGGAAATTATTCTCAGTGTCTTGAAAGCATGATTTTATAAAGCGAGGTTATTTCAGTTCACCGTTCCTCTTTACACCTGAGAAGACAGGACTGTCACTAAAACACTCCTTAGTTTAAAGAAGAGCCTTCTTTAGTTTTACTCAAGATATTAGCCTTACTGAAGTGATCATCTCTATCGACAGATTCTGCATAAACATTTGAATCTGTACACAGGGGTCTGGATTTAGCTGTATTGATCAATTACGTACGAGCAGGCTTTGGTGTACGCAGGAAAAACAGTCTGTGTGGACAGCAACAAACAGGCGGACCGTATCCACGCACGTGATATACTGGCTTCCTTCTTTGGTATTCTAACATTGATTATCGATCTTCATGATTGCAGATAATTGCCGATGGGTTCCCAGATCGCTGTTGTGATCATTTCAGTGTAGGATAGCAGACGTTTATGCTCACAAAAGTACATACAAATAACATAATGTGCTGCTTTTAAAGTCACGAGCGCAAAATCTATTGTAGATCAAATTTGCTTTCAAAAGATAAACAGGGATCTCATTTATGAAACAGTGTGCAGAATCCATACTAATGTACTTATGTCAAAAAACACAAAATGGTGTGAGCCAAAAATAGTTCAAATGTATAAAACTGTACATATGTACACCTGCACACAATGTTCCCTTTATAAATCATGATCCATCTGGAAATGTACGCACATGGATCAACCTCATATTGGGTCAGTTTGCTTATTAGCTCACACATTTTCCCCGTCAAGTTTGTTTTTATAGATATGTGTGGGAAGTAGTGTAGGCCAATATCAGGCCCTGATTTTGTGTGCACGCAACGTCTATAAATGAGACCCCAGGTACTTTATTACTCCTGCTCTGCTTTTTCCCCTCACTTTTCTGGCAGCTTCTACAGAAAGTGCATGGTTAGTGTGTGTGTGTGTGTACACTTGTAAGGCAGCTATTTGGGGATGCATACTCAAACCTTTTGAAAAGAAAAGACAAATATAGGCCAAAGCTGCATTAAATCCAACAAAATTAATTTGAATGTCGGTATGTTGAGTGTCTGACCTCTGATCAGTTTGGCACTGGTGTCCTCGTTGACCTTTGCCACATTAATGATGGTGCGGGCTTGCTGGGCATAGCGCAGAGTACTTAGGCTTTCCTCCACATTGCTGCCCGCTGGACTTAGTGTAGCAATCATGGCCGTCTTGGAGTTACCACCGAGACTCTCCTTCAACAGCCTGCAGAGGGGAAATAAATGGAGTTGTTCAGTCTTTTTTTTTTATTCTATAAGCCCCCATATCTGTCTGTCTGAGATCATCAGATACAACTCCAGTATAGAGCAAGCAACTATTTATCTCTTAAAACACAATTATAAATATGACTTACAATACTAGACAATGTGTTCTACAACAGATTCAGAGTACAATCAGCCTTGATGTCTCACCATGTCAGGACCGACTCTCTGTACGGTATGAAGACCTTCTTTCTGCTCAGTGCTTGTTCTGACAGGGCAGAGATGACCTTTCCCAGGGTAAGCAGGGATTTGTTGATGCTAGCACCCTCCTATAAAGACACAGTGTAAGATGCATTTCTTGTTTTGAATAATAATGTTGTGTTTAATGAAAAGCTAAATAAACACCGGATCAAATAATGAGCTAGCAGACCTGATTACACAAATGTTTTTTCCACATCTCAGTTTAAAGCTACTGTGAGGAGCTTTGCTTGTGTCCAATTTTTTCTATGGCAAACCCAAAGAGGTACATCTGATCTCTTTGCTTATCTTGGCCTGTACATCAGCAAGAAGTGACTTCTGCGTGTGCGTGTGTGTGTGTGTGTGTGTATACCCTGAGTCTGTCCCCACTCGTCTGAGCAGAGTTACAGCGTTCACTGCCTGCCAGATCCACCAGGTTGATCTTGCTGGTGATGCTGTGGTCATGCTCCTCACCCTCCACAAACTCAGTCTGTACACAATCACACATGGAACAACGGATTAAATGTGTGACAATGGACTGAACAGGTGATCTCCAAAAAAAGGCCGTGGTTCATCTCAGTATTTTAGAAAACATGCATCTTTTAGGGGGGAAGTTAAGAAGAAATACCTGAGTCTGGGTCATAACCAGGGTGAAGACAGAGTGAGATCTGGAGCTCTTGTCGTTCATTCCTGTAGCTGCTGTTGCTCTCTGCTTGTTGCCCAGCTTCAGCCAACCCTGAAGGACAGAAAAACATGACTTAATCTCTTCATGTGAAAAATCTAGTGCACTCCACATTCAGGACCAAACCTTGTTTTCTGTATTACACACAGTATTCACAAAGTCAAATTGGCACTGAACCCTGACCTGCCTGCTAGAAGTTACCGCTACAGGTCAAGGATCTAACAGAAGAAAATAAATCTTAATAGCAGTTTACTTTCCACCTACCTGAATGTCATTGTAAGAGCTCACAATGTTTCTGAAAAGAAAATAACAAAGTGAAGTGAATTGCAAAGCACAATTTATGAACGTGTTTTTAACCTTTATTCAGAGGTTATATTGCAAAATAAATTAAAAAAATCTCACGCAGAGAGGTCAGCAACGTAGGGGCCATGGACGGGATGTTCCCTCACCCTCAGCTGGAAGTAAAAAGGGTTTTTTTGACTACAGATATTCTCAGGGTTTTAATTCTCAACATTGACCATAAAAAATGTTATCATGTCATTATGAGCAAAAGGACATCTCTAAAAAGGAGTAATTATCAGGAGATATTCAATTGTATCGTAACTTAGATTTAAAACCAACTTCAAGATTGACTCTGTTCTCCTAAAGGCTGGTTTATCTGAAAATGTAACAACCAGTTTTAGCAGATCTCATTTTTTCATTGAAATCTGGAGAAGTTTAGCGATTGTGTAAAGGGAAGTACATACAGGCATTGTCCTCTGGTTTGGCTCATCTCTGGTCACCAGCAGGTCGTGGATCTTTTCATTGTATACTTCAAAGAAGCTCATCTCTACATGACATTTGACCTGAAAGATAAACCCCAAAGGAATCACTCGATGAATTACGTAACCACAAAAAGATCGTTCATGCACATATTCATGTTTTTCTTTGAGAAAAAAAGGCCGTAATATATTTTCTAACATTAAATTAAGTGTATAAGAAGATACATTAAATTAGGAACATCTAACACCTCGTGCAGGACTTCTTACCTCTTCATTTTCCAATGATGTCAATCTTGCAAAAAGCTCCCGGCAGAATCTTGGGATGACCCCTTCCTCTTCTCCAAAGCCCATCATCCTAAACAACAACCATTTCAACATTTAAAATGGAAAGTGCAAAAAAATAAACACAGTAGAGGGGAAGTGGTTCAGCGGGGTACACTTTACTGTGATACACCAATCCTCAAACCACTCACGTGTATGACTTCCCAGAGCCTGTTTGTCCGTACGCAAACAGGCAGGTGTTGAACCCTTCGAAGGCCCTCAGCAGCAGAGGTTTGCCCAGTGTCTCGTACACCGTCTGCTGGCTGGCAAAGGTGGGCTCACACTCGTCCACAGAGCAAAAAGAGAAGTCGTAGGTGAACGAGTAGCTCTGTTTGGAGTCGGGATGCTGGACAACAGTCTCCTGACCGTTCATGAAGATGACCTGCAAGGCCTTCTCTTCTTTTTCCCTTTGAGAAAGCAGAAATGTTCGTAAATATAGTTTCAGAGAAGGACAGAAACACTTTCATCTTAAATGTGAGCACTTTCATAACCTCAAACCTTACATCGAGTGTATTTGGTAGTCATTTTTTCAGATCAGATAATTGAGGTTAAAAATATAATAATTTGCATTAATCTGCCTACTATTTATTTTACCAATCATGTTCAGTTTATCCAATGGCAAAGGTGATATCTAAATGCTGTTTAACCACACTACAGAAGATTAAGATCTTATGTGTACTATCACATGTGACAATAAAAAAAACAAGCAGTCATCATCAAGTCATTACATCATAATTAAAATAATCTATTAAGTGATTGAATACTGAATGACATTTTTACTTCAGCACAATTTAACTTTCCTTTCAGACAAATACTGTATTACTAACCTGCCATTGAATGGGCGAACACGGACAGCAACAGTGACTGCACTGTTTTCCATCTTGAATGAATCGTGTTGCTTCAGGGCCTGACTGGGACGGAGCAGTGTCTGCTCGGCAGGTGCAGCAGCTGGGGCAGGGGTAGAGGCCCTCGCCTGGGTCACGTCTCCCTTTTGATTTGAGGTGGAGGTCTTCCTCACCTGATGAGCTATGCTGGGCTTCTGCGCACCTGTAGACGCTTTACTGACCCTAGGAGCAGGGGTAGGTTTCATGTCCTCGGCTTGCTGTGGCCTTGTTTTGGGTTTATCTAGACTAGAAAGTTTGACTACCACCGGTTTAGGAGCTTCTTTCGCTGCCAGTCTCTCAAACACGTCTCTCTTGGCGGCGATTTTCTCAAACGGGGTCTTTTTGGTGGGGGTTTTAAAGGTTTGGGCCTGGTCTTCTAGCTGCCTGCTTGTGAAGGAAGAAACAGAGAGGGTCGCCTTGCTGTGAGCCGGTCTCCTCTGGGTTTCCAGTTGAGTAGCTGTATCTTTCCCCTTGCTCTTACAGGCAGTATCTTTTAAACTCATTGACCTGAACACACCCGGAGCCCTACCGTTTGGTTCAGCGAGAACTTTCGGCGTGTGCTGCAGGCCTGTGCCGCTGACCCCACGCTGGCGGAGCGTGCTTTTATCCATGGAGGGAGTCCTGGTCCTGCGCTGTAAGGTCAGTCTCTTTTCTGGGGCTGGTGTGGTGTTCTGGCTGCTTTCAACCATCGTCCTCTCCGCTGTGTCAGCCCCGGTTTTCCTCCTTGACCTCCTCTGTAGAGTGAGTCGGCCTCGGTAAGGTGTGTGCTGCCCGCTGCCACTCTTTGACAGCGCAGATACGACATAAGTCCTGTTCACCTGTCGGCTTTTATCAGATGATCTGCTGTCTTCACAAGCGGATTCTCCGGATGTCCTCTCATTTTTGCCTAGCATTGTGTCCGTCGCCTTCCGCTCTGCCAGGTCACCTCTCCCCGGTGTCCTGGCTGTCGATGTTGTTATTAAATGATCATAATAAGCAGTATGCTTTCTCGCTTGCACAGAAAATAAGGACATGGCTGTCGGTTGCTAAAAACAAACGTTAATACGTGTTAGCTAGTTTACGGGAATTTCACTCCGGTTGCTCTACGCCGAGAGTTTTTTAAAACTGACATAAATTAAGCTCGATTGTTTAGTTAAAGGCTATAATAAATCCATTGGAGAATGTGGTGTCCAGAAAGTCA
The DNA here is from genome assembly GCA_020745685.1 of Tautogolabrus adspersus. Lineage (NCBI taxonomy): Eukaryota > Metazoa > Chordata > Actinopteri > Labriformes > Labridae > Tautogolabrus > Tautogolabrus adspersus. The sequence continues at coordinate 12,302,525 of CM036536.1, read as the reverse complement.
GGGCTACTTTTGTTTTTATTTTTTGTCCCATCGTCTCTTCCGCCTTTCCCCGCCTGAATTTCAAACCGTCACCACCAGAAGCAGCTGATTGGCTGGATTTTCGTACTCCGTGACGTCAACTCATGCACACATCATTGTGATACCGGAGACCGACGCTAGGTGGCAGCATATTACAGGTTACTCTACAGAATCCTTACCACGTCCAGCTCCCAGATTGTGTCCTGTGTAAGAAATTGAGTTACTCATGTTTTCCTTTCTAAAAATAGCACTCTTCCGTTAAAAAGGTGACACAAACTGTAGTTTTGACGGAGACACGTAGCCCAAACTCTCTCTCTGCTGGAAAAGTTGACAGAGTAAACAGTTGTAAAAGCTCCAGAAAACACTTTCACTCAAAATGAGCCTGAGGGAAAAGTATTGAAACCACTGAAATATGATTTCTCTTGACATCCAGGGGAAATGCTCATCTTGAAGCCATAAGAAAATCACAGATGAAAGATTATTCTAGGTAGTGTGGATTCAGTACACCATGTGTACATAACAGTAAATGCAGGAAAGACTGTCCCCCAGTGGGAGAACCTGGGTTGAACACTGTAGATTAGAGAGGACTGTTGTTATTTGAATAAATTGTCTAAAATGAATAATAAGAATAAACTTTATTTATACAATAACACAAGACATCTAATTAGAATACATCAAAATGACATTGAACAAATATAAAAACTAGACATTTAGCCTTTCTTGGCACCATTTTAGAGAAACTGGCTACTTTTTGCGACGGTCATGTTTCCTTATGATGTCTAATAGATTGTTCTTAGTGACGAGCACATCATCAGGCCCTTGCTTGGCCCTTTGTTTTTCCCTCCTCTGCTGCTCGTGGAGGTGGGGAGAGTTGAGGAGCTGAGGAGGGAGAATGGACCCTGTGGGTTTGACCCGGTTAACCACATCAAGGAACAGACGCTTGTTGTTGTTGTTGAGAAAGGTGATTGCTGTTCCTCTGTGTCCCAGCCGACCTGCTCTGCCCACCTGGATGAGAGGAAAATTAAATTAAAGGGCCTTTTTTTTAAAACAACATCTAAATACAATGAATGTCTTGATTTAGCTGACAAAGTGTAAGATCTTTACTTACATATACAAAATTAAATTCTATTTCTGCCCCCCATTCTTAATGAACTTATCAGTAAGTAAGAAGTCATGAAGCGTCATTATTAGAAAGTGTCAACCGGACTAATCTGTAATCACTGAATATTTGAGTGCAGAATATACACAATTATGAGAACTACACGTAACGTTGCTCTCATAAACAAACAAACTCAATCTTGGTATTACTAACCTGATGGACATATTCATCCATTGTGTTTGGCATGTCAAAGTTAACCACCAGTCTGACATTGGCCAGGTCCAGACCTCGGCCCAGAACACCTGTACTGATCACCACTTCAAAGGCTCCATCCAGTAGACCCTGAGGAAACAACAAAGCAGTTTCTTCACTGTGAGATGTGTTGAACAACGCGAAAACCATAAACAGACTGGAAAAACTAAAATAAGGAGCTACTTTTCAACTTTTTAACCTGGTGCTTATAAACAAAGCCGAATTGGATAGAATGTGAAATCATAGAGCATAAAAAGATTATTTTCAGGGCTTTTCTTTCCTTTATTGAGAGGACGGGGCAATGGGTCGGAAACTTCCCTTTTCCCCGTATATTCTTCCACCATCAACAGTTATTAGTCTTTTAAAAGAATCTCTGCATTTAATGTGCTGATAAAAACTGTTTACTCGTAATTCACTGAGACTACAGTCCTCCAGCTACTAGTAGTTCAGAAGCTGCACTACATGACACCCAGGGTTAGAGAACTCCCATTTATTCACTTGACCGTGTTCCTGGACTCACCCTGAGGATGCGGTTGCGTTCCCACTGGCTCTTGTCAGAGTGGATTGCCACAGTGTTGAGGCCTGTCACCTTGGCGACCGCCTCACACAGCAAATCAGCTCCCAGTTTACAGTCGACAAACACCACCACTGGAGGCTGGTACAGCTTACTGTCCTGAAAAGTGAGAAAAAACAAACTATTTGGTTATTTTATTCCCCCCCCTTTTTAACATTACTATGTTAATACATAAAGGCAATTCAATAACTCTGTTTGCAGTTAAGGCCACTGTGTGTATCGGCTTTTTTTTATTGTATGGATTACGTCATGAAATTGCCAGTAAAGCAAATCTATTTTAGTGATTATTTCAGGATGTGATAGACGACAAGAGGCTGATTTTCGAATTCCTCCAGCAGGTGGCACAATTCCACAGCAGTGGCACAGTGGTTGAAAAGTACCATATTAATGTTGGCTGACAGGCTTGAAAAAGGCCCCATTCACCTGTTTGGCTTGACTTTGGATTTGCTGCAGCTAAGAACTGTTAACAAGGAAATGTAACAGTGCCTGGGGTTAAGTGTGACAATCTTCACAGTATGATGATTGCACGGTTTTTCCTTTTAGCTGGTCACAGTTTATCTCCTGCCATTCACACCTGGACAGGGCTTTAGCCAGAATATATGTTCCTTAAAATTAGGCAGCGTGGATTTGCCCATCGTACTCAAACAGGGCTTCCTTCAGCTCTATAGGTAAACATTTTCTGACTATGGTAACAATTTACCCATTGCCCTAAGCCCAGCATAGTAAGAAACAACTGTTTGAGTTTCTGTTTTTTTTGGTTGGTTTGCTTGTTTGTTTTCTTTGGGTTTCCCAGAATTCCAGTCTGATCCACAGTGCTCATCCTGCCAACATGTTTCCCTCTTAAGAGACGGTAGCTTTATGCTGTGACATTACTTAAGTAATCGTAGTCATTAATAACTTCACTTGAACATCTTCCTTGACACAGACTAGTGGCTCATGTTACACACACAATGATCTTCTCTGGGTAAACTAAAGCAGACCTTTCCTGTCCTGTCCTGTGTAAATTGGTTCAAGTCATTGCTGGGATTCCTGGAGTGAAGCCATGGCTCAGGGCCCACCCATTTCCTCCAGACGGGGACCAGGGCAGCAAGCAATGGCTGTCTAAATATGGTGTCATGAGGACACTGGTCTTCTGAGTTTAAGGAATTACCACCTCCAAACAGCCAGTAAATAAAATACCAAGCTGGTACCAGTGCATATCCAGTAAAAAAGCCACTATAAACTAAAATTAAGATAATAACCTACTTTTTATGTTTGGCTTACCAAAGCACTTTCTGGTTTTCCAGCGTACAATTAAACTTTGTGTTACACCAAAAAGAAAACTGCCGACTTCTCAAATAAAGCCTTTAAATGATCTTAAAGTGATACTCCACCCAAAATCTTTGTTTTTAGAGACTATAAGTGAGAAGCAGACTTGCTGAGTCAAAAGAGACTGAGTGCATCTTAATATACCTCTCTAAGTCATTAAAAAAAACACCCTGAAGTCTATAACCTACGTTGACAATCTCAAATAGTTTCTTCTTCTTGGAGGGTTCCTCTACCCAGAGCAGGATCTGCCTCACATTGGCACAGGGCTGGTTCTTCTCCCCAATGACAATACGAACGGGGTCACGAACCAATCGGGCTGCCAGCTCTTCCGTTCCCTTTGGGATGGTGGCAGACGCAAGTAGAGTTTGGTGCGCTTCGGGAACTTGCTCCAAAACCTCCAGAACCTGCTGCTGGAAACCCATCTTCAACATAGTGTCAACCTGTGGGATACAACACAAACAATGTCTCAGTGTTTTCTGTAATTCACTTTTGAACCATTTCTTCTGAATAAAGCTGAAATGTATAATTGACCCAATCCATGCAGCCATAATGCAAGTTTTCTTTTTCCAAAACTTTAAGAATCATTTTTGGTAAATCCTGAAATTACATGACCTCACATGTTTTGGGAAATGACATGACTCAAACCTAATTAGCTATCATGAAAACTTATCGTTGGTACACAAAATGTTCAATTCTAACCATGTATAAAAAAATCCAATAATCCACACAAATGAAGGTTTTCTGGGTTTTTTAAGCATGGATCATTGGATGAAAATATACTTCCAATAATTCCATATTTTTTACATTGGAAACCCTTTAGTTGCTTGTTTACACATTGTTGATCATACCTCATCAACCACGATGACCTTCACATTATTCAACTGTACTGCCTTCTGCTTCAAGATCTCAAGAAGTCGCCCAGGGGTGGCGATGATTATCTAAAGGGGAATACCAGAAGTAGCAAAATGACAAAGTAGAAAGCTGGCAACTCAAAAGAAATGTTATTGTATGGAGGTTGAAATACCAAAAATAAACCAAAGATACTGTACTTTAATGCTGCTTTTCAGGCGGTGGAGCTGTGGAGGAAGCGGCATGCCGCCCACCAGCAGTGCAGTCCTCATGTTAGGGAGGCCCATCACAAGCTCTTTGGACTGTCTCTCTATCTGAATGGCCAGTTCCCTGGTAGGGGTCAGGATCAGAGCCACGGGACCGCTCTCACTGTGTGCTGTTTTCTAGAGGAATAGAAGGTCCTGCATCTTAATACACATACAAGCAATCATGGGATTAAATGATGTAAGTAATGTTACAGAGCCCTTTCTGCCAGAGACGTTTTGTTTGTTCTTTAACATGCATTATAAAATGAATTTAACTGTCCCCTTATTTGCTAGACTGTAACTGTATATAGTTTTGTCCAAGGCATATGTATACATTCATTCAAATCAGCCAAAGGTTTTGTGATGGTAAAGATAGCATCGTGTCACGCAAGGTTATACATTTAAAATCAGCAGACATCAAAAGGAGATATTGTGCTTTTGGGATGTCAGGTTGCTCGTGTTTTGCTAAATATAGATTCATCTAGATAAAAATGATGTTAAAAAATAGACTTCTCTGGATATAAATATATATAGCAGTATTACTGTACCTCCAATGCCCTCACAACCACTGGCAGAAGGAAGGCCACAGTCTTCCCTGAGCCTGTGTCAGCGCTGGCGATCACATCTCTGCCGGTGAGACCAACAGGCACCATCTGCATCTGGACGGGTGTGGGTGCCTCATAGCCAGCCTTTTTCAGGTTGCCATTAAGTGTTGCAGGGAAGCCACAGTGTTCAAACTCAACTATGAGTCTACTGACATCTCTCCCCTCTGTTTCAATGCCCAGCTCCTGTTTAATCCGTTGCACCTGCTCTTCTGTTAGGCCTGAAATGAACCGATCTTCCCTGTAGGAATAGCTTGATTCACTAATACATACTCCACCAGGGTCACCTGCTTGCTGTTGAGTTTGAGTCTTTATTTCATCTTCATTTTTACCCGTACGGATAAACACATCTGCCCCGGTCCCTTTCCCCATTTGGGCCAAATGCTTGGCTTTGCACTCAAGACTGCAAACATCATTATCAGTACTATCACAAATGTACTCTCCATAGCGACCACACATCACACAGACAGGTTCTCCTGGCTCAGGCCATCTCTGGCTCTTTTTAAAGGATTTTACCGGTTCCTCTTCCTCCTCGTCATCCTCTACATCACTTGAGGCAGGCTCCAGTACATCCTCAAACACTGAGCTCTCTGTCACACCTGCAGAGTCTCCACTTGTTTGGATTGTACCACTATGTGATTTGGTGTCTTCAAATGCTTCCTCCTTTTGAACAAGTGCCACTGAAATACCTTCATCCTTTCTCTCCTCCCGATCGTCTTTGCTTTTCTTGGTCAAAATTTGGCTTGAGGTCTGGGCAGGTCTCTTCACTTTTAGAGCTCTGGGCACAAACATTTTCTTTTTTCTTTTGGGTGGGAGGGGGTGGATATTAACCTGTTAACATCATAAAAACACATGTAAACAGAATTGTCCTTGCCAAAATGTGACGCTAAGCAAAAAAAACGTATGAACAAGAAATTACACTACCTACTTTACATACCGTATATTATTTACAGAATAAACCAGTCATCCATATTCATGTTCTTTCATTGAAATTATAATCAAACAATACATTTCTTTGTTCCATTTGCAAAAACATTATTTTGGTGTACATGAATGCTGAAACTCTTACAGTGAAGAACTATAGAGTACACATGAAGACGACAGGAAAAACGATGCAGTCAGACAACACATCAAGAGGACAGAGAGTAGGCTACAACAAAACCACAGGAGTCTAGAACAAATTTGAACTATCAAAGACACGTGTTTCTGATTTATCTTTCTGTTTAGCAATTTACAATGTATATGCTTACAGTAATATTTCCCGAGGTAGAAATAACTACTGATTCCTTCTGTAAACCGACATTTCTCCTGGCTGTTCCCGCAAACAAGTCTAAATGCTTTAAAATGTTCGTGTATATTAGTTTTCAAACCAAAAATCGGCCATAGATGACACAGGCCGGGATGTATATTACCTGAATGCTGATTATAAACGACTAACTTTACCTCCACGCATCCTATTCCAACACTTCAAAACAATAACCGACGCCGACAGATGACGCAGTGCTACTTTTGCACGTTGGGAAATGTAGTTTTTAGAACAGAGCTTTTCGCTATTCAATGCTCATGTATTGTCATTACAGCCTGCCTTGAAGTGTTTTTATCTGCGGAAAATTACTCGAAAATTGTTGGGGTTTTTTGTTTATTTGTTTGTTTGTTATTTAGTAAGTTTGTTTAGTGCAGAGTCTTCGTTTTTTGTCATGTTTTGGGTTTCTCATGCATTCAAGTGCACGTCGGAAATACAAATATTAAAGTTACGGTGTGTGTTGTATTATCTGATGATGCTGATAGTTTGAGTTCGAATTAATACATTTATGAATAACACATGTGAATAATAACTTACAGATGAACACTGTAGTCCGTAATGATACACCTTAATCTTAAAGCAGCCAATTTCATTCAGTTTACGTGCAAAAAAGGAGATTCCTCCAATGTCTGTAAGAATTCCCGGCTGCATTCGAAGGCAACCTTGGCGCATGCGCATTGAGTGTGAAGGGTGCAGGGCTTCGAGTGCCTCAGTGCGGCAGGAAAACCGCACCACGGCACCAGGAGACTGAACAGGGGAGGGAATGCTTAATACATAGGTTATTAATACAATAATACATGGACATGAAAGGGAGAAGCTGCCTGCTTCCAAAGAGCCGAAAGAATGGAAATATTTAGGTTGTTATGTCGGTCGGAGAGCGTTTTTTCCACTCAAATACGAGGAAACCTTCCGAGTTTGTTTGAACGAAGCCAATTTCAACTGGTACACGGCCGAATGGATGAAAAACACCAAGACTAGCGACTCATTGTGTAAACGTGACTACATTACAAGAAAACCCGAAGCCAACTGAGCATTTTATGACTGAACAAATCTGTCTATAGTGTCCGGACAGACACTGCATCCCTTCATTTTACCGCCGTGTGTTGTTTTCCACGAGATTCCATAAGTGTGATGCTTTCGCGTTAGTGCGTTACAGGGTTCAAGACAACAATTGAGGGAGGAATATGGGTGAAGTTCAGGACGTCAGGGATGCGAGGAAGACCTTCGTTGCTCCAGCAATAAAGTCTTTTGAGCACTATGACTTCTCCAGGGCCAAAATATGTTGTAGCTTCACATGGCTGGTGGCCAAAGCATACGGGACAGGTAGGGACATTACTGCACCTGAACGCTGCATGAATAGTTTTGGTTTTCAAATGAAATGTTGGTCAGCAGTTTAAGCAGGCCTAATAGTACACATATAAAGCATTGCATGTATGGTATACAATTCTTGTTGTAGTAATACTTTTGATTTGACACATGAAAAGCCATTACAAAACCTCACCTGCCTTGGCCTGTAGAGACATCGGAGGCTAGATATTCACTATGGACTCATTATTGATTACCTGAGGCAGTTTTCTCTACCAGTGTTCTCTGTGGATATACCACAGTGATTTTTCCATCCGAGTTAAACCTTTGTTTAGTGCAAAACACTCCTGTTCTGTAACCAGATGCGAGCCATTTGAAATGAATTGCCTATTGGAAAGACAATAAATATCATCCCAAGAGGACAAATAAAACCATTTCCTCTGCGGTGATCAATAACTATGTTGTCCCTAATGGAAAGAGTCATCAGTGTATGAACACAGAGGTAGGAAGGTGTCACCGTCAGGATGTAGGATCCACATTTGTGGGGGAAAAGGCATCATCACATGTGAGATTTTTTAAAATACATTCATTGTCACAATGTATTTGCACAGAAAAAGGGTGTATTTAAAAATGTCATGTGGGATGAGGAAAAGTACAGTAAGATAAATCAACAGTATTGCTACTACAGATGTAATGCTTTTCCTCAGACTTTCTACTAACATATCTTGATTTAGCTGAAATGATCTGGATTTACCATAGCATGTCATCGTGTCAAATGTAAAAACCTATTTTGCAAGGGAAAAAGCAATCAGATGTGCATTAACATGGCCATTTTTAGCAGTATTTCAAAGTTAAAAAGAACAACCTAATAGATTTAACAAAGACCTGCTTTGATTTGGAGAACAGAATGGATGTTACTGCAGGGTATTTATGGACATAGCAGGTTATATGGCTCTGAATGCCACATATTCAATATAGCAGTAAAAACAAAATGGCATTTGGGTCGGGCTCTTGTGCTGGTATGGATGATACACATGTAGATACTGAAGTTGAAACATGGTGGCTCAGAGGCTCACTCATGATTGAATAAAAGGTGTTTTGTTGTAACGCATTAATTATTAACACCCTCTGTTGTCCATCAGTTGGAATTACAATAATATCTTAACAGTGACAATAACTCATCTTTTTTCAACAAAATACCTGTCAAAACCTACCTCACATCACCATAACCGTGACACTTGTTGGTATGTGACACACCGTTTAAGTCACATTTTCACAATTTGAGCAGATTCAATAGAAGTGTGTGGTGAAGAGGCAAAAAGCTGCTGTCAAATGTTAGTGCTCAGCCGTCAGAGTTGAAATGTGCTAAACAGTGTGGTCTGACACATGATAACAGCATCGTTTTTCACCCTTAAGCAGCTGCAAAAGGCACAACTACTGGGAACTGATGTCTGCTGCTCTTTGAAGCTTCTTAATACATGATTATGGTATTCATTCTATGCTATGCTAGGTGACAGAGCCAGGACGGATAAGGTGGAACAACTGAGTAGAGAAGCAGAGCAAGACTACTTCACTGTATTTATGAATGAGGCCGCTCTCCATTCACTGACACTGCAGTGAAAATGATTTTACTCTAAAGCGGGGTTTTAGAAAATCTCAGCTCAGGAGTTTGTAGCTGGAGCAGGTCACTTTGTGAGGGGCCTCAGAGAAATAGAATGCAGTCAGTGTGCATGAATCTCTACACCGGCTTTTGAAAGTGTAAGTAGGAGCTAGAAAATATTCAATGAATCCGTGCCTCAATCATTTTGATTTGGTAGATCTTTTGCTATCAGTATCATTCATTCTAAAAAAAAAAAAAATCCGAGGTAGAGAACTTTTAAGGTGCACAAGCACAATTTGATCAGGGTAGATATTTTCCAATGTTTTATTAAAGATCACTCTTTGACATGCCTTCCCAATCAGAACCTTTAAAGGAAGCAATATGGACTCAAACACCTATTGATGTAGAAACTGAAATAACCGTCAGACCCAGGATTTTCAACATGTAGACAAATAAAAGACTCAAGGAGTTTCCACGAACAAAGACTTCACGTCATTGTGATTCCTTTTATTGCATTCAGAGCAATACTGTGCTTCATTTTAATACAGAACACAGTATCTTAAAAAATTAACAGCACAGCTCTTTGTCTCAGCTGTGCAGAAACATTGGTATTCCTTCCTGCAGCCACAGCTTATACCTTACAGTGTGTTGTAAAAGCCCAGCAAACATGAGATTCCTTGCAGATCCTCTGTGTATTTTGAATCAGGCCTGAAAGAAATGGGCTGATTCCAAAAATATAGCCCTCCAGAGAGAGAGAGAGAGAGAGAGCGGGCTCATCTCCAGATCTCTGCCTACGCTGCTCGATATACTCAGCATGCATATGCCTCATTACGCCAATAAAGGAGTGATCAAGAAAAATGCATTTTCGTGGATGCAATAAGATGTAGCCTATACAGCAAGTCATCATACTGTTTAGAAATGCTTTTTGAATTGTGTCAGACAGCAGTGTTAAATGCACATAGCAGCTGGAATTCATTGGCAGAGCTGTCCTGTTTGAACACATGGGTGAACTGTAAATGCATTTGACTCTCTACTGATTTGCTTACTGAACAGATGCTCAAGTGCATTTAAGCAGACACCAGATTTTAGAAGTGGCTGAATTTATGCAAACTTTATGCAAGATTGAACCTTTATTTTTTGACTGCTGTGCTATGGACTGATTGTGATTACTTTTATAGTAAATGCAGATGTTTTAGCTTAGTGGGATTGTTAAGCTCAGTAAATATGGAATACACATTATATAACACGATAAACTGTATATTTATTTTATTTACCTGAGCAAAATGCTGACACTTTACGAGCTTCAAGATGTTCCTGAGGTTGTGTTGTGGGGGATGATGGAGGGGGAGGGCTGGAGAAAAGATCAATGTCTTTGTTGAACATTCAGGAAAAGCATTTTAATATAGATACCTGCTACTGCCACTGTCTGCATCCTGGTTCTACAATAACACAGAGGCACTCAGCAGATGACCTTGTGATAATGGTCAGGTGATTCATTGGTGGTTTTGTGGGTGTGGGTGAATTGGAGGATGGGAAGCAGTGTCAGTGATGTAAAGCTGTCACCACATGTGCCATGTTGCTCTCTGCATATATCAGGCAGTTATCAAAATGTTCATCTATTATCCTGCAGCCCACACAGCGTGATGGGTTCTGCATCTGGAGTGTGTGCAGATGTTTTTTCCACACAGCTGCATCATCTAGTTTTAAAGCAGTTAATCACGATTGTATCATTTAATCAGTTGTGGAAAAAGAACGGCCGCAGTAGCAACACTTTCTGTTTTTAAGAAACGTTTCCTCTTAGCTCAGTAAACATAGGCAAGGAAGATAGAAGACAAACGCAGTAAGAAAATGCAATGTTTTCTTATTATTTGAAGGCTATAATCATACATTCCATGGACTTGCCCAAGGTGCACACACACAAACACATGAAGGCTCTCTCTTTGATGAAGCAGACAGTGAGAGGGGTGTTCCCAGGGAGCTTCGAAGCTGCAGAGATACAGACTATCGATCAGGTTCCTCCCTCCACGGTTGCTATAGCAACGCTGAGCTCTATCCACTCATACCACATCAGGATATTGTCAAAGCATGGCAATGAAAATGAAGCACACTTGCCAAGGAAAAGAAATTGAAGCGAATCTTGGCACTTACTGGATATGTCATCATAAAGTCAAACTGTGTTGCAGATTTGGAATAAGCTGCCATCACTGTATTCAAACTCATCACAAAAAAACAAACAAAGTTTAACTCATTTTTTATTGCTCAGTTTTGCCTCACTCTATTTGATTCAGTCAGAAATTGGTAAAATGCATTTTAAAGTTGCATCTAGGATTTTAATTTTTTTCTTACATGCAATGTTTCTGCCACCTCACTGAAGTTGTTCTTGAGTTGCATATTGTTGACATCTAAAGTGCAATCTCTTATCTCCAATTTTCCCACAATGCAGACAGCATCCCGTCAGACTTAAAGAACCCTTTCTACATAGACCAGTACGAGCAGGAGCACCTGAAGCCACCTGTGGCCAGCCTCCTCCTCTCTGCAGACCTTTACTGCAGGGCCGGCAGCCTCATCCTGAAGAGCGATGCTGCCAAACCCCTGCTGGGTCATGATGCCGTCATTCAGGCGCTGGCTCAGCGAGGACTCTACGTCACTGACCAGGAGAGACTGGTCACTGAGAGGGACCTGCGAAAGAGGCCTCTGCAAATGGTAAGAAAGATGATTGAATCACGTTTACTGCCCCTTTCAGGACGTTTTTACACAATAGTGTTCTTCTAGCAACTCATCCTAATCTCTGTTTTAAGTTTTCCCAGCTGTAGAATTCAAATAGAAGCCTACAGTTTATTTTCCTCCGGCTCTGCGGCATTCTTCATGTTCATGATCTTTTTCCTCATTCCACCTGTCCATCCAGTGTGTCTTTTATTTCAGTAAATCTGGAGAGAGCACATTCTTAACTAGCAAGGTACAAGAACATCAAGTACAACCCCCTTTCACATATTTGAGCTTGCATGCTCTTCTGTACAAACTGTTTCTGTATGTTCAATAGTCCTGCATGTTGCTGCATGCTTACTGGGCCTTATGCTCTGACAGTACGTTTTTTTTTACAGAGGTTGCATTGGAAGATCTTGTCGTTTTTTGCAGTAATGATGTCACCCATTTTTTGGCGTTGTTTTTTTTAGAAGTAATATAGGTACCTATGAAAAGCTGATAGAAAATTACAAAAAATGTAATGAATCAAGCATAATACATTGACCTTTAGGCTTGCCACCGACATTTATCAAAGTAGCTGATAGAAGGAGGTTTCCATTCATTTCTTATTTGCTGGAAAATTAAACAGATCACTTTAGCAGCCTGGAAATGTCATTCTCTCTTAATGGGTAATAACGGCTGATCATAAAAACGATGTTTATAACCCAGATTTAATGAAAAAGATAATACAGAACCATCACAATCCCTTAAACGCATATAAAAGCAACAACAGCAAAGACAGCAATTGATTCACTGTAAGAATGTAGAAAATAGTCTAGGGGTAATTAGTTCTTCACATCCCCCGTACAGATTTTTTAATAACGTACGAGGATTCAAACAAAAAAGCAGCAGTGCAATGTGACTTAGACCTCGAGGCTTCCAGCGCCCCGTGTGTATCTGTCATCTCTCTCTCTCTGTCCTCCTAGCTCGTCTCCATCTCTCTGTGTCGGAGCTCACTAGAGGGACGACTTTGTGAGTGAGAATGAGAAATCCTCATTATTTGTCGGGCAAAGTCTCAATAGGAGGCTTTATTGCTTCAGTGAATTGCAATTGAGACATGATTAGCACACAGTTTGCCTGTAGTCTGTTTGTAGAGCCTTGCTGGTTTTAATTTCCCTCCTATGCTAATTCAAAAGTTATTTAAGCTTTGTCAGGGTTTGCACTTCAAGCACTTTATTCTGTGTAGAGACAATAAGCATTTTGTTGCTGTTTGGGTTAGGGTTACCCTGAGGGTTTGATTTGAACCCAGCAGAGATCATAAATGGTTTGCTGGGAAACCACTGTGTGTGTGTGTGTGTGTGTGTGTGTGTGTGTGTGTGTGTGTGTGTGTGTGTGTGTGTGTGTGTGTGTGTGTGTGTGTGTGTGTGTGTGTGTGTGTGTGTGTGTGTGTGTGTGTGTGTGTGTGTGTGTGTGTGTGTGTGTGTTCTTGTGTGTGTGTGTGTGTGTGTGTGTTCTTGTGTGTGTGTGTGTGCGCATGACTGAGCAGGTTGTTGTTAATGTGAAAACGAGCTGTCATAGGAGTATAAAAGCACCTTCTTCCATTGCACTGTCCTTCCTCCCTCTACCTTCTTTCTTAGGTTTAATCCTTTAATCCTGCATCCCTTCTTTTACTCTTCCCACCTTAGCCACCGCCCTAAAATCACTCTGCCTTTGTGTCTCCCCTTTTATCTCTCTCCCTTCCACCCACCTCTGTCTTCTTAAATATCTCCCACAAAACACCTTTCCATTCACATTTCATTAACTGTATTCCCACATCTATCCTCCATCTTTGCTCATTCCTCCTCTACTTGCATTTTTTTTCACTTCTATTTTCCCCGTCTTCCTTTCTTTTTCCCCTTCTCAGTCAACTTCCCTTTAGTTGTGCATTTCTCACCACCAACATCCCTTCCATCTTCCCTATCTTCTCTCCAATTCCTTTCTCTCGTTGCTCCCTACACAATATATTTAGCTGTAAGCACCATTGAAGAATCCGAACAGTGTAAATAAAACACAATTTAATTGTAAGTAACCAATTAATTCTTGTTTCTTACAAGGCAGAACTAATTGTATCTGATTGATTGATTGGATTTATTTTCGTGTCATGCACACAAAGTGCCTAACCCTCATGGACTCCACCAGAAAATTCAGTTGCAGTGCTTTCCATGAACATTTCATAACATTTCTGTCTTTTCTCCCAGGCTTTACAAATAAAATCCGCTACAACAAAGGTTCCTTTTTTAAAACACAAGTCAACTTTTTAGTTTTCAGCCGTCTAGACAAAAGAAATCAACGTAAATTGAAAAACCTCCCTTATGTCATCATACATCGGACAGTAAAACAGAAAATGAACCTCATTTTCAATTTCACATATCATGACTTCCATTTGATCATAGCATGAGATCTGCAGCACCATGATCTGATGAATGCAGATGGTTTAATTGGAGAAGCTTTACTGAAGATAGATTTGTTACTAATTGAGTTCACTTTAAATGACATTTAAGGATATACTATATAAGAGGCAGTGCAGATGTTTTCTGTGAAGACTCATTAAAGATCGTTCATATGGAGTACCTGCTGCACTGTGGAATGACAGGTCAGATGGGGGGGATCATCTATTATTTAGAAACTTGCTTCCACCTCTAACGAAGACGTTGCCAAGGTGACGAGAAGCTGTCCAGGCTTAGCTCTCATAGAAGACTAGAAACAGGATAAAAACATTTTTAAAAAGAAGACAAATCATCACTGTCTTTTCTCCTGGAGGAGACTATGATACAGAGAGAGACTATAAGCACCTACCTGCAGCTCTAGCTGTAAGCTGCTCTGGATAAAAGCCCCAGCACTGTTATAAAATGCTGTTTCATTGCATTTTTAGCTAAGCTTTTTATCGAAGTCAGCAGTTTGCATGAGACTTTTCAGAATAAGCAACTTTTAGGGGGATGTTCCAGGGAGTTTTAGTAGGTCAGTCAGCGGCAGAGTTCAATGCTGCTGATGTTTTGTCTGACAGATGCCATAACAGAGCACTTTTACTGACATTTGCACGAGGCTGGCAAACCCGCTTTCTCTCTTTCTGTCACTGTTCTGCCCACTCATCCTTCTGTCTTCTGCCATGTGACGGATTCCCACATGTGAAAATGCAGAATCCAGATCGCTGCCATCGCCCACGCTCAGTCGCCTACACACATTCTGCGTCACTGACACTCTCCTCCACCTTGTAATGCTCACAGAGAGTGAGAGCGGGATGTGGAGGGTGGGCGGACAATATTATTCTAGCATCACACATTACAGCCCACATGAAGCACCACTGCTAGCATTAAAATAGCAAAAAGTCATTATCAAAGGGATTTCATTGCTGTAGTTTCTCCATTGTGTTTCTGTTCAGTGTTACTTCTGTGTCAACCGCTTTGTTTGTGGAGATTAAAAGAAAACACACACAGGGGGAAAACAAGTAAAATAAACATCAGTTTGATGTGACTGTTTCAGAAGAAAATGACAGACATCATGAAAAGTAGATTTAATAACAATCCTTTGCTTGATGATTCCTCTAAGTGTGTTGTAGTGTGTGTCCTGAGTGTGTTAAGGTATCTAAGGATCCTAATTGCAAACTGTGGAGTGGTACAGAAGTGTTCTCAACATCCCTGCTGGAAGGCTGATGGCAGTCCTCTGTTAGAACAAAAGTGTAAATCCTGTCTTTTCTAGCAAAAAGCAAACAGGGGTTCATTCAGTGATTATTGAAGAGCTGCATCACTTTCTAACATGAACTAAAATCATATACAAGTTATAAGTACCAGACAGTATTCTTTGCGTTCTCAGGAACTCTTTATGCTCTCTGTCCCAAATACTCGGAACAGAAATTGGGAAAAGGGCCTTTGGGTGTTCTGCACCCTCAGCCTGGAATCTGTTGCAGAATGACTTAAAACTCGAGGAGCTGGTGTCCTTAAATGTTTTTCAATCTAAAATGAAAGACATGGAAGCAGATTCTATAGGATGTCGACATTTTAGCTCGACTGTTTGAACAACTGACTCCCAGATTTGACTCCCAGATGGTTCTATTTTAATCCAAAATGTTGTGTTTTGTAAATTGTACTTTGTCTCTCTTTGTATTTCCGTCTGTAACTTTTGTGTTTTTGCTGCTGCCTGTCTTGGCCAGGTCTCTCTTTAAAAAGAGGTTTTTAATCTCAGTGGGACCAACCTGGTTAAATAAGGTTAAATAAAAATGGGTAAAATATTGTTTTGTAAGTCAAGATTGTAAGACTGGAGGAAAAAGAAGATAAAACATAAAAAGTTATCACATAAGCATAGCAGCAATTAAATCATTAGAATCCTAATGAAACAAACTGAAGCTGCCTTCTCATCCACAGCATGGTCATTCTGGTTTAGATGGTAAAATAAACGTTCTTTTCTCAAAACTCTTGAAAAGCCTTCATCAGTGAGGATTGACGTTCTTCCAGGCTGCTGAACCTTGAATGTCACATCTTTAATATTTAACAAAGCTGTGGTAAATAGGTCATGTTGCTGCAAAGATATTTATGACCTCTCTGTGTAGATTCAACTCTACTGGAGAGATTTATCTAGAAGTTCTTGTTAATCATGCTACTGATGTCAGCACCATTTGAATATGTAAACAAAAACAACCACTTTCAAGTATTAATCAATTGTATATACTGCATATACAGTGTATACACAGAAGTGTTCTGTGATTGGAAGTTTCAAGCTTCAGTCTTTATTATTCATCACATATTTTTGATATTGTATGTTGGATTTGTAAAAATGTTTCCTAAAAGCGAGTATGGGCCTGCACGATATGAGAAAAATGTGCGATGTGCAATAACATTGTTCAAAATAGCGATAAATGGAAAAAAAAGAGTCCATTTGAGCTCTTACTCTGATTCTTTATCTATCTGCTATTCTTCATGTTTTATACAACTAACTGTTGTTGTCCCTCCTGAATACAGAATAAATCCAAAACACAGTTTTTTCCCTTCACTCAACTGGCTCTAATAAATCTGAGGATAGCATTTAGCTAAAACATATGATTATACATTTATCTATTGTATATTTAATATCTGTGTTACAGATTGACTCATTAACTAGCATGGATGAATCAACATGAATATACACCTCCTTTTTCTCTCCCTCTCTTCTGCTGCCTCTATCACATTTTCTATTGGGCAGGCACTCCGTTTCTATGGTTACACTCCAGCAGGCCGTGTGTGTGTGTAGGTGGGAGAGGGGGTACTTATTCTTGCATATGGCGTATGCACAGTGTGTGTGCTTGTACAGCCATGTGCTGTGCGAAAGCTGCCACATCTTGAGACAGAGAAATCTGAATGACTGGATTGAAGCAGACAGACGACATTTCTACGACACTGCATCACACAGAAGGATTCACACACAGACACACACACACACACACACAGACACACAGGGTGAAGTATAGAAAGCTAACCTGAGTGCCAGACCAAAAAATGTGTCTTAATATCAAACTAGCTTCCTCTGTCCTTGATCTTATGAACAAAGACGAGCTGAAGCAGCAGGGTGGAAGGGAAGCCCATTCAAGTACTTTCTGTCCTCACGGCTGCAGTGAAGTCACAGCCAGTATGTGATGCTCAATGCCAGCAGCTACTCCCAGGCAGCACAGTATGGATGGGTGGGCAGGGAGCACATTGTGGGATGTCATGTGACTTCCTGAGCATGTTTCTGTCCTGGCTGGAAATTAGACTCTGAATTAGGCTGATATGTATAGTTTTTTTCTTCTGTTTTTAATATGGAAGTTCTGGTGCAAATATTCCTTCTTAATACTGTTTATGATTCCCAGACTTGAGTATTTGGCAATACAGAGCACACAACTGATACCAGTACGATAAATACAATATGCATTTCATTAGAATACCTTTACAGCAGTATACTACTAACACTATAGATTAGAGGTGGGGGGGGGAAAGCGATTTATGTAAAAATCTTGATTTTTATCTTCTGAGATTTTGAATAGATTCATAACTTCCAAAAATCTATTTTTTTTGGGGGGCTAATCAGTCACTCCCTGCTAGGTGCTAAAGCTAGGTCTTTAACTCAGTAGAATGCCAAATAGAGCAGCAAGAAATTCAGCCAGTCTCACAGATGACTGGAGTGGATCCTGAAGTACTCATTCAAAAATTAGACTTTGAATCATGAATCTCGATCCAGAATCGTTTTGAATCGAAAATAGATTCTGAATCTAATTGTGACCCCAAGAATCGAAATCAAATCTAATGGTGAGACACCCAAAGATTCCTAGCCCTACTATAGATGTATGAGTGCTGTCATTATTGGCCTGACTCAGTTCACTGAAGGATACCTAAGCCAGCTAAGCACCTAGACACATGCAAACACCAGCAGAGCCTGCACCAAATTGCTCTATATTTGGTAGAGGAGGGCGGGGGGGTTAATTGTACATTCGTGTAGAGGTCTTTGAGCAGTGTTGTATGCTCTGACTGGTAAAATTAAGTAAACTGGAGTGCCACACAATAACAGAAATAATGGATTCATAATTGAAATCCATTCACTTCATTCAGAGAACAATACAAACTCTGCATTAGCTTTGACTGTGCATACAAATGTTCATAAAAACACACAATGCAGCAATTCATTTCCTCTTTGTCTTCACTTAAGAAGATATTTAGCACAATGTGAGTGCAGCCAGAGAGCCTCGATCCTGAACAGTAGCTGTTCAAATGAGGCAACACTCTGCAGATAATCTGCAGCACTGTGCGCTCCGCTCTGCTTCTTTTAAAGACCCAGCTTTACGATGCATGCAGCGTAAGATAGCAACAACGACATACAGAGAAAGACGTTTCTGGGAGAAAGAAATGTAATCATTTTTCGAACTAACTTCCATTGTAACAGTTAAAAAACCCAATCTACATTCTCACACAGATGTAGTCTGAGCACCAGGTAGATGACCACCATGTTTAAGTACCGTAAAATGTGTGGTATTTCCTGTACTAGGAATCTAACGTTTATCATCACCATCAGCTCATGAAACCAGAAGGTCTTTTCAAACACGATGGAAGGATTTGGAGTGCAGGCATATCTCCAGGCTTGGTCCACCCTGGCTGGTATCCATGATCCTGTCCTCAGAAACACTTCTAAGGTTAGCTTTGAGGTTTCCATATAATTGCTAGTTTGGGTTTGGAGCATATGGAGGAGGAAGGTATGCTATTTAAAAAGCTCCACTCCCACAACTGATGCCAGACCTCACCGTTTTTTTGGCATTTTGTGCATCTAAAAGTGTGCATGGGTATGTGTTAAAGTGTATGTTTCTGTGTGTGTGTGTGAGAAGTTTGTTTTTATCTCTTCTCACAATTGAGCAAGCTGTTAAGGGAATAGTGCTGTCGCTGTTTTCCAAAACAAAAGACTGCTGTGAAAAGAGACAGATTGGGGAAGGGTTTTTTTATTTCTGAAATATTTTTAGATGATTTGGGGGAAACATTGTTAAAAAGAAATGCAGCATTACCAGTGTGACTAGTGATGTATTCACTCTGCTTCTGGCTGATATTGAGGATTTTGTATTATTTGTACACTTTAAAGCTATTTTGGTGTTTCCTTGAAAAAGTGTCACCTCAATCTCTTTGGACTGTCCTTGGTAAAGTAAAGGTTCAACTTAAAACGTTACCTACACTAAAGGTAAGACTATAAAAGAGCTAGAAGAGTTTTGACTTTTCTACTACTTTACTTTACTTTGTACTTGTGCTGACCTTAGAGAGAGGCACAGCTGAGAGCGTTTCCATGTCCGGCTGAGTTGGTGTGAAGGTACAGTACCTGATTCTAGACACATTCCATTTTTAGACAACATACCCCAGCATGGAGCCTCTGGGACTGGACAGCAGAGCTTTAATACTAAACGCAGACTGTATTTCAGTATGAAATCAGTCAATGCGGAATCACTTCATGTGTGTTTTCTCAGTCCTAAGGAGGTCCAAGAGGCTGCAGTGCAGAAGTTCATGTTTGTTTGGTAAATGGTCATTTTCTGCTCCAACTTTCTCTACGTTTAAAAAACTTTGAGGAATATTTTTGGGGCAAAAACAATGAAGCCTTGCCCTCCAACAAAAACAGGCACTAGCTGATCATTAGCCATGCAGAGCCATTGAAGCCCCTCCAAGCTTTTACTGTAAAATGTGGCAAAGACATTACCTCACTCAGTCCAGAACATTTAGTAGCGAAATAAAGTCTACAGTGTTTTGATTCAAAATGATCTCAGAAAAATAAAGGAGAGGGAATACTGTGCGTCTTCCAGGACCTGGTTAAGGCTGTGACATGCAGCTTTGAGCACTTAACAAAAGAGATTTTAGGTTATTTACATAAAAAAGAATTATGAGGTGAAATTCATCACACATTATCTCTTGTAGCTCGCTGCGATTTGTCTTTCAGTTCCTTTGTGCGATTTTAAATCAGGCTTCTGCGGTGGATTTTCATCTCAGCAGAATTAAAGATGAGCATGTTTGCCCTCCTTTCTCTCCAGGTGGAAACCTAGAGATCCGCCGAATGCAACATAATAAAAACAGGATATTGATACTGTGAAGGAGCTCCTTCTTACCTCATGAGAAATCACAACAAGATTTATAGACGTCATCAGCTTAGAGGAGGAAGCAAAAAGATGCTTGTGTATATGTTTGTCTTTGTTTTAGAATGGTCCATGACTGTATCAATCGACCATTATTTCAAATAATGTATTTGTATAGCGCCAATTCATAACAAGTGTTATCTTATCAAAAGAGCATATGGGATAATATGCAGGAAGGATTTCTCCTTTGTATTCCTCGCATTGTCCACACTTCCTTGCCTCTGAGGTGGAGGTCGGAGCAGGCCGTGCATAAATGAGGACGGCGGAGGTTGTGGGGACGGCACAGTTCCAAGGTGGAGGCAGGGACGACACAGTCCCATGGTGGAGGCTGGGTGTCAGGGACGTCAGGTGGTAGTAGTGCCAGATCACCTGCTGTATGAATGCACACATATGTTGTGATCAAAATTACAGAACACTAATATACTTTAAAAAGTCAGCATAAAAACAGGGCATTATTAAGGAGGAGGCTGGAGCTAAAGTTTACAAAAGCAGTGTTTTAATAAAAAAGTAATCTTTTGAATCTTGGGGAATTCATCTAATTGAATTAATTAGCAAAATGTTCCCTTTTGGAGCTGACTACATATCCCCAAGACGAGGCTTTTGATTCCTGAGTGCTCCAGTGGGGCTGCTCAGTGGCCAACAGTGGAAGAAGCGAGGTTGTGCTGGGCAGCTCCCAGGTCTGGAAACATGCAGATGTAGGAACATAAAGCAAAGCTACGCTGAAAGAAAGCACATGTCCGAAAGGTTAGAAAACATGTCAGATGACGTAAGATGATGTTATAGAGAAACGGCCTCATATCAAACGACAGGCAGCTCTCCTCTAATGACAAAGGCTAACTCTTTCTTTAGGCGGTGAATGATCTACCTCTATTCGTCTTCGCTCTCTTCTTCTCCCACTCCACCTCGCCTCCTCCTAGCTTTCAGATGACATTTACACACGGTCAGCTGATCCTGAGCGTCTGCTGAACGTTTCTCTGCAGCACTATCGTCCTTATATGCATGCTTCATGAACACTGACTGCAGGGGACCTTTAAAGAGCCTTTTTCCACATTTATTCACAGAGAACGAGGTGGTAGCATCTGTTTTGATGCAACAAGGAAAGAGAGAAGCTCTATTATAAGGTCATCTGATAACCAGATAGCTTATGATATGATTTTGTTTCGGTCTTTTCTGTTAAAAAAAACAGTCAGTCATATTGATATTGAATGTTGTTTATGAGAGAGTTGCAGCATATTTTGGGAAGATATGTTTCAGATCAGATTTGAAGCTTTGAAGGAGCAATAGGCAATGCAAGGCTACTTTATTTTTAGAGCACTTTTCATGCACAGTGGCATTTCACAAGGAAGAAATGCTGGAACAAATACAAGGCAATTTCATAATATCAATGCATTAGACTTTTTCTCAATTAGTGCATCCTTACCAGAGATACCTGTTTGATTCTTCAGCATCATCATGATTCAACAATGAGGCAGAGTCAGGGACAGCAAAACTGATAAAACAGATGTTGTCGGTGACAATTTTCTTGTTTTGATTTTTTTCCCTTTTTTTGAGTGTTCAAAATACTCTGTAATACTAGCAATAAGTCATTTTGCAATAGATGAAGTTGCACTTTGTTTCAGCAGTTCTAGAAATGTGAAGAAGGTATACATGCATAATTAGATGTTAGGTGACTCTGGATTAACTGCCTTCCTCCATCTGCATCACTCTCCTCTGCTCTCTTCATCCATTGAATTACTCGTTTTAACTGGTGGTTGTCTAACCTTGTGATTCACTATTATATCAGAAAAGCACTTATTGCTCAAATCTAAAAATAGTACCTTTTTGTCACTTCATAGGGTGCATAGGTCCTACAATATCCTCCTCCTCCAACAGAATGGCCTGGTGTTGTTCAGTATAATTAGAGTGTGCAGGTCTGTCGTCCAGCAAACAAGATTAGCTTCCCTTGTTGTCATTTTGTCCCATCAGACCACAGCGGATGCTAATGAAAAACACTCAAATTGCTCGGCAGAGGGGGAGGGGGAGAGAAGAGAGGCCTTTAAGGAATGATGTCGGTTCCTCTGCATTTTTAAATTTTGCCCTGGGTTGATCATCTGTTGAGGGAGTACAAGCCAGATTGGTTACTGCTCCACAAACTGATAACAGGATGTTTGTGTTTGGCTGCTTGTGTGTCTCTGGGATAATGTTTTGCAGTGTTTGGACAGGCTAAATGCAGGCCAATAGGAAGCATCTTGGCAGTGTATTATTAAATAAGATTGGTTTGCTGCGGGGGTGCTAGATCAGAGATGGAGGAAATTAGACATTAAGCTAATTCAGTTTCACACAAGAAAGTCATCTTGTGTGAAAGGAGCTAAAAATGCATTTTTAGCTGCTAACTACACACAAATGTTACTATGTCATACTACTACTTACATGGATTTACATTTTGAGCAAAGCTTTTCAGTACTGATGTCCGTTTCTCAACCTGTCCGTACAAAAAGCTCACAGTATCTACCAGCTGTTGTTCAACAAGGTAGTCACTAAGTATTTCTTGATTTCATATTGAGTAGACTAAAAGGAATCAAACACTTAACAATGAACTCTGGCTTTGTGTCTACTGCCTTCCCATTAGCATAAAATGACACATTTGGTTGTTAGAGTGAGGGAACAGCACGAGCTCATCAACATCACTTCCATCATTAAACCCTCGAGTGGTGCTTTTTAAATGCTTTGTTTTTCCCCGCCGACTCTGGTGCACATCTTCAAGGGGCCTCTTTCAATTTAGTGCTGATTAATTGGGTGAGCTCATGGAAAAAGCTGCTGCTCAAGTATAAATATTTAGTGCTTTGATTCCCTCCATCCACTGGAAAGACTAATAGAGGGAGCTAAAAGTAAGAGCCAAGACAAGGGTGTGTTATATGCTACTTTTTTTCACATTTAGCTAATGTTACCACTCTCAATGCAAATTAAAGTTAAATGTCAGTACAGTGTCTTCCTGAAATATGTGCTGGATATGTGAAGAAATATGAGCAGAATGGTTGTTGAGAAGTCCTGTATCAGTACCCGGAAATATCTTTTATGCAAATAATGATTCATTCTTTGTAGCTTTGAACTTGCCTTTCATAACATAGCAGCTGTTTCATGATGTAACATAGCTAGTTAGCATGGACTCATTAGCAGTCAGTCTTCAAGGACGAGTGAAAAACTGTCTCTGATGTCTCAGTCGTTCTCTGTAACCTCATCTAACACCACATCCTACTCCCTGTGAGTCTCTGCTGCAGAATGAAGACGTATCAAATGTCCCTGCTAGAATAGACACGTTGGTTTCAGCAATTTTAACAAGCTAATGCCCTCTTAATAAAAGTCAGCAAGGATTGTTGACAACATGTGTTCTCTTAATTCAGATTTATAGCTTTCATAAAACGACATCTTGAATCAGTGATCCTGGAATACATTTCGAATCAAGTGAAACCCCAAAACAATCTGTCGGTTTGAGTGCCCTAATACCCTTAAATCAACTCACACACATGGAAATCATCTTTAACTGTCTGAATCATTTGCTGCTTGTCTTTCTATGCCAGTTTTACTGGATTTCCTTCTTCTAACATCTGCACATTTCAGAATCACTTTTGAAGATGTACTGTCTTCATTGAAAAATGTAGAGTTCTCTAACATAAGTGGAAATCCTCTTATAGCAGAGCCAAAGTTTAGGATTAGTCACAACATACAGCATGTTGTAAATATTGTGCAATGAAGTCTGGTATTTCTCTTGAATAACCTGGCATAATACTTGAACAACTTGTGATAGCACTAAAGTGAATCAACCACAGACTTACCAAATGAAAAGAAGGACACGAAAGCAGGAAAGGACTTGTAAATATTGGAGTTCCTTGTGTTTAAAAAAATGTGATGGATTTATATTTTGTAGTTTTTTCTAAACCGAACCCTCCAGTCAGTGTAAATGATGAGAAGAACAGTTTATAATGGACCCAGACTCTATTCATTGTTCTGTGTTGTCAGGAAGATGTCTTATTCAGGCTTCTTGAGGGCTGGCAGTCTCTGTGAGCAAAGTGGGTCTCGTAACAAGGGATGAATGCACTTGTTTCCAGGGCAACGGCCACGGGGGAATGTTTGACTGAAGACTCAGATGTACTACAGAGACAAGGATTTAGAGTTCAATACTATAAATCACACTGACCATTCAATGCTTTGCTCCCAATCCGCCTCGAATATTATGTTGGAGAAGCTTACTGTGAGCAGCACTAGAGACAAGACAAATCGATGAGCTCAGGAGGGGCAATACAGTCTATGGTATTGTATTGTATCGAATCATCGTAGTGTTAGGAGCTTTTTTAACCTACTCAGATACCTGTTCACAGTTAAGCTCAGCTACCTTCAATTAGCTTGTTCATGTCTCATTCTCCGTCTCAGAGGACCCGACAGGTAACGTGCAAACATGCTTTTTTTTATAAATAGGCCCTATATATGTGTGATCCTGATTCTGTCACTCTCTTTTCTTGACCAAGCTTGCGCTACACAACTGTGGTTTATATGGGAATTATTTACAGTATTTACAGTACACTACTGTAATGTAAATCCACAATGACCAAGCAGAGTAGCTAAAATACTTCCAATTTACAATCTGCAGGAAACAAACCTTGTCTCTACCTAACCTCTCTTCGTACTGTTTTCTGTTCCAGAGCGCTCACCTGGCAATGATTGACACCCTGATGATGGCATACACAGTGGAGACAGTGAGCGTGGAGAAGGTGATGACCTGCATCCGCCAGTATCCATCCTCTGACCCTGAGGTGGAAACACCTTACGACACAGGGGACGCAGTGGCCACCTGGATCAACAAGGTGTGTATTGTTCTGGGTTTTTTTCTATCTGGGGCGCCGGTAGCATAGTGGTTAAGTCACGCGCCCCATGTACAGAGGCTACAGTCCTCGTCGCAGCAGCCTTGGGTTCTAATCCGACCTCTGCCCTTTCCTGCATGTCATCCCCACTCTGCATGTCAACTAAAAAAACAATGTCACTTATCTAAGAGAACACATTGTATGCTTTAAAAAGTAAGAGTTGTACCATATCATAGACTGAAATACATCGCCTTGTTGAGTACCTGTTCAAGGAGCAGACTGCTTTTTTTGTGTAACACACAAGGTGATGATGTGCATACCCTACCAAGGAGCCATTTCTCCCATGTTGGGCTCATAGATCATGAGCTCTGAAATTCGTCAGTGCACAGCGGGGTTGCAAGGTATTACAGTGAGAAACACTGACCTAGATACCATCAAATCTGTTACATGTGTAACACTGTGTTCACATGCCTTGAGGTTACAACATATGACATGTGCAGATGAACTCAGCGCATAAGAAAAATCATCTTGGGTATATAAAAGGTGGGATTGTTCCAGAGGGCTATTGAGGTAAACTGTATATGACCAGAGTTTAAATAAGACTGAACCTTTGTCATGTATTTTATTGAGTTGTGAATTTACATCATCACTAATGTTTTCAAAAATGCTCATCATAGGAAAATATGTTTTATTTAATGTATCATTGCATTTCATTGGGTCCTTGGTCTTATTAGGGCAAAAAGTAAACATCATATGATACGTCAGAGGATGTTAAAAAAAAGTGTTTACATCGGCTAACGTTACTCAAAGCTGTTATATTAGGATGATTTGACATTAACTATAACAACATAAAACAGATCAAAGTACCCACTAAATCAGCTTGATTCAAATATTTCACTTGTGGTCAGTTCAAATCAGTCAGCTTTGTTTCACTTCCAAATCTGAAATTTTGTCTGAAAAATATCTGTAGTGACTTCTTAAACTACTCTTGTTCTGATTAACCTGTCAGCTGTTTTATCTGTTTGCTCACCATTTAATCGTTATACTGTATATTTACCTTATACATTTTAAGACAGGGCTTTTGTCAGCATTTTGTCATCTTGGCCTCAAAGCATAATTGTGCAACAGATACAAAGTGTGCAGCAGTGAATGCTCACCATACTGTAACCACATTTCTAAAGCTCTCTATCAATCCTACAGCTGGTCTGTGTTGTTTTG
The DNA here is from genome assembly GCA_020745685.1 of Tautogolabrus adspersus. Taxonomy (NCBI): domain Eukaryota; kingdom Metazoa; phylum Chordata; class Actinopteri; order Labriformes; family Labridae; genus Tautogolabrus; species Tautogolabrus adspersus. The sequence continues at coordinate 12,275,997 of CM036536.1, read as the reverse complement.
GTGTCGCTTTATTAAACAAATCACATTCAAAAGGCAAAAAGTTATGTTTATTTTTCAAGCGGTGTGTTGAAAGTGTCACATTGCACAAAGAAAACTACAGTATGAACCTGGATACACTGTTTAAATCAGCCTTTTTACTTTTTTACTACAAGTGATTTTTTGACACAGCATTAATGTACAGATGGCTCTGGCTCATTCATACAGTGCTGCAGGGTACTGTCTGTTTACATTCTTTTAGTAGGAACACTGTGCTGCTGCCAGCTCTAAGCTTTACACACACACTCACAATAGCTAACAGGTGTGGTCATGGAGTCGTGCTGGTCAGACATATGGCTCTCTGCTGGAGTCGCTGTGTTTTCCAAAAAATCCGAAATTCACAATTTTAACAACTAAAACCTGCTTAAAGTTGATCTGTGTGAACTTTAAGAGACATACTGTACAAGCAAGCAGTCCAAAGTTCAGGATTATGTGAGATTTACTTCAATTAACTTCACTCGATATAAATGAGATTACAATCCAATTTGAATTGTTTTAGAAAATTGGAAAAAGCACAGACTTCTATCCTGATCCTTTATGGTAGAGACAGTCACTTAATACTGCACTTACTTTTGTTTTACATACCGGTACAAATTAATATGCCACTGACAAAGCAGTGGAAGCAACTTGGGGTTGCCCAAGGACACATGGGACATGTGGCAGCAGGAGCTGGGGATCGAACCCCAGACCAACTGAGCCACAGCCGCCCGCACTTCTATTCTAGTTCGAACTTGATGCTATTCCTTTTGTATTAGAGCCATAAGAGCTGAAGATGAAGTCTAAGCCATGGTCTGAACCTATTTTGAGTTGTGCTCATTGATTCTGCTATCTCAAAGAGTTTGAATCATGTGTGTCTTCTCTCTCTGTCAGGTAAACGAGTATCTGAAAGACTTCTTAGTCCAGGAGCAGAGGAAGAAGGAAACACAGAGCAACGAGCCTGCAGGGAGTCCTCGGGTGGGTGTTTTTCTTCTTTCCTTTCCTTTCTTCTCTCACACACACTAACTGCACATGAACATACAGATGTCACCAGTTGAATGGACTGCTGCAAACAAGCTAAGTGAAATTATTGGCTTCACTTATTGGATTTATCACAGTATTTTACTGTAGAGCGACGGATAACAGTCCATGACTTCTGCGTCACTTGAATATCTAGGGCCAGTTTCCTCGACATATCTGAAACCCCTCAAGTCTCTACCATCGAGGAAAATCACTCACATATGTCAAAGCTTTGGCTTGATCTGTGTTTATTTAATGAGAAAGAGAGAGAATACTGGCCAAATATCTTAAATCACAGCCAGTTTGTCATCCTGAAAAATATACAAGCTTTACTCTCTTCATTTGTGCCCTAACCAGCAGATCTGATCTAATTAGGCGGGCCGTCATTTAGTGTGAGGTCACCCATGTCAGGGTGCTGCCTGCTCTCCAAATATGTTGTATAACTGAGTCTTGTATCAGCAGCGAGTTCTATTAGAAGACACTGTGCATGTGTGTGCGTGCGTGTGTGTGTGCGTGTGTGTGTGTGTGTGTGCGTGTGTATTGTATATTTGTGTCATCTGTGTTTGGATTCTGTAGCTTGACGCTACATTTGCACTAAATGATTCACTGATCCACTGAGTAATGTAATCAGACACTGGTGGATATAAAACATTTTGAAGTAAAGATATTTGTTGCAATGAAAAATGTCACAATCAGAGATTAGACAACATTTGTGTGTCTGTGTGAGGACAAAATGTAAGCAACACACTGCAAATTCCTTTTTTAATATTGCATCAGTTTTCATTACAAAACTGTGTATGGGGTATAATGATCTAAACTGTTTATATTTAATGTTCTATGTTATCAGCTCTCACTTCACAGAGTACAATTACATTTATTCAATTAGCATACAGTTCTTACTTCTGCACACCTGCACACAGAAATGCAAACTGAACAACATCTAAATATATATCTGTCCTTCTTTGCTGTGCTTTATTGTGTGGAAATCATTTTAAATCAATTAACTTAAAAAGTGAACACATACAGAAACATCTTCTTATTTAACAGAGAACTTTGTCTTAGAGATTACTTCAGCAGAGTACAGGCAATGAGAAGTGTATGCCTCTCAAATATTGTATTGTTTGTACATTATGATGAGTTATTGTGGACATTTATGTGAACATATTTAGTCGGGGCATTTTTATGACTCCATTGAGATCAACTGATCAAGCAATGGGGCCATAGTGGGCATAGGCCTGTAAAAATAATCTCAATTTGACCGTTTTCACAATTTGAGCGTTCTGGATTTATCACATGAATACTAAAACTATTTTTAAAACAAGCAATGCTCTCTCACTCACTATGTCTTCATTTTACCTGTTTTTGATGGAGTCAGGTGAAGCTCAGATATCACATACCCTTAAGTTACCGTTAATTGCCGATTTAGTGGTGAAAAAATCAGCTTTTTGTATTCAGAGGGGACAAATTGCAAACACAGGTATTGTAAGAATAGCATAGCTAGCAACGCAAAAATACATTTATATTCGTGTTTATTTATTGGATTGTGGTTATTGCAATATTCCATGCTTTGATTCAGTATGTGATGTCCTTTTATTTTACTTAACAAGCAGTTTTTTTGTTTTTGTTTTCAGAAAGAAAAAGCAACCATTGTGTGTTTTTTTTAATGTTGCTGGGTTTTTTTTAGCACTTTTTATTGACCCCTGAAAGTCATGAACCCCCTCAACACACATTAGATAACCATGAGAGATTTCAGCTCTAATTCATTAGCAGTTCATCCCCCTTTTGTGCATCTCATTAATTTCCTTTTTCCTACACTTCCCTGACCTTGATTTATACTCAGACACTTCCTCTCCCTTTCTTTTCTGGGTTATGCATCCTTTCCTAGCCCCCTTTCTGTCACGGTCGACACACCATGACACAACTCTGCCAGTGATGTTGCTTTGGAGAAATGTTCAGAGAGTTAGACAAGTTACCGAAGGGAAAATATCTCCAACTCTGTCCCTTGTGTTTCAGCCTGCAGAGCGTTGAAATGGAACTGTTTGTGTGTGTGTGTGTGTGTGTGTGTGTGTGTGTGTGTGTGTGTGTGTGTGTGTGTGTGTGTGTGTGTGTGTGTGTGTGTGTGTGTGTGTGTGTGTGTGTGTGTGTGTGTGTGTGTGTGTGTGTGTGTGTGTGTGTGTGTGTGTGTGTATCTGTGGTGTTTCCACCCCAGTCCTAGGGGTTGTGCAGACTTGTGTGCTTGATGCTGATTCGACCGGTCAGTGTGCAGACGCGGCACTGCATGCCTCAGCTGTCCCTCATGAATACAGTTGCATAAAAAAAAGTGATATGACATCATTTCATCATCAAACTTTTTTCTGTGCTTATTTAACAAGATTTCTTTTTTCAGAACTAAATGACTGAACTTACAATAGTTGTTTTTTTGTCTTGTTGTTTTCAGTACAGACCCTGTGTCTCTGACTGAAGCGCGGCTGCTCATGAAGTGTTACCGTGTCTTGTTTGTTTTGCCCCTGAGCGTTTCAGAGTTGGCCCTTCAGTATCATCTCTTTACCCTTGGCAGCTCACACAGATTTGTGTGTGTTGTGGAGGAGTTTTTGCGTGTCTGGATGGTTACTCTCTCTTGCTTGACATTGTTTCGCTCACTTAATGATGAAGTTCTACTTTTTCAGATCAATGTAAGAACCCTTTCGTCAGCCTGCAGCTGCTCAAACAGATTCTGTCTCTGTCTGTGGTTTTCTCACCTCAAACTTTAAAAAGATTTTACAAGGAGAATCTGGTTTTGAATTTGTGAGTACACTTGATGAATAAATTGCATGGGCAACTTTGAAAGTTAAATCCAGACAGTGATGAAAAGTTGGCGCCAATTTCAAGGTCTTGCACTGTCAGAGAGATGTTGCATAAAAACTGCTTGCAGTCTTGTCTGTTAGATTATAACAATGACTTTGCATCCATCAGTGTTTTTTATTTGCACTACAATGCGTCAGTTTATGTAATTTCCACATAAGCATATTGGTTATAAAAGCTATTTTAAGTATCATTTCTACTGGAACCAGTGAGTCATCGTTCTCTGACTTTCTCTTTGCCTCCTCTTCCTTTGCAAACAGATCAAAAATAGGTTTCGTTTGGTTGGCAAGTGGACAAACAGTTGCAGTACTTTCTGACATTTTTTTCTGTTCTGAATCTTTCTGACTCAGAGGAAAAACACTCATTTATTCCCCTTTTTATTCAGGCCAAACAAAGCCTTAGCATAAGAGTCCCTAGATGTCCTTTGTCTGCTTTTATTTTTGTGCTTTTATTGGGACAGTGAAGTGAGCCAGGAAACTTTGGGAGACGAGAATGTGGGTTGACATGCAGTGAGGGTCAGCCTGGGATGGCAGCAAGGACCGTAGCCTCTGCATATAGGTTGCATGCTTCAACCGACGGGCTAAACCTGTCCCTGCGTTGTCCACTTTGAATACTTAATCAGCATCACCCTCCAGTAGCATGAGTTGGTTGGTTTGAGGTAAAGAAACAGCGTTTGAAAAGTTTGATGAACTTTTCAGTAATAAGCGTCAGTCTTTGTGAGGAGAAAAATAAATAATTTAGTGAAAAGAAGACAAAGAAAACAAAGCAACAAGCTGCACTAATATGCAAAAACTAGTGCACTTCTGTTTTGTTGCTGATGTTTAGCAGCCCCATCTCTCCCCACCTGCCTTGACCTCTCCCTTTGCAGGATGACTGCAGTGTGAGTCACACAGGCAGCCTTTGTTTTCAGAGTCAGAGAGACGACTCACCCTCATGGGACGAGAGAGCTCACCAGGGCAACCGTGGGTTTTTAGTTTAACCTACTGTACTGTCCCTGAGAGTGAGGGTTTTGTGGGGTGGGGGGGGATGCTGATAAGGCATCACCAGGTCAGTGAAGAGGGAACTAATCTTTTTAAGTTGCAAAAGCTGAGCTGCAGATCAACCAGACATGTCTGGGCTTCACAGGGTGAACTTTGAGGGGCAGAGAGAGAGAGAGTTGCAGCCAGGATGATTGAAGTGGAGATAGTCAGGGTGCATGTGTGTACATAGACATAACTACAGTGTGTGTGTGTGTGTGTGTGTGTGTGTGTGTGTGTGTGTGTGTGTGTGTGTGTGTGTGTGTGTGTGTGTGTGTGTGTGTGTGTGTGTGTGTGTGTGTGTGTGTGTGTGTGTGTGAGTGTGTGAGTGTCTTCAGTAAGGCGATGATGGATGAAGGAGCCTCTCTGTGGGGGTTTGATTGGTGGTTATAACAGATTTTAGACTCTACTTGACCCTGCTTAGCCCACAGTCTTAGATCATCACTTTAGATGCAGACAGCCTTCATCTCCTTCATCTCTTCCTTAAAGTTGGGGCAGCAGCGTTGTGTATTCAGAAGTCCTTTCCTTTGAGACTTCAGGTCGACCCCTCTATAGGCCATCAAAATGTTATTGGATTCTTCGTTGATCCTCTGATAAAGACATTTGTTTGACTCAAACTTTGTTTAAGGTTCAGTTCTAGTTCATGTAAGCATTAAATACTGGGATCTACTTCTTTGGTACATACAGTATCATTCAGAATGTCAATGACAGCCAGAAAAATGATCTTAACTCAGAGTCTGATCCATGTCTCATGTCCTGCTTCCCCGCTCGTCATACAAATGTTCAACATCACTAATGCATCTGTCTTGACTTTATGAGGTCATGTTTTGGTGCTTGACCTGGAGAGAGCTTATCTCCCTCTGTCCCAATGTATGCCCTCTCTTATATATCATTGACTTCAGTGCACTAAAACTAATACTTTTTAAACTAAGAAATCTAAGTCTTACTACAAAAGGTATGTTTATGAAAAACCTGTGTAGTACACATATTTTAAAGAACCTTTAAAATGCAGTTATGACAGCATGAGTTGCAAAGTAATATCTGTAAAAATACATGGACGTTCTTTTCTGGACAACAATGCAGGAACGAGTAAGAGCATAGGGTAACTGTTACATCATTCTTTGTCACCACCACTAAAAAAATAAAATCCTAAGAGGAGTAGAGATACGCAAAATGTGGGTTCTTTGGATCATAAGTAATAACTTGAGTCTGTTATTAACTCATCTGTCAATGCTCTTTCATTACATGAGAGTAAACCTTAATATGATTCTCAAACCTCAGCAGATTTTCTTCCCGAAAGAGAGTCCCATTCTTGTTGTTACAAAGGCGTCTATTCACAGATCAAACAGGCTTACTAATGGTTTATACATTAGATGAATCAGGTGTGTAAGTATGATGACATTAGACTCTAACTGGTCACTCAAATTAGCATTCAGAGAACTGTGTCATTAATCACATCAGGAGAAACTAAAGAAAAAGTTAGAATCCTCTTTATGTCTCTATTATTTATTGTAGGGGTTTCGTTAAAGGCCCCTTTGAAGTTCAGCACTTTTGAGCAGCACTCACATTTGGCTCTTTGATGCTTCTCTGGGAATTATCTATGAACTGAGGCGAGCCTGTCTTCTCCCTGAACTGCAGCTTACATTGTCAGTGGGTAGCTGACACGTTGGTTTAAATGATACAGTGGGGTTGTTTTGTTTTCCTTGAAGGCGTTCAGCTGCTTCGCTTCTTTTTTAGAGAGAATACGGTAAATCGACAGATTATTTAAGTGCCATGAAGTGTCTCTTTAAACTCAGATTCATCTCCGCTTATTTTTCAGTTCACATCACGTGTCAGTGAGCATTAGAGGAAAAGTCTGAGATTTAGTCCAACTTTTAACACTACTCACAAACAGCAATAAAAAATGAATTTCATTTACAGATAAAACAACTTCATCTGTCAACAGATAGCATCGATACACATTCCTCTCAGATGTGTTTCATACAGGGTTTTAAATGTTTCTTCCTGGTTGCTTACTTTTCATTTACAGCGCCATTTTATTTGACAGAAAATTGGTGACCCCAAAGCGGTCTATATTTGTGCTGCAGATGACTAAACTCTTATTCTGTGGATGAATAAGAAGCAAAAGCCTGAGAAGGACAGAATTTCCGGCTTAAAGGGGGTTGTGTGGGCTGCTTTTCTTGCCTGCTCAATAACACACAGGTCCTCTTCCTTTGATCCCAAAGCTGCTGTCATGTCGTTCCTTTTATAACTAATCGCATTACAAACTAATCTCACTAACAGGTTTGTCTTTGTTGTTGTTTGTTGTCTGTTTGTTTTTTTTCTTGTGCTGCTGCAGTCTCCAACCAAGTGGTACATGAAGCTTGTGCCTGTAAGTCAACTAATCAGTGCTTTGCTCTTTCATCTGTGTATCCATAGTGACCATCTCTCTGCCCACCTGCCTGTCTGTGTCTTGATTTCCATCATGTTGTCACATGTGCGCATCAACCTGTGACTTCACTGTTACATAAACACAGCTTTTCTACTTCTTCTTCAGTTCAGATTAACTCTTGTTTACCTTTGCTGTTTCTATTCGATTCTCTGCACACTAAATATACTGCAAGAAATCCAGGAATGTAGCTGAAACAAAATGATTTCACCTTTTTTATAGAATTGCTTTATAAATGGATTGCCCTTAAATCTCTGCAGTCTGTTTGAACTGCGTTGTAGGATGAGTTTAGGTTAATTGAAATCCACGGTATACAGACAATATGTGCATTTAAGCTCCAACAGAAGTCCTTCTGTTTGCTGATGTGAAGGCCGCTGTCAGTGGAAGTAGAAAGACACCCTTGAGGAATCACTAAAGGGATTAGCCAAATATAAATGGAAAAAAAGCTTAAGTTCTATTAGAAATGATTTTCAGAGATGGGATATTTGAGAGCATTTGGCATGTAATTGTTTCCGAGTCTCTGTGCCAGTTCTCACTGCCGACCCTTTTTGTAGCACTGTGTGTGTTTGAGCAGAAAGTCCTCTTTATTATTTAGCCATTGGGCGGCAATCATGGCTGCAGCCAGTTGGTTAAAATCCAGTTGATATGTAAATTTTGACAGTTTTCATTTTTCATTTAATTAAAAATTCTCAACATGCAAAGAATACTTATCTGATGTCATACCAGTGGGACTAACAAAGATGTCATCATCTGGAAGAATAATCAGTGAGTCGCTTCAGTTGTCTTGTTGCAACACTGATATTTACCACAGGTTTATTCTACCTCTAAGTGGGCTCCATATGTCTGTTTCTTTCCAACAATTAAAACATTCTAGGCCCCAGATTCATTCAGTCACCGTCACATATGAGTAAAACTAATTAGGCCCTGATGTGTCCTAAAGTAGTTGATGCTGCTTTAAAAAGACTGTAAAGAAGCAGCTGTTGCACAATTACATTCTACTTAATGACTGAAAAGGAAACACTAGGACATGTTTGGCTCAGTAGGTAGGATATATGCAGGGTAAGGTTCCTGATTGTAAGTGTAATGTATGTATTTCATGATCTGCAGGCTCGCTACAGGAAGGAGCAGACGTCGACCCAGCTGGTTCCCTGGATCCCCCCTGTGGACAACCTGCTGAAAGACAGCACAGACGGTTCAGCCCTGGGTGCTCTGCTGCACTTCTACTGCCCTGAGCTGCTACCTTTAGACGGTAACCCCACAAACACACACACAGAAAAAAAAACAAGGGGATTCAGATTTTAATTTCAAAAACTTGTAGTCACAGTGCTTGGAGGTCTCATTTTGACCCTGACCTCTGAACGTCTCACTCAACAGATCAATGATCAGGCAACAAAATCACATCACTATGTTAACGAAGTGTGACAGTGGGACCAACAAAGACAATCATTCAGTCAGGCAAAAGATCACTCACACTGTGGACTCTTTCATTGCAGCTCCGCCCACAGGTTAATGACATTCAAATTTGATTGGCTGGTCATTCATACACCTTTATGCTTTTAAAGCACATCCCCAATATTGCCCTCAACACACTGCACACATCTCAGATCTTAAACCACTTCAGCACCAACCGCTTCATCCATCACATTAACACTAACACTGACGTCTCTCTGACCCTGACACCCGATGGCTCCCCCATTCCTCCCAGATGTCTGTCTGAAGGAGAACATGACGCTGGCTGACCGGCTCTACAACCTGCAGCTCATTCAGGACTTCTGCAAAGACAACCTGAGCAGCTGCTGCCACTTCAGCCTGGAGGACATGCTGTACGCCTCCTCCACTATCAAGGTATGGCTTCTGGCTGCAGCTCTAACCTGGCTGCATTCAGCACCATTGTTTAGTGTTTCCTTACAAAATTGGATACTTGCTATTCAAAATTGAAAGTCAGTCACAGATTATTTCTTCTTGGAGACTATTTTAGTGTTATTTTATTTTTCATAGTTTAGTTAAATAAATATATAAAGTGAATTTTAATCCACTTTTCTAAGAGTGAAGGCTAACAAATCATAAAGATCATTTCAAAGACTTCTGGTGAAGTTTGGTTGGTGTCTGCCAAACAGTTCTCCCCTCTACAAATCGCTTTTACAGTCAGTATGTAAGAGTCTTTGAAAAGTTTCTGGCAGAATTCAAACTGCTGAACTACAGACTTTTTGAAACTTAGCATTTTAAATGTGCCCAGCGTCTGCCAGCAGAGAGGAGAAACATCAGTTGTTGTTGTTGTTAGTATAAAAACCATCATGTGAGTAAACGTGACCCCTGACTGAAATCTAATCAAGTAGTGGCTCTTTTTTTTTCTCTAGATTTCTTTTTGGGCTTTTTGTGCCTTTATTGGAGAGATAGGACAGTGGATAGAGATGGAAATCAGGGAGAGAGAGTGGGGATTGACATGCAGGAAAGGAGCCACAGGTTGGAAGTAGTGGCTCTTTGAAGTAATGTAAAGTCTTAGTTTTCACATTTACAAAATTAGGGACAAATCAAGATGTCGAGTTGTACTTATGTCGAGGATTGTTTCCAAATCCTCTGTGTGGTCGTTCATTCATGAGTTATTCTCGATGAAACAGATTAGAAAACCATATGTTGCAGTATGGAGTGAGAGAGGAGAATTGAGCAGCTCTGTAGGCCTGTGTGGTGAGTCATGCTGTGGAAAAATCATTCAATCCAAACTATCTGTCCTCCCCACCACAAGCTCAGAGAGCTGTGCTCAGCCTCCTGTCATTACATGTCTGCATGTGTTTCTTCAGTCTTCCTTTATTTCTTTATTAATTTCCTTCTTTGATTTCCCCTTCCTTTTACTTCCTCCCCAAGTCTCCTTCTCCAATTAACTTTATAACTTTGTCTCGTTTTTCCTTTCTCATGTCCTTTTATTTCTTGTTTAATAATTTCTCCTTTTGTACTTTTCTCTCTAGTCATACTTTGTCTCGCTGTGTCAATCAGTTATTGTCTTTATTGTCTCACTCTTCATCTCTCCGTTACTGGCAGCATGGTTTATATATCCTCCATTCTTCTGCTCATGCAAACATATCTCTTCTAAAGTCAGTGTCACGTCTCCTTGTGCAGCTTTAAGGCTGTCTGCTGCTGATGTGAGATTATTCATTGCAACTTCTTGGTATATTTATGTGCGAAGTTGCTGCCTCTGCCATAAGACGTGTTTTTTTTTTCTACTGAAAATGAGCCCCTGCCCTAGTTTTCATTCCTCTACCAAATGAAAAATGTAAAGGTCAAATAGGATTGGTACAAATGCTGCACATACTGGACTACTGTCCAGCTTGAAACAAAAAGAGAGTGCTCTTCTTACGAGTAATACACAACTCTTAGTTTTTAACTTCCACATGGTTTCAGTTTGGGGTTTTGTCTTGGTCAGGGCCACTTTTTGGTTCTCAACAGCTCATTTTCCTTGTCCTCAAACTTGTCCTTTGCTCTTGTTTTTGTTTAAAGAAAATGTTGTGTCTGAGGGTTAATGAGAAATGAGTTTGAGAAACACATGCTTTTTTTTCATGCATTATGTCTAAAAGTAAAAGGTGTTGGTTCCCAAAAATAATGTTCTAGCTGTGTTCATATGTTTTACTTGTCTGACATTGCTGAAACCTTTTAATCCAAAAGCTCCTGCAGCCGCTGGAGTTCACAAATCCCACGACATCCAAAAACATCCACGGTCACTATCTTGCCACACAAAAGGCACAACAAACCACAAACATGGTTTATCACTATTCATCTGGTGCTTTAGAGTAGCTTCCAATCTGTGCAGTGTGTTTATATTTAGCCCTGGTGTGGCCATCTCACTGGGCTTGCCTGAGAGCCGCATAAGCAGTAAAAAAAAAAAAAAAAAAGAGTTGATGTGTCTGAATGACTTTGACTCTGCCTCAGCATGTCCTCTGATGGAGACTGTTGTTTCAGCAAAGACTGCAGACAGGTTACTGAAAGGACAAACAACAACAGACTGTCTACTCTAAACGGACTAAAACGCAACATACAAGCCAGGCTGATTTAAAAATATGTTGTTTTTGCATGTTGTTGGTGCAAATTAGGATAGAGAAAAAAGACAAGGTGGTCAGCAACCATTGCAGCATTGATATCTGTTATTATTATAGAGATACATGAGGAAAATGATACTTGTAAATCAAACTCAAAGCACTCCAAGCCCAAAGACCACACACATCGACTTGATACAAAAAAAATGTTTGAACCAGGCAGCACCAGCTGTATTTTGCTGGCACTGATCTCACGAAGGATAAATTCAAAGTGTTGCCGAGTTATAGCCTGAGAGTGCAGCCAGAACTGTGTACAGAACCAATTAGATTCAGTTACCTTGACCCAGTTTCCAGGCAGCATGTTGTGTATGTCGGGGCCCGTCATACTAATAGAGACCTTATTATAAAGCCTGAGCAGAGACATTAAGCGGGCAGCAACATGAGAGAGGTGTTGATGCAGAAGAGACGAGGAGGAGCGATAACGCTTCACACCAACAGAGAGCTGGAAGCAGTTAGAGAGGGGATGGAAGAGACTGAGAGGGGGAACAGAGAGAATGAGAGACTTGATGATGTGTTTAGACATGTCTGTCACTAAAGCAAACACACAGAGGCACAGACACCATTATGAATATCACACTGAGCAGAAAGTGTTCATGTGCAGATCACTCTAAACGATGTGAGTTAAACGGATGATTTCTATTTAGAAAGAAGATTTAAAAAAAATAAAAACTGAAGAATGTGGGATTTTGTTTTCCACAAAAATTAAACAAAATCCACCCTTATGTAAAAAAGGCTTCCACCAATAATACCTTTTATTATTGACTAAGTGCTTATTTATTAATTCATTCAAGATTGTGATACTTGATACCTTAAAGTAATACAATCTCCATTACTTTAATAATCAACAGTGTTGAAAAGAACTGAAGCTTTCTGTCATATTTCTAGGCAAAAGCTGCCGTGTGTAAAAAAGTGAGATGACTATGTCAACTTTGGCTACTTCTCTTTGAGTTTGCCTGCATTTTTTGGTAATTAAAAAAAAAAAATCAACCATGGAGTGGTATTAAAACAGGCATTGATATCTTGTTTGATTTTTACTAGAATCATATTGAAGTTTTGAAAATCTGGAGTAGTGACAACCTTGCAATGCCTGTCTCTATGATGCCTTAAAAATTAACACAAATCAACAACAAATACATAAAAGACAGAACAAAACAAACACAATACAGGCCATAAGAGATCACTACTAACCGCTGATTGCCTTTTCCATAAATTGTCAGAGAAATGCCAAGTATAGTATAAACATTATTATGTCGTCTGTTCCGCGGGATAATGTGACAATCTGTACTTCCATGTAGCAAGGTGGAGCCACAAATCATCAAATCTGAAAGATAAGAACAAGAGAATGTCTTCGACTTTTGATAACAGAAGCAATACATTGATTAGGGAAGCAATTGCTGATTCATTTCTAAATAATCAGTCTATTCAGCATCAACAAAAACCTTCTCCCTAGCTTTACATAAGCTCTTGAGGGCTGCAAAGTTAAAAGTAATTAACTCTGCTTATTTAAAAAGCCTGTATGTTTTTGCAGCTCCCAGGAACAAAGACAGAAAGGCTGAATAATCTTTTAAACACCTCAGTTAAGTTTGAAGTCGAGGGCTTGACTGTAGCTGGAGTGGTATCAACACTTTAATTGATATTAACCAACGGATTCAGTCTACATGTGGTGAAAACTTAGATTGAGCATGAAGCCTAATCTCAGCCTGAACATTTGACAGCTGAGTGAGTTGTGTATGTGCTCACTCACACACAGAAACACACACACCAGTCTGTCTAGCACCTCTTTGTCAGATTCCTTTGACTTCTTTGTGGCTGAATGTGTAGAGACATGTGCACAAAACCAACCCCTGTCTCTCAAAGTACCAAAGACTCTCCAAAAAAGAACACGTTGTATGTTTGTTGAAGTCTCCGTCATTATATATTGTACGTCTCTATAAGAGACAATAGACCTGCATTAAGCACCCAACCCCCAAAAGAAATAGAATACCCACATTAATTAGGGACCTCCTTTCCTGATGGAAACCACGCTAGTAAATCACGTCAACCTACTCCCATTTAGCAGCTCTTCATTTAATTAATTCACATCACATCTACATTACCATCTGTGGATCCAAGGAGGAGAAATGAAATACAGCAGCTTTGGGCTTTTAGCCAGCGTTTGCTTCTTTTTTACCAGGAGATTTGAAGCAGACACGCTGAGGTTGCCTCGCGGAAGGCAATTAACAAACTGACTTTTAATTCATGAGCTGCCTTAATTTCCGCCGCCTTTATGTATTCCTATGTCTGCTTTTTGCTTCTCTATAGTTTGACTAAACAGTCAGAAACAAGGGAAACGTGTTCAACAGTGTGGCTCATCTAAAAAAGTGGCACAGATGAACCAGGTCTGAATCAATTGTTTGTGACAAAGTCAAACACAGACTAGTCCAACTCTTTGTTTTAAAAACACTGAGTTGCATTGCACTTAAGTCATTCGTTGACAGTGATTTGCCTTGAGTCTAGCTCCAGGATAAGCCTCACCTCCTAGACCACCAGCAGGTTAAGAGGATCGTGTGACGTTCAAAGTACTGATGCTTCTCTTCAGTGTCAAAATGTCTTTTCATCAATATCTGCACTGAAGTTCTGCAACGTAAAGTATTAAGTTTGTAGATGTTTGTTTTTCAGTAGATTTTGTTCTTTACTTTAAAAAAATATGATGTTAAGTATCGGGGTTTTGTACAAGAAACTAAAGGCAGTCTGGTAAACTTGGCAGTAAATCAAGAGAGTGGGGTTTTCCAGACTGGAGTGAGTCTGCCTGGCAGGCGGCAGGACCTACATCCTATAATCAACCCTCTGGCCTGATGACTGTTGACACTAATGCCCAGTGAATGCTCAGCGAGTCTGAGCATACAGTCTTACTGAGTTGGATACTGTAATCTGTTGGTTGTTTATTTGCAATCTATTGCATGCTGTTTAAAGCTTGCATACACTTCACATTGCCACTGAATTTAAATATTTATGTGTGCATGTGCAGAACAAGCAGGATAAGCTGTTTGTGCCTGAACCTGTAGAATAGATCAACCACAACCTTCCTTAACCCCAAGATCTCTTCTTGTAATCACCATTTTGGATGCTGTCTTCATCCTAAGACTGGCACTCAAATCTCCAATCAGCCGGATCTGGCAGCGCTGCATATCTGTCAGAGGGTACTAGTGCCAGTCAACAGGAAGGTCGGTGTACTGGTGGTGCTGTGGTTGGTTGTGAAGGGATCTGTGCGAATGTGTGCGACTGCTGACGGAGGGTATTAAGCGATCACACTCACACCTGGTGTGTCTGTAGTAGTCAGTCGGACAGATGGGAAGAGGGAAGTCAGGTTGGGCTTTCTGCCACCAATCTCTGCTGGGTGAACGAAAAGAGATCTTTGTCTTTCCTTTTTCTTTTTTCTCTTCTTATATTCTGTTTGACTCTTTCTTTTTTGACCAATTGAGGATTACTTTGCAAGCCAAACCATGTTCAGGTAACAATCATTTTGGTATTTAACTTTATAAATGTAATATTAAAGAGCTATTTAACTCCAAGTTTATAATGAGGGAAATATTACTGAAAACAAAGATTTAAAGTAAAACAGATAGTATTCACCTTTTGTTTCTTTCTTGAAATTGTAGTAAGCAGCTGATCACTGTGCTTCTAAAAATGTTTTGATAATATTCAGCTTCACTTTAACCACTTTGTAATGATGTGCATAACAGCTTCCCACTGTAGGAACTACAATCCTTTTCACAGGTTTGCAGCTTTGATGTAATTCAAAAACAAAAGAAAGGTCCAGTAACGGTAAAATGGTGCAGTACCACCCAAGGGAAACCACTACTTCTGGTGTTAATTGCTTCTGCCCCTCCTGGTGTGCTTTTGGGCTGCAGCAAGGGGTGGGGGGGGGGGGGTAAGTTGTGTAGGTATTGTGTGTATGCTGCATGGTAAAGCAAAATGTTGCTGATGAGGTGAATCAGGTATCTTTAGAGCTGAGCCATGCAGCATTGTCTTTGTCTGGAGAGCATGGACTGAGGGCGGGGAGGGGGCGTGTTTTTCTCAAGGTCGCCCCAGCCTCACTGCACTCATTTTGCATATGTATGCACATGTGCTTTTGTAAGAGAGTGCCGGCATGATCACTACAGAAACCCCAAATATGGCACGATACTTGATTCAATGTTAATTCTCTAACTGTGTGAAAGTGGAAACAATCTGCCTGGGCTGTATTAACTTCTCAATGCAACATATCTTGTTTTTTATTGGGAGGATCTAAATCATCCTTTGCTCCTTTACATGACATTTGTCACCTACATAGGCAAAAAAAACTATATGGAAAATAAAAGCACAGGATGAATATTGGGAAAGTACAAGTCTTTAAGAACTCTGAGCACCAACTAGACATTGACCTCATTTCAAAGTGGACTTGACCTTACAAAGCAGGGTCAAAGATCCCTTCAAAATGCCATAGCCAATCAAATTCATGTTTTCTGGTGTATGGCATGATGGTGATTGAGAACAGCAAAAAATAACTGACCTCGATCTTATAAATTAGGTTAATGCCTTAATCACTCTTCTCAACTACCACAGGTACTACTGACAGTATTATGTAATTGGCAAATTAGCTTATCCAACATAATCCATGATGTTCGTCACAATAGCTAAGCTAACAAGGGTTTGAACAGTGTGAAAGGCTGCCTCCTTCTAAGTCAGACAATCCTTTTTTTTTTGACTGAAGTGTTGATTTTCATTCAAAACACCGTGGTGAAAAGGATGAACATACAGTACATCCCCTTGCAAATTAATCTGCTGTAGGTTGTACTACCAAGCAATCCGTTCTTAAGAGGATACTCTGTGAAATGAAGCACTGTTGGTGAATTATTAATATGCAGCTGGAAGATTCTCATCATCCCCCTCACCTCGGGTGCTCTGTAAGGGTTCACAGAGACACCTACTGGAGAGATAGGTACAATGTAATCATATGGCAAGTGGTAGTATGAATAGACTGACAACAGATCTGCTTGTTTTAATTCCGAGTGATGTAATGTGATCTTATATCAAGTATTTAAACGTACTCTTATATCATTCTTTCCACAGAATAACTACCTGGTGTTTATGGCAGAGCTGTTCTGGTGGTTTGAGGTGGTCAAGCCATCTTTTGTGAAACCAAGAATGCTGGACAATGAAGGCACAGGCAAGGCTAAAATTCATACAATAGATGTCATCATAGAGACATTAATCACAGTAGTGTAGTGTCAAAAGAATTGGTCGTAAGTGCTTGAATTCATTATTTTTTCACAACATTTACCTATAGTTTCCTGTTGCTTTTCATGGAGTAAACAACGTTTGATTATTCATCTCTTTTTGTGTCACTTCAGAGCACTCATCCTTGATGAAGAATATTCCAGCCATCCCCATCTCCAAAGCAACAAAGAGGAGCTTCATGGAAAGACCCCCGAGTCCTGAAAGACCCAGGTACAGTAGTTCACATGATGGTATTTCAAGTTCAGAGAGATCAATGAAAGGGCAGCACAATGGTGCCTCTTGTCTCACGCTAATATTATGTCATTGTACGTAATGTAATAGGTTTGAGTTGTGCTAGGATTTGCTCTGAAGCCAGATTGGTGTGGGCTCAGTCGTGAAAGATCTAAAAGGAAGGACTTGAGATGATTGTTAATCAAAGATAAGAGCATTTAACCCCCCAAAAAAGAAGAGATGAGAACAGCTTACAAAGTGAATTCCTTCTCTAAGCACTAAAACTAAGAGGAACAATAGAAAAGTATTTGAGGATTATGTTATTACATTTCTTTTTCTTCTCTCTCTTTCATTCCGTAGTTTGCCTCTCCGACCCCAGCCCAGGAAATCAGGTGATTTGTGTTTTTTGTTTTGTTGTTTTCAATTCAGAAAATAGTAGAACTAGATAAGAATATCATCAAATAAAAATGTATTAATACAACCTCTGATTTCTTTATGTTCTTTGCATTCATGTGACATCCAGGAGAAATCAAGAGGTCGACCTCAATGTCCTTTGTTGATGGCAACCTTGGCACTTGGCCCAAAGAGAAAAGGTTGGTCACATTGCTGTTAAGGTCATAGGCTGCTTGTTAAAGATCCAATTCCCAAGGAAATTTGTTATCACATTGGAAGTAAGGCAAACGAAAAGAGATGCTGTGAGATCCGACATTTTATTTCATTAAATAGCCTTTTAAAATGTGTTTTTGTTTTCTTAAGGTCTGGGCCTTATGGAGTGTCTTTTGACATCCCCTTTGACAAAGATGACTCTGCTCCTGCCTCTCTGTCCTCCACACGTGGCATGGTCAGGTCAGTCAGCACGGATGATGGTTCTGGTTTCAGGGTCCAGCACCTTCCCCGAGGAATGAAGCGTAACCTATCCTTCCAGCCAGTGAATGGTCAGAGTATCGGCATTGAGGAGGAGGGATGCCCAGACACCCTGGCTGGTGTGGAGCCCATTATGAGAGCATACCCCAATGGGCATGGAAGCACCATGGCAACTACTCCCTCCATTGAGGAAGCCCTAGAGATTATCCACAGCCCAAATAGGCCCCCTGTCGAGGGGATCAACAGCGGTTTCTTTCTGCACAGTCAGGGCCACAGGGCTGGTGTTGATGGCTTGGAGCCAGTGTCAGAGTCAGAGTCCAAGGGGCCTCTTAGCACGACAGACACAACCGAGGTTGACACTGGCATCCATATCCGAACAGAAGACATGCTGGATGAGGATTCCTCTCTGAAGGACTGCTCTGTGAACATGGACCTGGATATGGACACTCCAAGCCCCTGCACAAGCAGTCAGAGCAAATCCCCCTCAGGAGTAAAGATGACAAGCTTTGCCGAGCAGAAGTTGAGGAAACACAGTCCATCAGCGGCAGACTCAGGGAGGTGCAGCAGCAGCTCCCTCAAGACCACTCCTGAGGGCTCTGAGTTTTGCCTTCCTTTATCTGTCTCTTGGGCCCCAACCCCTGAGCACAGCCCCATCCATCAACAAACCACACCTCCCCTCACTGCTAAAGCTTCACCCACACCTGTACAACTTCCACCCAATGACCCTGCTCAGGTCATGGCTACAGAGATGGTACAGCTGAGGATGAGGCTAGAGGAGAAACGTAAAGCCATTGAAGCGCAGAAGAAAAAAGTGGAGGCTGCTTTCACAAGACATCGACAAAAGATGGGCCACTCAGCCTTTCTCAATGTGGTTAAAAGAAAAGGGGATGGGGCTGCAAGTGGAGAGGAAGGAGGGAAAACTGATGGAGAAGGCAAGGCAGCAAGCACGAGTCCTACCTTTAAATTTGGGAGGAGCAAGGCAGACACACCTGATGGGGCAGAGCAAAGCGGCACAACCTCCTGCTGGACAAAGTCCCCTGGTTCAGGAGAGGAAGGTGGGCAAAGCCAAGTTCAGCCAACCGAGGTAGATCTTACTGAGTACACCCATTCTATAGATAAACTCAACCATTCGTTAGCTTTCCTTCAGACTGAGATGCATCGACTGGCTCAGCAGCAGGAAGTGATCATGGCCATGAGGGAGCAACAACATCAGCAAGCATGGGTAATCCCTGCCTCACATACAAACCCATCACCACAAAAACACGGTCGAGCTGTCACACGATCCTCAGGACCCTCTTCTCCAGCCGACTCCCCTCGTTCAACTCATCGTTCTCCAACCAGCATCAAACGCAAATCTGCCTCGTTCCACTCACGTAATCCTCGCACCGTTCGTCCCAGTGAACTGAAGCTCGCTCCTTACAATCGAGTCCTAACTGCCCCTCAGTCTGTTGATAGCATCCCAAGGTTGCGCAGATTTTCTCCCTGCCAGCCCTTGTTGAGCTCCTTTGTTTACATGGGGGAGAAATCCGAAACTGTCAATCTAGCAACCGTAGACTCAAATGAAGATAAAAACAAGGAGACAGAGTCAGAGCTTACCAATATATGTGTAGCAAACACACCTCCTAGTTCCCCAAACCTGCAGAACAAAAGAGAACAAACAGAAGAAAATTCATCCAAACCTCAGGAAACAGAGGTGTACGGCCAATGCACTGGCACGGAAACAGCTGAAGAGAATGTTCTGACATCAGTTCGCAAACCTTCCGTAAGGTCATCATTTCCCGAGGTCCTGGCCCACCCAGTGGTAGAGACCTTTACGGTGACACCTACAGAGATTCCTCCCCAGCAGGACGACTCAGGCCAAGTCAAGAGCAGCTTGATCGAGGTTCCTCTGTCAGTAGTGAAGCCCCTGGAGGATCTGACGCTTGATGATGAGCTGGAGATACAGCAGGATGTGGAAGGCCCGGATAACGATCAGAAGATGTGTCGTGGTTTCTTCTTTAAGGTAGGCTGATCTTTGAAGAACTGTCGCCCTCTAAGCAAAGAATAAAGAAACTTTTTGATAAATTTACGCTTAATTTATCTTATTATTGTTTGTACACTTGTAGCACATTTTCTAGTTATAATAACGCCAACAGTTAGGTAACCTTGTTTGTCTCAAATGGATTTTTTTTCGGTCTTGACACTGGATGTAATCTACAGAATAGTCTTTTAATTCAAACAAGGAAAAACTCTGATTGTAGACCATAGATTGTATACTAAAAAAAACACACACACATCATAGAGAATCAGTTCAAAAATAATATAAATTGTGGAATCAACAGTCTGTAACAACCAGATTAAGCCATTGCAGCACTGCAATTAAAGAAAAAAAGGTGAATACATCTGAAACTCTAGGCGGCCATGTTTGTTTTTCATGATGAACTACTCTTGTTTTTAACAAGAAATCATGAATGGTTCAGGAAGACATGCCCTCTGAGAACATTATCATCCTCCCAGGTCTGAGTTGTAAGATAGCCTGCTAGCTGGAGTCTGGGCGTCAATGTAGGTCATAAAACTGGGGCTGTTGTGAATAATTCAGGCACAGCTGTGGAAACGAGGGGCTGGAGAAGACCTGAATAGATCGTGAAGGAAGATTCTGCTGAGGGATGAGCAAAGGATGTTCACGTGGAATGAAAGTGTTTGTACTGAAATGAGCAGCTTGCTGTGCCTCCATTGGAATAACTGGTCTGGGATACTAGTTCTTGATTTTGTTGTGTGAAAACAAGATTATTTCAATGAAAACACATCAGAGCATGTAGAAGAGGGTCGCTAACATTAGACTCAACATGTATCTAAATTCTCCTGCTCTCTTAGCTTTGGTCAAGTTTTCATGCAAACTATCTTTACTACAGTGAGATGTCGCAGAATGTCCATGCAATAATGAAGATAATGGTTTAATGTAGTCCCATAATATTAAAAAATATGAACAAACAACACTCAGCTTTGCTTCTTTATCTGTGCCTTAACTTGCAGGCTGTAAAACAGTCATTTGTATAATCACTGTCACTGAATGATCCTGGGTTTCTACTCTTTTTACGACACAAATAACCTCAAACAGGGTGAAGTGACTGACACTGTTTCTTTCTCTGTGACCCAGGACGATGAAAAGGCCGAGCAGAGCATGGCTCAGAAGAGAGCGGCGCTGTTGGAGAAAAGGATGAGGAGGGAGAAGGAGACCCAGCAGAGAAAGGTGCAGCTGGAGGCAGAGTTGGAGCAGAAGAAAGAGGAAGCTCGGTATGTTGTCTCATCTGGAAAACAAACACACACTTTCAGCTATCTACACTCCTGCCCTGGCTTCTTCACACATGATAATGAAATCTTAAGTCAACGGTTCAGATTTGTTCCATCACTACATCAAAGACCAGTTTCGTGGTACACATCTGCATCAAACATCCAATTTATCAATATACCAGTGCTAATCACTACAGGCAATTACAGTGGTGCTATTTAACTCCATTAAGCCCCATGTATTAAAAGACGCAGTTTCTCTCTCTCTTTCTCTCTCTCGCTCTCTCTCTCCACTTATTCCATTAAATGCAAATGGACAGCACTCAGCTGGTGGTAACAGTGGCACAGTATTTATAAGAGCTGTCGCACGCAAACTTTTCAGTGATCAGGAAAACAAAGCCGCCTCATTGTGACTTAAAAATTCATGATCTGCTCAAACGCAAAACAAGAGCAAACTGTACAAAGTCGCTGCACCTGAACACCGCTAGCACTACAGTATATGCTTTGTCAATAGGACCGTGAGACAGAGCAGATAGCGGGAGCAAATGATGCACATTTTTTGGAGCTATTAGCAGACACAATCCATTCTAGGTGAATCAGGCCCTTACAGTATTTGTTTGCACTGACTTCCTTTGTGTTCTGTCTGTTCAGACTGAAAGCAGAGGAGGAACGCATCAGGAAGGAGGAGGATAAGGCAAGGAAGGAGTTCATCAAGCAGGAGTATCTCAGGAGGAAGCAGCTGAAACTGATGGAGGACATGGATACTGTTATTAAACCTCGACCTGCCACTGGGGCCAGGCAAAGGCGGGGACGGCCCAAATCCATCCATCGCGACAGCATGGACTCCCCAAAAACGCCAGTCAGAGCTGCTACAGGTAACCATGGAGATGGCTCATGCACAGAGAGGTCATGGTTGCCCCATCTGTTGTGTATGTGTCCTGCTGCCACTTTGCTTTGTGCCACAATGCATCACACTCAATCCTGATGTCTCTTAGAACAAGATACTTGTGTTCGGTAATGAATTGACTTGATACAAGATGAATGATATTTGAATTAATGACAGCATTGTTATGATATACAGTATATTACTCAAAGATTTATCATTTCGATACCTAACAGGAAGTAGTAAAAAGCTACATGTTGGGGGTTAAACCTTCATTAATACGATGTTTAAGATGACAAAATATAACGTTTTTTTAATCCAGTGAAATAAAGAAATGCTATTTTTATATCATAATTACATATTTATGCATATATTGAAGAATATGTTTCCATTCATTTTGTGTACCCTACCCCATGTCAGAGTTCACTGTAGTCCTAACAATGATTATGCATTGCTCTGTCACAGGGTTGGCACAAAACAAAGTAGACACCCTGGTGTGGTTGTTAGTCATTGTGTGTGTGTGTGTGTGTGTGTGTGTGTGTGCGCGTAACCGTGTCGTGCTGTGCCAAATCTCATCTCACATCCAGGTTCACGACAACGTGTCTTTTCAGTCTCCAGCTTGTCCCTCGCTTCGCTCAACCTGGGAGACAGCGACAGTGTTCACTCTGAGAAGAGGACGCCCAGGTGAGATGTTTTTACAACTCTTACAAAAAGAAAAAAAAGAACACAGACCTGACACACAGCTTATGCTGGCATTAATTCCTCATTTTACCAGTTTCCCCTGCTTAAAGAATTACAGTGTCTAGCCCCTGTTAATGAGCATAAAGCCATGCATAATATACTGAGTAAATGCATGCATACTAAATTAATAAACAGGGCAGGAAAAATGTCGCTGTAATGCCCTCTTTGAATTGTACTCCATGAAAGACAAATTAAAAATGTAACTGCAGGTATTAAAAACACCTTCTGTGTTATTACTGGTTCAAATTATTGCAGTTGTTTTAACAATGCCAAATCTCTGATGAATTTTGACTTTTATGAATGTATATCTAACATTTTGTGTGTAAACATTTAAATATTTATTGCTATTTCTAAAGTCAAGTTAATCAGACTCTCTGGTTTTCAGATCTAACATTTCTTCTGCGTTCTTCTAACTCTTCCTCTTTATTACTTTTTTCCCCCTGCTGTTTCACACTTGCCAGAAGTTCTAGTTTAGCCTCTGGCAGTCTCTTCTTCTTTCTGAGCTCTCCTAAACTAAGAAGGAGAAGGTTAGTTTTTGCTTGGCAGTTAAACCTTGAGGCACTTCACGCTGTGCTGAGACCAATCCTGCACATGAAACCTGCTGCACGCTGGGTTTTTTATCAGGGATTGTTCGTTAAAAAAAAAAAAAAAAAAAAGCTACGATTCTAGAAGCATTGTCACCTCAAAATTTCAGTTCTCTTATCTCGGTCGCTCGTCTGCTGTGCCTTCCTCACCAATCTACACTCCTGCCCTGGCTTCTTCACACATGATCAGGAAATCTAAGTCACCTGTTTAGATTTGTTCCGTCACTACATTTCGTGGTACACATCTGCATTAAAACATCCAACTTATCAAGTCATTCAAACCAGTTCCTTCTTAAAACATAAGAGGTAAACGACTGTGTCCAGTTCATATATCCTTCAGGAAATTAAAATGACTTGTTAACTTGGGCAGTTTATGTTCACAAAAAAGCACTACAATCTTTTTTTTTGCTAACAAGGCAATGTGCTCTTATTATGTCCTAAAATGCAATATATAACACGTAGCATGAGCATCTCTCACTCTTTATATTTGTAAATATGTTGTCTACATGTATTCCTATGTAGCATACAGGAGGACATATATTTCAGCGGCAGTCCAGAAGAAGAAATAGTTGCTGCAGTGAAATTGATTGACCTCTTTTATCGAATTTAAATGAACCACACTGCTTCACCTCTCTGCACTCACTGCCTGTGCTTGCAAGCTTTGCTTCTTTGGTAGTTAACGCAAGGATGACCAACGCAAAAACAACAAAACCCAAAGTGTTTGCTGAGATAGTACACGCTGTTTTCTCTGCAGTACAGAATGAATCTATACAAACATGATGTAGACAGGGTGGGGAAAACATCTAGTTGTTTCCTGCCCTGCCGACAGTATAATTAGCTGAATGTTCCAAAACACTTCCAAATCCCAAAGGTGATTCATTATGTGTACATGTTGTGTTTTAGGCCTGATTCTGCAGATGGCTTCCTGTCTCCGAGTCGTTCCAGCAGCAGGAATGGAGAAAAGGACTGGGAGAATGCATCAACGACCTCCTCCGTTACATCAAACACAGAGTATACGGGTGGGACAACGTACAGATAATAGTCCTCTGTAGCACAGGTTTTCAATGTAGATGTTATAGCTTCCAATTTTAGCCACGGTTATAGTTTATGCTTAATAGTTTGAATAATGAACATGGTTTTACAGCATAACGGTTAAATGATAATATGAGAGAAGACACTGAAGGAATAAGGTTTTAGATCTTGTCTTGTTTTTCTATTGGTGGTGTTTTTGTGCCACAATGGCCGAGTCCTTTGTCAGTCTGCCCACCAACTCACGGATCTGCTACCAGTAGAAATCTCTATACATGATTTATGAGAGAAGAGAGTAAAAATAGGGAGGGACATCTTTTCTTTGACAATACTGGAGGAGTTGCCATGACAACAGTCTCATCCCCATGTTCTCTTCTCTGTTCTCA
Source organism: Tautogolabrus adspersus (assembly GCA_020745685.1). NCBI lineage: Eukaryota > Metazoa > Chordata > Actinopteri > Labriformes > Labridae > Tautogolabrus > Tautogolabrus adspersus. Next base: position 12,251,372 of record CM036536.1, on the reverse strand, counting down.
TTCAGGACCAAAGCTGTACAAGGAGCCCAGTGCCAAATCCAACAAGCACATCATCCAGAATGCTCTGGCCCACTGCTGCCTCGCAGGCAAAGTTAATGAGGGGCAAAAGAACAAGATCCTGGAGGTAAGTGCATGGAGATTTGGGTACCGGTATATTGTTTGATACACGTATAGGGTCGGGTCAGGTTTACTATCCGCAACCTACCTTCAATTCAGTGGATAATAATCGGACATGTAAACATTTTCTCTATATGTGTATTCTGAACTCCTTGGTTTTGATTGGTGTGAATACTGTATCTCTCTCCTGAACTTTAAAGGAAATGGAGAAATCGGAGGCCAACAACTTCTTGGTTTTGTTCCGAGACGCTGGCTGCCAGTTCCGCTCACTCTACACGTACTGCCCAGAGACGGAGGAGATCAACAAGCTGACAGGCATCGGCCCAAAGAGCGTCACGCGCAAGATGATCGACGGGCTTTACAAGTACAACTCGGACAAGAAGCAGTTCAGTCAGATACCAGCCAAGACCATGTCGGCCAGCGTGGACGCCGTGACGATCCACAACCACCTCTGGCAAACCAAGAAGCCAGCTACCCCTAAAAAAGTAGTGCCTGCCCAGTCCTAATAGAACTTGACACCTCAAATATCATTTCCCCTTCAAAAGGAACAAATCCATTTCAGTTTGCACTTCACTGTACATATCCATAAAGATTCAAGCACCTGCAATGCTAGTTAGATGAATGCATATTTGTCTTTTTTACGTTTGTTCGTTTTTTTCTCTTATTGCATTTGTGTCCTTGTATCTCCTCCTTACTCTGGACTGGACATGATTGCACTCAAAGATTATGAATATTGGAATGTATTCCACAGTCAAAGAATATTGTACATGCTCATTACGTTTTTAGAGATTGTCATGTTTGAGTCCTCTTACCAAGGCATGTGTGAGTGTTTTTTGTTCATTATGTGCCAAACTGCAAAATAAGAGACAGTATGAATGCTAGGACATTTTATTAGGTACCCTGAAGCACTGAATGTTTTTAATTCAAGTACAGACGACTTGTTTTTTCATGATCCTGTTGATGTGTGGCCTTGTGCGCATTTTGTTTCAGCGTGTGAGTGCAATGAGGTGATTGTAAGACTGCGTGTATATAGAGAGGGGGGTTTTGTATTTGGAGGAACACTTTTTTTCTTCGTCTGTTGGTAAAGCAGTTTGTATATTATGGTATGTATGACTACAAAGGGCCAAAAAGTGATTGCATACAGCTAGTGTTAGCCGCACAGTACATGTGCGTTCAACTCAACAAAGCAAAGCGGTTTCAGCTTTTTTTTTTTTTTACAATCCGTTTTGAGAGAAAGTGATTTTAAAGAATGCCTGATGTTACTCTAGATCACTGGTTCTCAACCTGTCGGCCGAGAAAACCTGCAGACAATTGGAGCTTGGATGTATTATGTTTCTAACATACACATGTGCTGTCATGTGTATAATTGATGGATCAAATTTCATTTTCAAGTAGTTGCAACCTCAAGATGTATTTCAGTATTTGCATAGAGTTGAAGGAGAGTGTAAATATAAATAATCTCTTCAGGGTCGAAGCGGACTCTGGCTTGTTTACACTGCAAGGCAATGCTTCAACCAAAAAAAGGTTGAGAACCAGAGGTGTAGATGGTTTGTGCTGCTTGTTAACAGCAGATTTGTGAACAAATGAAACAGCTCACTACTTTTATTTCATTTTCAAATGCCTCCTGCTGCTGTATTTTGTAGGATCTTTGCCGTAAACTACTCACACGAAAACACTCAACTACTAGTTTCAGGAACAGATCCTTTGTTTGTGTTGTACTCCTTTCTGAAGTTCTTCGCTTTGGATAAAAGCGTCTGCTAAATGATCCGTAGAACATGACAGATTTCACCTCAGAAGTATTCCTCTCCGTATCAATATCTTGATTTAAAATGAAGCTGTTACATAAATAACTTTTTTTGCCAGAAAGTATTAAATTAATCTCTTTCACAATGGGTTTAATCATTTTCACAAAGTCAAATCAAGCATCCACTAAACACTTCATATAGTTCATATATATAGCATAGACAAAGATAGGAATACTGTTTTAATAAAGGTATGTTTCTGTGGGCGTGCAGGTTCGGCTCAGTTGGTGGAGTTAGGTGCCCCATGTACCAAGGCTACAGTCCTCGTCACTGGTTGAAGGCTATCCTGCGTTCTTCATGATATTTTGTGCATGCCCCACTCTCTCTCTCACATTTCCTGTCTCTATATCTGTCCTATCAAATAATGACAAACAGCCCCAAAAACACTTTAAAACTAATTCTACATGATGAGTAGAAAGGCAGTCATACTTCAGTGTGAATGTTGCCTGATAAATAAATGAACCCCACTGTTAGAATGGTTGAATCTCTTTCAACACATCTGTTCATCTACTGCTCTAACGTGACATAAACATGCCTTGACCAAAAATAACAATGTTTGAAAGTAAGCATTAGCAGCAGACAGTATATGTCTGTCATCTATAAGATGCAACATGTCCTTAGAAGGGCAGATATTCAGTAGTATTGTTAGGTTTCATTTTGTCTAGTCTTAAGAAAATGAATTTGACAAAATAATGCAAAGCAGAATAGGGCGGAGTCTTTGTTGCTCCATACGGGTAGAGACTCACCATAAAGTGTAATGAGTTTAAGAATCATGTTCATTTTGCCATTGAGTGTCACGTCCACACTATCTGCAGGTACGATTTCCAATAATAAAAAAAGATGCTGACTTGGTGCTCTGTTTCGGGATCGGGGGTGGTGTGAGCCTGTTTAGAAGTATTTCTCTATGGTGTTTGGGATGGATTTGCCACAGGAAATCCTTCCGTCGATCTTTGGCTGCTACTGGCCAAGGTAAACAAGAATTGAAAGTGTAATAATATTGTACAGTGTGTTCATGTAGGCTCATTTTTGTCCACTATGATGACTTTTATTTTGTTTGTAAGATGCTGTGCTGTCATTCTAAATATTGCTGAACATGTCTTTTTTTTGTTTACTTTTTGCATTTAATAAAACGAAGCATGGCCTCAGCATTTATGTGGTTCTGATTGTTTAATACCATTTCTATTGTAATGGAGGATTAAGGGTTTTAAGGGCTGATGATATAATGGTTTTATTTTCTATTGATTTATTGAAAGAATATTAACTGCATGTTGGATATGGTGGGGTGACACATCATACACTGCAACGCTTTTTTAAATATTCATGATATTTTTACAAGTACATTTTTCTTTTTTTACAGAAGAAATGTTGGCGCATTAGCTTCTGTGTGAAAAGCAAGGCTTAACAGAACAATGCATGCATAAAATGCATTGAAAAAATTTACTGTGAGCAAAGCATGGCATATTTTGTGAGAGGAAATGTAAGGCTAAAAATGAATCTACCAGACGTCACATATTTGGAAGTTTCATGTTATAGTATCATATTTAATTACCTTAAAATCTGGAAAGACTCACTAGACACACGTTAAACACCTATTTTTTCGTCTAAAAAGTTGTCTGGGTCCTACTGTTTATACTGATTTGAGTCAACCCCCCGGCTTTACTCATCTCCAACAACCCAAGCTCTCAAGCAGGGGAGGAAGGGTTGCTGTTATCTACAAAGGAAGATTTTAGATGCACAACTATTTCACATAATAGTTTTAAATCATTTGAACATCTTGGTTTTATGTTTTATTTTAGGATTTTACTGATAACTTTGAAAGCATGCATGCATTTGGCTCCTAGCTACATCACATAAATTGTTGACCCCCTACTTGCCAGCCCAAAGCCTCCAAGTCAAGACTTTAATCTAAAGGAGATGGAGCTTTGCTATCAGGGCCCCTCGGCTTTGGAACAATCTGCCAATGGAGACTTTTAATCATTTTGTTTACTCTTTTCTTTTACTCTTTAAGATAATGATGCCTTTTGTTGATGTTAAATTAATAATTGGATTACCTTATTATTAGGGCCCGAGCACCGGCCTTGGTGCGAGAAACCTATTGTAATTCAAGGAATTATTCTTTTTCTTATATCACGTCTCCTTGCGCGCATTTTTGACGGCCTGAACGTGCGTGAAAAGTCCCCAAAATTTCCCCAAAATTCATCCTTGCGAGAGTAGTTCGGTGCACGTATGTCGAAAAATGGCTCCACAGCGCCCCCAAACGTCAGCCAGGGCACTGCGCTTAACCTACATGCACGAAAATCGCTACGCATATGTATCTTGGTGAGACTAACAAAAACTTACATTATGACCATACTGTAAAATGTACAGGAAGTCCGCAAATTCCAGATGAAATTCAAAATAAGACGATTTCGCACTACCTATTTAAACGAACTCGCCCGAGGGCGTTCATCCGATCATCGGCAGATTCCATTGACAGGCTACTCCCTCAGTAGCCCTTTTAAGCTATAGGCCTACTCTTTTGAATGAGTTACAGACAATTTTAGCAAAGTGTATAAAGAAGTCTGTTTATTTCATTGCAAAAATTTGAGTGTAGCCTACTTCTCTATGTCTTCCTGTTTGTTAATGTGAAAAAAAATAAAACACTTTCTCTCTTGGGGTTATGACCCTGAATTTTCCGGGTGTAACACAAAGTTTTAATTCTGTAAAGCTTTAAATGGGTCATAAGCGTAAGGTGCTTTTGGAAACTGTGCTGAGTTTGGGCTGTGATGGTGGTGCAGGTGCCCACAGTCATATATTTTCATGGGGGCCCAGAATTCCTTGTGACGCCCCTGGGTGTGACCACACGGCGTCATCGCTACAGTTGATTGGTGGTTTGCGGCTGCATCGGTCCGCATGGCAACCGCGAGCTGTGTACCCAAAAGAAGGCAAGAGAGACCTTTTATAGAGACGCTACCTGGGACTTTGACGTATAAATACCTTTAATTGTTCTCATCTGCGTTGACACTTTGACATTTGGAGCCTGTAGACGGATTGGAGCGGCTTTTAATGCGGCGTGTCGCTGGAGCAGACTGACAGGTGAGGAGTTGGCAAGATTTCACGGTTGCGTGTTAGCTTGTAACACCGGTGTAGTGTTATTGTGCTGTACGCACAGACGTGGGAATATGTATTGTATTGGTATCTTCTGTATTTCTTTCTGCATGCCATTAAGGGTTGTGTAAGTGTGCGCTATGCGCTGTCTCATGTCAACAAGGTGAGCCCTTAGCGCAGAGAAAGTGCTGAGGTTGTCAGGTTTGGGCCGCAGACCTGCTGCTGTCACATCCAGAACCAGAGCCGGACGAATGGAGGGAACAGGGCGGTGTCATCGGCTGCTCTGGCTCCAGACCCAGGGGAATCACTGCTCTGTCAGCCTCAATAAACAGGCAGTGTGGATCATGCATAATATAAGACCCCTACAATATGTCTTGTTATGAAAGGTGATGTGATGCTGCTGTAGTTAACCGTTTACAGCCCGAACCTAGAGAATAACTGTACCTTAACATTTTAAAGTTAGAAAATGTTCCCCTACATGAATCTTATTGTGTTGTATTTTCTTTACTCTTTTCCTTCCCCTCCTTTTAAATGTGCTAGAGACTCTACTCCATGTAGTTTGACCTCAAACATACCGTTTAACTTGCTGTTATATGCTACATAACAGAAATAACTGATATAAAACGAGTTGAACAATTTACAATCACAATAGATTTATTTTCAAGGACCATTTAGTCATAGTCTCATACATGCAAAAAACAGTAGGCCTACTATTACTTTAAGCACTTGTCACTTATGGCTAATAAAAACTCCTTCTTTACAGACATAAACCTTAACAAAAAAAACAGATTCATTGGCAGATAAATAATAAGACAGGCCTCTCATAGTACTTTTGAAAAAAGTACCTCAATTACATTTTGCTAGCAAGAAAAGCTGAGACAATCCCCTGAGACCCACGTAAAAAAGTGATGCATATCTGTAAAAAAACAACAACAACATTAATTTGAATTGTTTCCAAGCTAAATATACAACACACACTTGTTCTTATAAAAGACCTAAATTAATTTGAAGATCTAATTTTGACAACCTCACAGCAGAAAGGGCCACGTGCCCCCTATGAAATCTTTGGAGCCCCCCAGGTGGGGCCTGGACCCCAGGTTAGGATGCTCTAAGATATACAGGAGATGAATGGTCCGAGCACTGAACTATGTGGAACCTGGTGAGTAACTTTGGTGTGCTCAGAGAGGACTTTTCTTTTATGTGTACAAATTGAGATCAATCTGATAGATAGGATTTCAACCGACTTAATGTCTTTCCTCTAATGCCAATTACGTGTACTAGTCTCTTTGACAGGATGTGACTTTGAATTGCGTGAAATGCATCTATCTATCTATCTATCTATCTATCTATCTATCTATCTATCTATCTATCTATCTATCTATCTATCTATCTATCTATCTATCTATCTATCTATCTATCTATCTATCTATCTATCTATCTATCTATCTATCTAGAAAGAGAAATCCTTTGTCTAAAGCCAGTCGGAAATCATGTGTAACTTTTACCATCTCTTGAGAGATAGACACTCAATACTGACACCTTCTTTGTTTGTTCAACAAATCAATTAAGAAGGTTGCTTTCGTGTGCAACCTCAATTATGTTGATGAGGCAGGTATACTTTCCTCTAAAATGTGGATATACCTATGTACATGTAACTCTATTCAGGTGCTGTATTGTCAACAACATGTCTGTCTCCTCTTCTCTCCATGTCTATTTCAGCCAAAGCTGAAAGCTGCCACTACACATCTGTGACCATGACTGCAGAGGAGACTATCAGCATCAAGGAGGCAGAGGTGATCAAGCTGATGCTGGACTTTCTAAACTCCAGGAAGCTGCACATCAGCATGCTGGGTTTAGAGAAGGAGAGCGGTGTCATCAACGGACTCTACTCGGATGACATGCTCTTCCTCAGGTATGACTGTGCAGCACAACATAGTATCACAAACTGTAGGAGAAGACTTTCAAATATACAGAGATCAGTAGTACTTAGCGCTGTTGTTTTATAAGGATATGGGATTGTTTTGTGAGTCCCAAACAGGTGTATGTTTGCAATATTCAGCTCTCATATTGCACATTCTTTTGGACAGTTAAGATTTGATGTCAGAAGTGGGTATCAGCGTTCTCTCAATATGTTAACTTGCTGCTTTGAACAGGCAACTCATTATTGACGGCCAGTGGGAGGAGGTGATGCAGTTTATTCAACCTCTAGAAGGAATGGAGAAGTTTGACAAGAAAAGGTGAGAGAAACATTGTGTGGGATAATGTAACCTGATCAAATGTGAATCATTTAGAAGTCCCATTGCTTCAGCTGAAGTCTGTACTGGCCAAAGCTTTTATCTCAAGGACAGGTTGAAGGACTGGCTTTTTTAACGGATTAATCTTTGAGGCATTGTGTGGAGAACATGAGGCCTCACTGAAATCCGCTTTTTCCGTAAGAGTTGCCAGACGCCTGCAGCTGGAAATGATCTTTTAATTGAGTACAGCTAGTTGTTTGTCAATATATGCAGTATAATATTTAGATAAGAAATGATGATGTTTTCCTGTATTTGGGATTGAGTTGGACTTCCCAGTAAAGCCGGAGACTGGTAGCCTTAGGAACTAAATTAGGTCAAGTCCCAGTTCTCCAGTGGCATGATCATGTCATATAACTGACATCCTCTCTGTCTTAACAGCCACCAAACACTCATCATAACTCTGGGATACATCATATAAGAGCTGAACAATTCATGTTCTATAAAGCTTATTTGATGATACTGAAATTTGTGTTTTTCAGGTTCCGCTACATCATTCTGAAACAGAAGTTTCTGGAAGCTCTGTGTGTAAATAATGCCATGTCTGCTGCTGAAGACCCTAAGAATGTAAGTACAAATGTGGAAATCAGCATGAGTCTTGGTAAATTAAAATAGTTTTACTTGATAACAAGGGAGCACTAGCTGGGAAAGGAAACAAGCTTTAAATGATGCTGGGGTTCTGTAAAATATAACCTCATTAGCAGAAAAAGCATCTTAACAGCGACATACTCTCTATACTCACTTTATTTTCAGCTGGAGCTCAGCATGCAGGAGGCAGTGAAGTGCCTCAACAGTCTGGAGGAGTTCTGCCCGACCAAAGAGGACTACAGCAAGCTGTGCCTCCTCCTCACCCTGCCGCGCCTCACCCACCACGCAGAGTTCAAAGACTGGAACCCGAGCACGGCACGTGTCCATTGCTTTGAGGAAGCCTGTACCATGGTGGCCGAGTTCATCCCTGCGGACAGGAAGCTGAGCGAGGCCGGCTTCAGGGCAAGTGGGAACCGCCTGTTACAGCTGCTCATCAAAGGGATCCTTTACGAGTGCTGTGTTGAGTTCTGTCAGGTACACTAAAGATTAAAAAGGTTATAAGGAAACTTTAGGAAACTTTTAACTCAGAGTTGGCTTTTTTGTGCACGTAGAAAACCCTGTCTTGTATTAGGTTATTGTTCCATTGGATGTAATCTCAAGTGTGTATTAGATCAAAATTGAATCCAAGAGAGTTGAACAGAGTTTTATAATTAGAAAAATCTAGAACGAACTATTACGAATAATTAACTTGACACTTTCAGTAATAGCCGATGATCCAAACCCTTTTCTTTGTGTTTTCTAGAGTAAAGCCACAGGTGAGGAGATCACAGAGGGCGAGGTCTTGCTCGGTGTGGATTTGCTCTGTGGAAACGGCTGTGATGAACTGGACTTGTCGCTTCTGTCCTGGCTGCAGAACCTCTCTCCGGGTGCCTTCTCCTGCGCCTTCGAGCAGCAGACTCTCAATATCCACGTCGACCGCCTGGTGAAGCCCAGCAAGGCCGGCCACGCCGACCTCCTCACTCCTCTTATCAACCGCCTGTCACCCTGCACTACCTCACCCTTCCACCAGAGGCCCCATTCAGCAGACACCTACATGTCCAGATCCCTCAACCCAGCCTTGGACGGTCTGTCACATGGTCTTGCATCCCAGGAAAAGAGGGGCATGGAGGCAAACGTTAAGTCTGCCCTCAGCCGGAGCCTTGTTGAGAATAATGTTCATCAGGAGGATGATTCACCTGAAAGGTAAGGGTCAGAGGTAAATAACACCTGGATGCTAATGTAAGTGCTTTGAAAACCAGACAGGTGGAGTTCAACACTACAAATGTCTGCAGCTGTGTCCAGTACATATCAAAGCATTTCACGCTTTTTCTTCACACAACTATGCCTTTGGCTTTAAACATTTTGTTCTGTCTACTAGAGATACTCTGCCAAATATCTAACTGTGACTTTTGTGACTTCTTCATAATGTTTATCTTTCTCAAACCTCTTTCATCTAAGTTAAAAAAACAGCAAAAAAACCCAACTTAAATTGTGTTATCAATGATGAATTTGCAGTTTAGCAGATGCTACTTCTAAATGAAGAACCTGAACCAAGCCTCAGCTTATGCAGTATTTCTTAAATGTGTTTATCAATGCATACATGTACTATATGTTTCATTCTCTAATCAAACACATTAACAATTCTTAACGAATGAACTCTTACTCTTACGTAAATAAAGAATATGGTATATGTAATATAGAAAATATGCAAATAATAAGGAATAATCACATTGAGCCTAACCCCACATTCGTCATGTGTTTTAGTTTCAATCCTTGAGAGATTTTTTTACATCAGCATGAACCTGAAGTATTAGCCACAGCGGTAGATCTTGTTGTACACCACAATCTGTAGCTCCATTAATCCCATTAACGCTGCTTTAACAGGGACACACTGCCTCATCTGTCATCTCCTACTGAGCTGCTCAAAGTAAACCACAGCACAGTGTTGATTGATGCATTATAATCTAAAGCCTTTAACTAATGACCCGTTATTGACAATCACAGTACTAAACTGAAATTAGGCTGTGAAGTAAATGTAAGTTCCTAATGCTCAGATATTTAAAGCTGAAGTGGGCTGAAGATCACTTTTAAACAATTCAATCCGATCTTATGAGGTTCTTCATTGCTTATTTGGTCGTAACTGCAGCTTTTCGGGTTTATATCGGTCTTAAGACCTTAGTCAGACCACATTGTCTTTCTTACCAGGCAGTTTCTTCACTGTGGGCGGGCTTTACAGAGTAACCACTGAACCAACATGAAGAAACCTTAAAGATCCTTTTTTTTTATCAGTTTTTCTTCATCCACATGTGCTCCTTCTGCACAGACAGAGCAGCACCAGCTATGGTATAAAGCAAATATACAGCACATGTACTGTGTAGTTTATGTGATTAAAACACTTCAAAAGTAATGTAATGCAAGATGTGTTTAAAGTGAAAGGAATAATACAAGTCTCACCTCTGAGAAGTAGGTGGAAGCATGAAATGACGACACTACTGTTAACAGAGCGCTTGTTGATAGGTATGCTCTGGCTCCACCTGCTGGATGCAATTTATGCACAGGTACGAAATGACTTAACAACAGCTGAGTGATTTTGTGTTTTTAAGTGTTTGATCTGAAACTAGAAGGTGTCTGTCAGTTTGCTTTTTCAGTTTTATTTTGTTACAATGTAAAAACATATTTAAATATTTAACAGCTTAGGTCTTTGGCAGCTGAACTTTATACTTTAGTTTGCTTGTAAGAAATAACCAGGTACTTCATCATTTTATTCAGCTGGCTTTTTATTTTACCACTGCCTTCTTCATCTCAAATCAATTTGAATACAAATAATTGTTTGTATTTTATTTTCTGTCCTTAGGAAGCAACGGCAAGGACTGGATGGACCCAACACCACCCGCACTCCTCTGACTCCTGGAAAAGATGTTGGACCACCCTGCAGCACAGAAACAAATGAGGTAATATGAAGTTCAGAGTATGAGAAGTGTGTTGTGTATGCATATTGTGGTAATTAAGGATTGTATATAGATCACATATCAATAATAAGCACAACGCATGCCAGACACAGAGTATTGGAGTGTCTCAGCCAAGGTTGTGAAAGGTATAAAAAGGAAAAACAGCCGCAGTCGTCCGTCTGGTCACTTGAGTCAAAGTCAAAATAAGATTTTCAGTCCGTCTCCGCTCCAAAGTCATTATATCAGATTTAAGAGATTTAGAACCGATTCCCCATGAACCCCTGAGCTACATCATTTCCACACCTCACCTGCCTCATAAATCCTCCCCCATTTCTCCACCTCACCCGTCTGAGGGGCACCAGCACCCTCCTGCCCCCTGTCTCAGCGAGGAGGGCAGAGGTCAGGGACGCTGGAGGCAGATAATCTGGTTTGATGTGCGGTCACACCCAATATGGCCTGCTGCTTCCATCATCGCTCATATTTATGCATCCCAGGTCTCATCTGGAGGAGCAAAGTAGCTTGAGATTGGATTGTGTGTGTGGTGTGTGCGTGTTAGTGTGTGTGTTATCTGTAGACCCGCTGGATATGATGAGGTCCTTGAAAACTTTTTTATGGGACAAATGATGGAGGACGAGGCCTTGGGAGTTGAAGAGTTGTCAGTGGTGGATCCTGGGAGAGAGTTTGTCTATTATAATGTGGTGTGTGCGTGCGTCCGTGCGTGTGTGCGTGCGTGCATGCGTGCGTGGTTGTACCTGTGTGTACGTGTGTGTACATGTGTGATTGTGAGCCAAGGTCCATGCATTGAAGAAAAAACTGAAAGGCAATAATAAATATTCTACAGGGCCTGTTGAGGTCTAATCAATGTTGTTAGAATAATGATCAAGAGTTAAACTTTTGCTAAAACAACCTTTCACGTCGTTGTTTGGTTTTTCATACGTGTTTGTCCAGCGTCTTGACTCCACTGAGCATATCCAGGAGTATTACAGACAGCGTCTCCGCGTGCAGCAGCATCTGGAGCAGAAACAGCAGCAGCGACAGCTTTATCAGCAGATGCTGCTGGAGGGAGGCGTGAAGCCGCAGGATGGAACACAAAACAACCTCACAGAGACTTTTCTCAGCAGGTGAGGATCCAAGGTCATGATAGAAAAAATGTACAATTATTCATTGAAATGCATGAAAAACAAACTTACGACAATCATCTACAAATTCATGGTGTGGGGAAAATTAGGCTGGGAAATTGTAATTGTTTTTTTATTAAAACCTTAATTACTTAAAGGCTGAATGTGCGACATTTTATACAGAAATACAGCAGAAATCCAGTACATCCTCTGAAAATAACTCAGTCATGACTGTCTACAATGAGTGTGACACCCGAGTCCTGCTGTCTGTGATGCTGTCTGAGCCGTATCTACACCGTGTTTACATGGACGGGACGGCCGGCCGGCTCATCCCCTTGTGTATAAAAGTTGTTTAATGGAGGGACTAGAGAAAAAGATGAATAACATACTGTACTCACTGCTTTTTTGAATGTCGCATAAGCGTTTTTAGATCATGGTCATTTTGTGTAAATTTACATTCAATGTGAATCTACGAGCAAACTAAAGGGCGCTACCATTAGCCTGCTAGCACAACAATGCAGCTCGAGTTGTTTTGGTTTCATGCTGGTGCTCAAGGGCGACATCTACTGGATCAAAAAGTCGCATATTCTTCCTTTAAGGTCCTGTATCTCAGAGGATATCATTGAAAAAACATGCATAAGTATCTGTTGCCAAATACTGATGACTGTTACTAAAAAAAAATCAATAACAAAGAAATTGAACAAAGCTAGTCTCTCAAACCTTTGGGAATAAATGGTAAAATCTTTGTAATCAAAAGGTTCTCTTTCTATCAGAATGAAATGAGAGCCTATGGTAGAAATAGATTGATTTTGATGCAGAGTTGCAGGGGTCCATACTCTTGTGACTATATTCGAACCAAAGTGTACTTGAAACACAATATATCCTGATTTTTTCACTCAATGTGACTGCCTACGAAAACAGTTAGTCTCTCAGCAAAGGGTTAGGGTTTATTACTACATTTACAGTAAAAAAACAAAGAAAAAAAATCATAGTGCTTCCTCACTGAGACAAAAAGGTACTTTTTTTTTGTCTAGATCCATTCAGAAGTTAGAGGAGATGAACGTGGGCATCGACCACAGAGGAGACGATGTGATGTCACATCTGGGCCAGCAGAGGAATGGGCTCCCAGGGACCAGCAGCACCTCTAGCCCCAGAACCACCAACACCCGACACACCCCAGACACTGAGCTGCCAAGGGATAAGCCAGGTGGGTGGGCCAGCAGCACCCCATCAAGGACTGGGAGTCATGGATTTCCCTCTCTCAGTGAGTCACCAGTCCCTGCAAGTAAGAGGTGAGAGTCGAGTGTTTGGTCGTTTCAAAGCAAAAACATCACCTTTATGTACGGGTTTGAGTGCCATATTTTCCTAACTTTTGGTTTATACAATGTATTTTTCCTTTTAGAATTGTGCTTGATTATCTTTTAATCTTGAGCAGCTATCATGTTCTCTCTGACTCCACCTGCTGGATGAAAGGAACATAAACGTGAGCCATGTGTATGTTTATATTTGCAGTGCTGAGAGGATCAGAGGTTCCTGCCCGACAGAACAAGGTGACCCTGACAGCTCTGGGACACGTAAATCACAAGAGGTACAGCAAACCTGCTGACACGCTGCCACAGTGTTATACTTGTATCAGGTTTTAATACTCCTCTTGGGTCCTGCATTGTTTTTCCTGGACCAAAAGGGCCAAAATTAATAGTATAAATATGGTTAAAAAAAAGTGTTTTTCTGTTAAAAAGTCTACACTAATGCACACAGAGATCATAGTTCAAGGGATTCTTTTCTAATCTTCTACAGACAGGCAAGCCCAAAACACAGTTTGTTAAAGTGAGCGAGCTGGAGGACACACAGGCTGTGCGAGCAGTGGCTTTCCATCCTGCTGGAACGCTCTATGCTGTCGGCTCCAACTCCAAAACCCTGAGAGTCTGCTCGTACCCAGAGACACTGACCCCAAGGTAAGAACGGATGGCAGCTATTCATGAGAACCCACACTTCTAACAATGAGATGTTCTTAAAATATGAAACATTGATAATGACTCCATAGAAAAGGTTACCACCGTTTTCCTGTAGGTAGATCATTGCTTGTGTGTATCAAAATGTTACAGACTGAAAAAGTATTTCTGACTAAACAATTGCACAAAAAATATTAAAATCCAGGTTGGACATTGTCCACACATTATAACTGGTATATTTCAGAGTTCATGTTTCTCTACTCATTTCCTCCTCTCCCTTGCTCATGTTGGTTCGTTCAGTGCTTCCGGAACGCTCAAGCAGCCAGCGGTGCGCTTCAGGAGGAACAAACACCACAAGGGTTCAATCTACTGTGTAGCCTGGAGCCACTGTGGACAACTGCTGGCTACTGGCTCCAATGATAAATATGTCAAAGTCCTGCCTTTCAATGCAGACAGCTGCAATGCCACAGGTACGATTGATTTGCTTTAATGTTTTTGTGAAAAGTATTTTCAGCAACTCCATGATTCATCACTTACATAACTAGAAAAAGGTATAGTCCCTGCTGTTTTGGTCAAAATGATTCTGTCAAACTGTCTGATTCTGTAAGTTCTAAGAAGAATAAAGAAAGCATCTTGCTCCTGATATTGATGTATCTAAAGCATACTTCTGCTTCAGGTCCAGACCTGGAGTTCAGCATGCATGATGGTACCATCAGGGACCTGGCCTTCATGGAAGGCCCTGAGAGTGGAGGATCCATCTTGATCAGTGCTGGGGCCGGAGACTGTAACATCTACACAACCGACTGTCAGAGAGGACAGGGCCTCCACGCGCTGAGCGGACACACCGGTATGTTAGCAAAGGCCTTCTTCCCTCCAGCTATTACAGAAGGGTAACCAAATCAGTTTGCAAACATAGCAAACGTTCTATTACCATAAAACTCAAAAGTAATCTTTTCCAGAAGTAAAACTTCCAAAAGGTTCCCTAATGAGAGACCAATAAGCTCTGAGTTACAGTACCATGAGATAGCCATACTTTCATAAACACAAAAACGTAGTTCATCAAGGTAAAGATAAAGCATGTACAGTTTTTATGACTTCACTGCTTTCTTTGAACAGGTCACATTCTCACTCTGTATACCTGGGGAGGATGGATGATCGCATCTGGCTCCCAGGACAAGACTGTGCGGTTCTGGGACCTGCGGGTGCCCAGCTGTGTGCGGGTGGTGGGCACAACTCTGCATGGCTCGGGTGAGTCACATCCCAACTCTCATTAGAGTGACTCTTAGAATACTTAACTGCAAATTATTTTTTGCTCTCTATCATAGGTTAGTGTAATATCACAGTCCTCAATAGCAGTTTCACACATGCACTCATGAAAATTCCTAGGTAATTTCAGGAGGACTGTCCCCTAAATCCTTGGGATCTGGTAGTTCACACATGCATCTCACAGTGAGAGACTATCCCTGTCTGATGGAAGGTGGGGCGGGGGGGTCTCCTGAACCGAGACAAAATGTAAAAAGAATGACTAAGTGTAGGATGAAGCAACTGGGATACAACGCTATACTGAGAATATTTGCCTGTATAGCAATGCTTTGTGTAGTTTGACAGAATCACATTATAAACAACAGAACAGAGAAGAACATACTGGCAAACAGGAAACATACATGTAATGCAGCAGTTTAATTATGTGCATGGCGATCGCAACACTAGCGTGCATTCAGTCTATGATCGTTCACCGATCGCAGGTAATAAATGTTACCACCACCTCCTACTTTGAACGGTTTGTGTAAGTGTGAACAAGAGTAAAATGAGTGTTGAGTTCAAATTCTTTCCAGGGAAGACAAGCAGTGAGCAAAAAGTTGAATGCTGCAGCCACTTTCAGCAAACATTTAACTTGTCTATCTTACACAGGAAGCGCAGTTGCTTCTGTGGCGGTGGATCCCAGCGGCCGCCTGCTGGCCACAGGTCAGGAGGACAGTACCTGCATGTTGTACGACATCAAAGGAGGCCGCATAGTGCAGACATACCGCCCACACGGCAGTGACGTTCGCTCAGTGCGCTTCTCACCTGGAGCCCATAATCTCCTCACCGGCTCCTATGACAACAAAGTCATCATCAGTGACCTACAAGGTAGCAACTAAACTGACAACATACAGAAGTGTACAGTATGTGTGATTTTTAGACGTACTCTGCACATGAATCATTTGAATTCAGTTTGGTATCATTCAGTATTCATTCCTATTTAATTTGAAATGCTAAAACTAACTTGATGACCACCCTGATACATGTTTCAATTTGCAAAAAAATGCACTTTTAATTTAGTTACAATAATATATTAAAATAAATTATCATTTTGCCACCTTATTTAGTGTGAGTCACTACTGTCAGTGTCTGGTGTTTGATCCCACATGTGACATGTTTTCTTTCCATAACCCCAGGTGACCTCACAAAGCCCCTCCCTCAGACGCTGGCAGGCGAGCATTCGGACAAGGTGATCCAGTGCAGATGGCACCCTCATGACCGGACCTTCCTGTCCTCGTCTGCAGACCGAACTGTGGTCCTCTGGGCGCCTGGCCCCTGAGATATTTACTGGACAAACATGTTAGCTGCAGCAGCAGAAGGCACAAGAACACAGTGTGATGTGTGATGTGTGATGTGTGTGTGCGTGTGCGTGTATGAGTGTTTGTGTGTTAACATTTGACTACATAGAGTGAGCTGTTTGCTGCTCGGAGTTAACTGTGTGTGTGCTTTCTTTGCACGTGTGTGAAACACACTTTTTTGAGGGGGAAATCACAGTCACTAAGTTGTCGTGTGTGTGCGTGTTTGTGTCTTTTTTTCCATTCTGTTGTGATTGTCTTTGTATGTCCAAGCAATTCTGAACATATGTTTGTTTCTGTCCTCGGAGTCTTACTGTTATTAGAGTAAAATAAATCAAAAGAGACTCATACAAACATTTTGCACATGCCATAACAATGAATAAACATGCGTGTTCAATATGCATCTTTTAATTCACGATTCATGTGATAGTCAGTACCCTTTTTAGGGTATGTGTTTGTGCGTGCATGTGTGTGTTTGTGTGTTCACTTCAAACTATTCTGCTCCGGCTTTGGTAAGCAGAGCAACGATAACACAGATGTAGTTAGAATATAGTGATGACTTATAATGCCTGTGTTGATAGGCATGAGCAAGTTCACACAAAGCACATCTTCAAGTAAGTTCATTTATTTTTTCTTCACAATGCAAGATTACATTCAAGGCCTCTTTTTTTAGAACTTGCTATAAAACACGTGTGGGTCACTACTGAAGTAACGATGGTGAAACAAAGCGAGCTGCTATTTCCAAACGAGACGTGAGCTGGACTCTTTAGCCACATTTAGTTATGCATATCATAATGTGCCTTTTGTAACATTTGTAGATATTTTTGGACTTTTGCATTTACTGAGAGATGTATTGTTTTATTTTCAACTTTATTTTGATATTTTCTCATATGCCTAGCCATTTAACATTTTTGTAACATCACTTATGGAGACAATGATCATTTGTGTGCACTTATATAAACTCTGTGTCTGTCACTTTAAAAACTCAAATGTCGTATCTCAATGGTTGGATTTCCAGTATTATTTTTTTAAATGACTCAAAACATATTTCCATGCTGTGTTCCAGACAAACCAAGTACATCAACTGTGAAATGGGAAAAACTTAGTGCTGGAGCTTACGTTTTAGAAACTGCTGTTTGTAGCTCCTTCATTAATAAGCACATTTGTTCTGTATATTCCCTGTGCTCATTTTG
This sequence comes from Tautogolabrus adspersus, assembly GCA_020745685.1. Classification (NCBI taxonomy): domain Eukaryota; kingdom Metazoa; phylum Chordata; class Actinopteri; order Labriformes; family Labridae; genus Tautogolabrus; species Tautogolabrus adspersus. Next base: position 12,233,700 of record CM036536.1, on the reverse strand, counting down.
TGCAGTTGAACAGTTGCATTGGGTGGCAAGAAACTAGCATTTATTGCGGTGCTTAAAGTTGGAGGAATGACATTTTTGCCCTCTAACCTACATGTTTTTCAGAGTTTAGATGGTGAGTAAGGATTCATGGTCTCAGGAACATTTTAGGATGTATAGAAACCTTGGAAAAAGCAATGAAGCTCGGAATGATCAAAGAAATTACAGAAAAAGTCCAGATAAGAATAAGGCACTTTAGGATAAAGGCTTACTGGATTGCACTATATAAAATGACACATCTTTGTCTTTAAATGATTTTAATCCTCACTGTTAATGTGCACATATGCAGAAACCTGATGGTTGTAAGAAGAAAAAGGGGGATTTGGAGAGACTCACTGTCATTGGTTGTATATTATTCCTCAAGTGTACATTATTTGCTGCTCACGATGCCATTGAAACTGTCATTAGAACGCGGAGTGGTTTTGAAATTTGCAGACAAATGTGACAATGGAACTGGAAAGAGGTTAATGGGGTTCAAACTGTGAACAAAGTTATCAGCGTTTACCACATATTGTTCTTGCTTTTGATTGAATAAAGATTTTTTGAAGTTACAAGTTGGAAAATGTAGTGAACTGACTGAATAAATTGCCATCACACTGTCCTCCAATGTGTGAAGTCATTTTTTGTTGGACTGCACTGAATGTTGAGAAAATTAGATTTTCCAGCACGTGTAAAGAAGAAAATTAAGCGAACTAGGGAGGAGTTATTAGACTCATGGTAAAAAAAAAAAAAAATAGGGAAAAGTGCAACAGGTTGGTGAGACAGCGGGATAAAGGGATGGAGGTTACTGCAGAGAAGAGCAAGAGGGGATTTAACATCACTCACATGCTGCACTCGATCATTCCCTCTTTTGTGAGCAGGACAATACAACCCAGGGGTACAGAGCTTAAAAAGGATAGACACACTGTTACTGCCAGCAACCCTGCAGAGACACCAGCCAACACAGAGGTATCAGAAAAAAACGTATATTACTTAACTTCTTATACAGGACATGTTTTTACTGTACTTTCCAGGAAGATGCTTTTTCCTCTCAATGGCTTAAAAGGCAAAACCAAAAACTGAGAAGCTGCTGTTGGAGAACGAGACAGAACCACAAAGAAAGAAGAGAGGAAGTTTGGGGACCTTTGTCAAAGGAAAAGATCTTTACCGCTCACAATTTGGCATGAACAGTGTTTTAGACATGTTTTTGATGCAGATGTTAGAGGTCTGATTTGGATGTGATTTTGTAATTAGGTGGTTTTTGAAGGCTGATAAGTGAGTACAGGTGTTGAAAGTAATGGATGATAGCATTGGTTTGCTGGCTGTGTGACAGAGAGAAACACTGCTGACGGTTCAGTTGCTCAGTACTGACAGATTTGTTTGTCATGCATAGAGAGGAATTAGTGGGGAACAATAACTAAACTGCTTGATAGGCAGGCTTATTGTCAAACAGCGGTTCTGTTCAAGTGCTTTGCTGGGCAATGACCAATTTTTGACCACACCGCTGTAGAATTAGTCTCTTTTATATATTTATTTGTGTTTATATGTTCATTTCAGATCTCTCTTTCTCCTGGTAATATCCCAATATAAGACAAATACTCTTGCTATTGCTTTTAATCTGTTTAAATCAGTAAGAATTGTTTCTTTTTGAGAGTTTACAGTAGTTTTGTAGTTTTTAACGTATGTGGTCATCTAGCACCTTGAGCTAACTCAGATACTGAGAGGATGGCAGTAGTTGGCCAGCAGGTCATTGGAGCACTCAGGGGCAACAGATGTTTTGCTTAAAATAAATGTGTAACATTTCCAGGAAACTGAACAATGTCTGCTGTGACCACTTCAACCTTATTTTTAAAGAGTATACACAGAAGTAGGTAGTTATGGCAAAGGATGCCAAAGACAGTCATTGCTGTGCTGATGTTCATTGGTGCTGTTATACTGAATGTCAGCACAGTTGTCAGATCAGCAGGTTTACAAACGTATATAGTAGTAAATTGTAACTAGCAATAACTGAATTTTGTTTTGCTCCACCAAATCAACTAGTTACACCACTTGACTGTAACGAGACTATTGCCAAAAAATGCCCATAAAAATTGCACTTTGGCGGCTTTGTGTATGTCTACATGTTACCACAAACAAGAGACTTTGTGCTATGTACATTAATCTGTATGTTTCCATTAATCATGCAACTAGTAGAATAAGATTCAGTTGACAGTTGCTCTGGTGGTCTGTGTAAATCTAATGTACCAGATTATTCAAGATAGTTTGTTGTAAAGTTTATAAATGGTATTTAAAACACCTAAAGCAGAGTGACACACAGTTTACGGTCCCAGTGCTGTTGTACTCTATATCTGCATTTATGGAATGCATCTTATGCGATCAGATAGTTTGGACGAGTATTACGTAGGATTCTGTCTAAAGTACCTGATGCAGAATGTTCAAATCTGTTAAAAACTGTGATTTGAACCTTTTCCCTACAATGTTCTTTCTTTTCTTGACAGTTGCTGAATGTTTAGAAGAAAAGTTCTTTCCACGTCTTCTCCATGATGCTGTATACTCTGGCAGGAGGAGGCACACTGTGCGGTGTGGCAGCCCTAGTGCTTCTTATCGTCTCCACAGCGACAGACTTCTGGATGCAGTATCGATACTCTGGTAGCTCAGCCAATCAGGGGCTTTGGAGGTTCTGTATCAACCACAAATGCCACGCCCACACCATAACTGTAGGTGAGTGCTTCAATTGTGGCATTTGGATAAGACAAAGGATCCAAAAACAATGTTTTGGACTCATAATGCTGTCAACTTAAATTTGGTGCTGATGTTTTAAACATTGCAAATAGTCAGCTTTGGATTTTCTGACATTTTTGGGAATATTTTTCAACCAAGACAACTAAGATGCAAATTTGCAAACCAGTCAGCCGAAACTTTGTTGGTTATCTTTGCAAATCAAACAAATAGCACATAGATTGAAGATAGTTAGATTAACCAGTGTCATGAACCTGGCTTTACTTAAGATATGGGAACCATCAATTTTATCCACCATGATGGTAAGATCCCTAACTGATATTGTCCCAGTAGTGTGTGAAAACAGCTCAACCAAAAGGGTTAGTAAGATTCAGCTTAGAACTTCCCTGACACATTGACATATAATAACATGGCCAGAAGAAGAGAAATATTTCTACATTATCAAATCCAGTCCTAAGAATAAGTATCTGTTTATGCATTGGTGCACCTTAGGGGTGTCAAAGATTTTAGGGGGGTCGCGAGGCTTTGTCTGCTCTGAGGTTATCAAAACAGCTTTTTTTTTTCAGGTAGAAATAGAGGGGGCTCCAAGGAAAAATGGTTAGGAACCACTGTGTTAATGTGTATGTGGTCCTCTTCTTTTTTATGTGCAGCCTTCTGGGATGCCACTCGGGCCTTTATGTTGCTGGCTGTGCTGAGCTGCTTCGCCGGCGTGGTGCTCGGCCTGAGCGCCTTCACAAACGGCACCAAGAACAGGAGGGTCCGTACAGGCGGCATCGCCCTCGTCCTGTCAGGTAGAATCACAGAGAGACAGCCCTGTACAAATGTCTGTATGTTTGTTAAAAAAATGTGATAACAATCCTAATGGTACTTTTTTGAGTCAGATTCACAAGAAGATTTTCAGTTCTTAAAATGTGTTGGATTGTGCTGGAATGGCTGGTCCCAGGTCAGTTAGGGGTTTAGGTCAAATATGTGTGAATGAAAACAGAAAACAGGTCAAACGCTTTAATAGAGAACTTTTGTTAAGCTCTATTATATATAATTCCATATATAACCCAATATAATTAATTTAAAATGATTTTTGACAAATTAAACAAGTGTTAACTTTAAATGAAATAAAACACATATTTATATTATTTGTAAAATGTGGTTTAGTCGGGGAAAACACAGAAGAAATGCAGAAACATTGTGTTTATTTCTACCTTTCATGTAGTGTGCATATTTTTAGCGTTTACATAGAAGATCTTTAACATGCCTTCTTCCCTTTCATTCTCAGGTTTTCTGGCTCTGCTGGCTTTGGCCATTTACACCGGAGTGACTGTCACTTTCTTTGGCAAACGCTTTTTGGACTGGCGCTTCTCCTGGTCTTACATCATCGGCTGGGTTGCAATCATTTTGGCGTTTGCAGCAGGTATTCACTGTTTTGAAGCAATTCAATATAAGCACTGTTTATTTATTAACTGCAGGAGCCTAGTTTGAGAGCCTTCAAAGTTTGGCATTTGAGTATTGCAGGTCTTTGGTGAACAGCCATATTTGTACATGAGCCATACCCTGAAATGAGTCAACACTTTAAGGGGCTGTGCCTGATGTGCCTATGTCTCTATATGAAACTATCGCATTACTTTTTTTGGGGTTATTCTCCCCTTTTTTTATAGTAATTAAAGAAGCCAGTATGTAACAGATCAATGATTCTCAGCTTTCATATTTATAAAAGTGTCCCTATGCTTCTTTGAACCTAAATGATTGGGCTGATTTATGTTATGATACGGATGGATACGGCATTCAAGAAAACAAACTTCATTCATTTTCTTTAGAGATCAATGTGTTAGGTTACTTTCTAAAAGAAAATACTTTTATTGTCTGTTTTTTATTGCAGGTGTGTTCCAGCTCTGTGCTTACCAGAGGACCACAGCAGAACCCGCTCCTTCCAACAACCCAGACAGTTAAACAAGAAGAACACAACGATTCGCTCAAACACCACTTCAAAATGTCACTGCTGCATTTAAGTCCTTAGAATGGAATAAATAGAAATCACTGGCTTCTGTGTGGTGTTACTGACACGCTTTATTTCTTTAGACGACAGTTAGAAATCTTTCAATTCAAGGAACCAGGAACCACCAGACCGAGGAACTTTAGATCATGTAACTTCTTAAGTCAGAGATACTTTTATGTTTAATTGAATGTTTTTTATTCCATCTCAGTATGGATGAAATAATGGCGCGATAAAAGGTTTATCATAATACTTGCTTTCATTTTACACAAAAACACCCATTGAAATATTAATTGATATTTCTGAAACATCTCATGTGTCTTCTGTAAAAGGTCTTGTGTGATGTGTGCCTGTGGTTAGGTCACTGGACACAATTTAACTCAGGTCTTCTCTTCTATTGCAAAGTTTGTGTATACGATTCTCCACTAGATGGGGGTCTCACACCACATACAGGAGGAACCAAACCGGAGGCACTGCAGGAGAATGAAGCCTGCATAAAAAGACGTGTTGAAAATATGATTATAGGTGCTAAGTCAAAGATACCTAGAGTTACTGCAGATTGATTTTACCCACCAATAAGATACACCAAAAGAAAGGGTTTAAATTATAATGAAAGTATCCCCTGGTCAGTGCTGTAGATTCAGGCAAGGATACATGGAGGAAAGTGAGGAGTCTTAAAGTCCAGATTAAGATGATTCAACCTGAATTGCATTATTTATTTATTAAAACCATGTATGAAGACATAAAAAAACACTAAATAATCTGAAAAAGAGAGACAACAGGAGTGTTTCTGGTATACCTCTAACCCCTGGTGCTGATGGAAGGCTGTGGCTGCTGTAGCTCACCTCTCAACCGGTTCGATCCCCAGCTCCTGCAGCCACATGTCCGATGTGTGCTTGGGCAAGACACTTAACCCCATACTGCTCCAAATGCTTCGTCAGAAGTGTCTGAATGTGTATGAATGGGATTAGTTACGTCTAATGGTCACTTTACATGGCAGCCTCTGCCATCAGTGTGTGAAGAAGTAGGTGTGACATGCGCTGTAAAAGCGCTTTGAGTAGTCAGAAGACTAAAAGCCCCTAAATAATCTCAAATCCATTTACCATTTAAGAAGTGGAGGAAAACCTAAGACCAGTAAACAGTAGTATAAATGATCCAGGTCCAGGAAATATACCACTATATAATAATCTGTACTGGCAGTTTAACTTCTTCTGTTATATGCATTACCTCAAGAATTTCTTTTGTAAATGTTCCCCTTCGCTGCAGCCTATCAGGAGCTTTTATGCTCCTACAATTCTACAATTCACTTAGCAGACGCTTTTATCCAAAGCGACGTACAGGCTCTTGATAGGCTTTATGTGAACACGTTTATTTTCCATCCACTTACTTGATCAACACTTTTGTAGTACATAGTAAAAACACCAGATATGATTTACTTCGCAACATTTGATTTATTTTAAATAGCAAAGTCATCTCACAGAGACTACTTTGAATTACACAGTATGCAAATAAATATATATAGGACCATAGAAGAATTAAGGACATTAACAATTGATACAAAATTATTTACAACACTTTGAATAGTGCAAAACCACACAAATACTGCCCTGTTCATTGAGATTCTTGCATTGAGTCCATTCAAGGACAGTGGATGTGTGTGCTGCCCCCTGGTGGGGGATTATTAGAACTGACAGTACTGTGTGTGGCATGTTGGCATAAAGCGTTGCCGAACATGAGACTATGACCATCTGAAACACGATGTACACAAGTAAACCTACTCGCTACAACTTGTGAAAGAGTTTCCACAAGAATGGTGATGTTAAGTTTTTGAGTAGTGGTTTTGATATGCATCGTTATGTCTGCTAAAAAAAGGGTCATAAAAGGAGGGAAACAGAAAAAGCAAGCATTTTGAGAAGCTGAACACAGTTATATTAGGTATTAAAGCCGAATGAATCTCAATGATAGCAGTGGTCTTCCTCAAAGGGACATTTGAGAAAATCACTAAAGCCAAGGTGTACAAAATGTGAACCCCATCACACGCACAAGACTTTGAAATGTCAAAGGGAGAGGATGACAACCTAAAACCATGTGGCAGGTAGTGCCCACCACCCCTGAGTGAAAACTACTTTAAAAAAATAAAAAAGTTGTAGCACCATCAGATACCACAGAACGCTAGCTTTGCTGTTTCTTCTCAACCCAAAACACCGTGTCATGGATTGTGACAGGCACAGACACATTTTTTAAAGTGCGCTAGCTCACTTGAGCTTTTCTTTCATTCACATCTTTTTTTCTTCCTACACCATTTCCTTCCCCACAAACATCAAGCTCCATTTAAAATCAGCACACAAAAAGAGTAGTTACAATTGTTGCCATGCATAATAATTGATTGCATATTGAAATTTCCTTTTTGGACCACTTTCTTGCCGTTGAAAATTTGAGACCTTACAGCGAGCGTGGTTGCAAATCTCCACTCTGGTACAAGAGTGAGAACGCATATACAGTATCAGTCAAGTGTCGATGTTGCAGACACGTGCATGAACATTAGAAATACATTATTGGTGCTACTTTAAATAACCTGAAAATTCTAGAAATGCCGCTTGAGGCCTGTCAGAGAGGTGTGTAGTATTTTTTCCTGCAGGACAGAACATCAACATACTTTTAATTTAACCTTGCCATACACAAACATATCGATGCCTCTAAGACAACTTCCTCGTGTCCTATTGTACTAAATATTTGTGCATTGATGATGCGTTCAACCAGCCGAGACTGCGTTGAAAAAGAAAAACCTCGGAGCGTTGATCATTAAATTATTTAAATCATGTCAAAGGCGAGGAAAGTAATACTGCAATCGTTGCTGGTTGAAGAAGGAGAGAAAGGGAAAGACCATCAGGAGAAGGACGAGCCTGCTAGGGCTGATCTGATTTTGAGATTTCGGTAATCATCATTTCAACCCCCAGCTGATTAGGGAATCATTCAAAGAGAAACACCCCGACAGATACCGAGTTAGAGGATAGAGACAACTCTGTATAAACCGCTGTTAGACGGAAGGGTGAATCAGAGATAGAAAATCACTACAAAGTCATCTTGGTGCACTCATGCAAAAGATGTGCACTGTGTGCATCTTTGGCTATGCATAACACTACCCCTCTGGTGTTGAGGTGCAATAAGAAGAACTACAGCAGTCTAATGCTGATTGGTATAGCCCTGTTCTGACTGCATGCTCAGGGAGAAGAGTGTGCATGAGAAGGACAATGAAGAACATAAATTCACAGATGTTGAACAGTTTCTGTCAAGTAGGTGTCCGTCAAACGTGGCTAGTCTGGCACTTTTGCTAAGCAAGAGCCGTGTGGCTTTGGTTTGAAGGTCCGACACGCTGCAGCCAGGCAGAGTGTGGATGCATTTTTGCTTGGCTCTGTTGGACTTAGTCGTGGCATGTCCATTTGTCTAATGCACCAGGAGGAAGCATAGCCCTTCAAGTTAACAAAGTGTCTCTGAAATTGCACAGGTTGGCTGTTTTCTTTTTTTTTTTTCCTCTAGCCAACAGCACCAGCCGTGGTGGGAGCACAGTCTGAAAACGTGAAATTTCTCCCGCTGTGCTCTGCTGAATGAGGTTGATGATAATCCTCCTGTCATGAGTCAACCGATCTCTCCTTCGATCGCTGAGTGTTATGTGTCTTGGCGGTACCTAGGAAAAGAACAAAAGGAGGGGACCAGTTGAGAGCGGTATTTCCAACGCTAATTAAATACACACCTAAAAAGACTTGAATATTTAGTTACAACGCAGCGAGGCTACACCTTTAACAGGAATTAATATGCCGTTTCCTGAATCAGGAATGAGAATGATCTAAAAGTAGAAACACTCATTGTAGGATATTTGACTCTGCAAACATAAACAACAACACAACAGCAAGTATTTTCTGTGAACATCTTACAGCCTACATGACTATTCTGTACACCTTTAAGGTGAATAAGAAACATTTGTGTTTTTAGACCCTAAAGAAACTGAGGATTGCTTTTACATGTGGAAAACAGATTATTAGAGAAAGAAAGCATTCCTCCTTTTACCCTCTCTCTCTTACTATGTGAACAATGGTAGCCACGGAGGGACAGTATTGTGAATATTTGAGGATTGTCTGGATACAAATAAGGCTGTCTTTACTAAAATCTCCTTTTGCACAACATGCTGTGTTGCAGATCTGCTGAACAGGGTTGATGCTAATACCCATTTTTAAGACTCTCTTTGGAAAACAATTCATACGTTTTTTTTTTTTTTAATGTTTGTTTGTCCTTGGTCAAAGACAACAATGAAGAGAAAGAAAAAAAAAAAGGCTGAAGTGGAAGAGAAAGACTGCTTACCTGCTCTGTAAGGTGAACTCAGGTAAAGCCCCCAGGGATGTCAGCTGTTCCTCCAGAGCCACGATACGTAAACCGATGTAGCCGGAAGACAGCAGCAGCAGCACAACCCTGAAGCACATGAAGAGACACGATAGGTCACATTTGATGCCTTTTTCCGCATAGGTTGAACAGCTTTATTAATGCATGTATTTTCACTCTACCTTTAGCACTGCATTTAACATTTGCATAACAAAAACTTGTTTGCCAAAACACATACAAAGTTGGCAAGCTTTCCATTATGTAATGAGATCCTGCAAGATCACCTCGTTCTATCAGCAGGGCAGGTGTGACATTGACAGTGAGAAATAGATTCAGTGAGGCACAAAGGTCGATGAGGTACTGGATTAAAAAAAAAGGACAAAAAAGGAGGAAGAATGATTCAGTATGTTACAGAGGGATCAAGTGCTACTTACAAAATCAAGTAAATGAAGAGTAGAGTGTTGAGGGTTCTGGCCTCTCTCTGAACCAGCAGGGACTTGGCCTTTTCTGTCACATTCCAAACCCACGAGCCACCTGAGCCTGGAAAAAATGACACGAAGAAACACGGCATGAATACCTCCAGTCTCATGTAGGTGGCTTTTGATTAATTTTACTTTGCAGGAAATGATTGCAGAAGTATTTATAGGTAACATATCTTGTAGATGGTAGCTCAATAAAGTTAAACACAAAAACTGAGTTCACTATCATGACAAAAAAAAAAGAAATAAAGGGTTTCTCTGTAATTTGGAATGTTTCAAACATCTTTGGACATCTTCTTAATCACATTTTTTTTTTTAGCCATCATCTGTCTTTTCAGGCCCTGAATCACATAAAATGATGCATAAAGCAGCACACATCACAGTCCAAGTTTTCCAGGGCTCTGCTGGTATCTAATGTTTCCTCTTACCTGATACTGAGAGCTCCTCTGAGGACGAGCTTTCACTCGGCTGCATGTGTAGACCCCTGAAAGTCGAGCCGTTCCCATTAGGCACTGCATCTGAAGAGGGAAGAAGAGTGGGTTAAAAAAAAGAAAATGAAAGTCCGTGTAAGCCTTCCATTAGACTTCTGACTAATGTGTGTGTCAACTGGCTAGACCAGAAATGAGGACAAAAGATAACAGCACCTAAAACAAACTGTCAACAGTCTCACACTGGCTGTCATCAGATAAGGATTAACATTATTATCTACTCACAAAAAAACACTCTTGCAGCTACCTTCTTGCACTGTGCTTACTGTGAAAAACTGTTTCCATGATGTTTGTAGGTGTAGGTGCAACATGTGTTATGTAAAATAATACAACTGGTGTTCACCCCTCACCTCTGTGAGGTCTGTGCAGAGGCTGCTCCTGTAAGGATTGTGACTCAGAACCATCAAACTGGTCGAAGCTGTCGTCCAGACTGGACTGGCTGGAGTTCTGAAGAAATAAGGGGAATCATGTTTCAGCCCTGTGACAATAACTCCAGACATTTAAAATAGAGTAAAGCTGAGAAAGTGTTTCGTACCACAAGTTTGCTTTTATCGAAGCTGTTCTCAGCTGAGGAGAAGATCGGGCTGCTGTTTGTGCTTCCCTCCTGCAGAAGAAAGAAAGGTTGATGAGTCAGTGCAGTTAATCATAATATTTATACATAACATGTTAACACAAGCAACAAGGTTACGATGGCAGGGTTGCTGCATGTTTCTGTAATATTATAAAACCCCTAAAAGGTTCCACGTTTCTGCAATAAGTACATTCACATTGTTGCAATACTTTCAAGACACAGTTTAGGACATGCAGCAAAATCTGTTGTCACGGTATGTTTTGCAACAGTAGTGCCATTTTAATTTACGTCTTTCTAATGTCATATAATGCTTATTCAAGAATTTGGTCAAAGTACCACATAAGAACTTGAGAATATTTAGAGCCGCTCACCTCTATCTGTGGACAAACTGAACGCAGCAGCTGATAACATGATTCTCTGTTCCGCAGAGACACAAACAGGAACTACAGAGAAAGAAAAAGGAGGAGATTTCAGCTATGAGACTGCTGTGAACTTACACAATAAAATACACTCAGGCATTCATTCACTTAATAATGATAGTTAACAAACTGTAAAGCCTTATCGAGCTTGTATGTAAGATGTTGTTTGAGGTGAGAAACTGACCTTATCTCCTTCGGAGGTACGGATGGACAAGGCGTTGGGTACAAGCAGAGCTGTGTTCTGCTTCTTTACTATGTGGATGCAGGAAACTGGAATAACTAGCTGTAAGAGCAAACAGTCAAAATCAGACCAAAGTTAGAAAACAATTTTTCAAATATCAGAGATTTGAGGACAACAATGTGTCAAGATCATATTTTGTTTGAAAAGTCAAAGGAAAGGGAGGAGAAGGGGCACCTTAGTGTCTTTGAGTAGAACTGATGAGTAGAAGCAGGCGTGGGTGTCTGTGATGTACAGCCGACCGTGGTAGGGCACTTCTTTCTGCAGGGCGCAGATGTACGCTGAAGAATAAAAACAATGAATGAATGAAGCACACAAAACTGAAACAGAGTAATATGCTCTCTCTTTTTTTCAGAGGACTTACCGTGTATCAAGTCTTCATTCTTGGGAATGTGTGGAAACAACTTGTGGAATGTTTTGTTGTGCTTCATAAAACTCTAAAAGATGAAAAAAGATTGAAAAAAGGTTTAGGAAACTCAAAAAGATGATCATACAATTGGACATGATGTCGCACTAAAGCGTTACAAAGCTCTATGTATTTCACCTGAGCTGTAAAGAAATGTTGTGTGGACTTACACTTTGCGTGCCCGTGCCCTCTGTCCTCTCAAAGCCTTTGCTGTCGACATCGAATGTCTGCGACCTGCAGAGACAAAGAGCACAGACGTCAGTTTGAAAGGAAGTATGTGGCTTATGCAGGTTCAGTTAACCTGAAAAGACAACTCTATATGCAGAGGATATGCCGTTGTCAAAGGGGGAGAAAAAGCGGTTACATAAAGCGTTTTAAAAGGGTCCAACTGAAATTGTACAAAAATGATGTTTAATTGTTGACATGAGAAGGGACTAAGGTGACGTCGAAGAACGTTTAGTGATCCATTTGCCTCAATATGTATTAATATAGTGCAGTGGGCTGTGTTTTAGTACTCGACCGTTTGCAGATCACACATTAAGCCACTAGGTTTGTTGACACAAGCGTTTGCCTATACCTCAGGGAAGGGCAGGGTGAATATTGGACGATCTAATAGATTCCACATTCGTATTTTAATGAGGTTTTTGTCTGAGACTGGCAGCAGGTTTCATGAAGTACATTCATATAATATAAAAGTTGTTTAAAATAAGCCAACGAACTGACTGAACTTGAAGCTCCTGTGTAAAATGTTCAGTGTTGCTGGGTAACCAGAGAATCACGTAGGCACCAGCTGAGATGAAGTTTGTTCCTCACGCCGACAAATATCACGTATCTACCACACACACATCTGAATCATGGGAAAACACAGCGGGTCTGCAACGGCTGTGCAGTCATGTGTGTATCACGACTCACCAGCCGCTCAGAGTTAGGCGCGGTCTCGTGATACATGTTCATGAAAAGCTGTGAGCCTCCACAAGAACCAGTGTTTGATTTTACCGATGCTAGTGTGAAATCAAATTGTCCCCACATTAATATGAATTTACGGGTCATGGAGTTTTGGTTAAAAATGGGACACGGTTGATGGGAATACACGTGAGTTAAGAACATGGCTCAGCTTACATATTTAACTCCTACGCTCTCCTCCATGAGTCTCACCTGACTGCTGCTTGTCTTGTGAGGGTTTTGTGCTGCTGCTGGATCTCCAGCTGGGCCGTCTCCAAGCTCGAGGCTTTCTTCGACTCCACCTTCTTGATGCTGCCATTGCTTAAGCTGCTCCTGCTTTTCTTCACTTTGGTTGGCAGCCCGCCACCGCTGCTCTCTACTGGGTAACTGCTGAGAATGAAAGGAGAAAAAAACCCCCCAAAAAAAACAGATTTAAGTACATGCAAAACACAAGTTTTCAAGTCATTTCCATGCACACACTCACAATGGGAATGTGAAATGTGTCTTGGAAGAGTAAGAGCAGGAACCTTATGCATCAACGCACCATTACTTGCAAGTACAAAAAGTCAGAGCCAAAAGAGAACCACTGACATAAATCTTCATCTCTGAAGGAACACTCAGACAAACTACCTGTTAGCACCCCCTCTACCCCCATGTACTCATCTAACAAACACATCAGCAAAGTCAAGTACTCTGTACTTTAACAGCACATACGAGATTTTGGATTTGACGACTTGGAGGTGAGATGTCTTTTAAAAAAAAAAAAGATTCAATCACTACTCAAATTTAAAGTCATGTGATGATGGCCACAGTAACATTCAGCAAACAAAGAACTTATCTTTAGGATGTGTTGTGAAACGTTACCCTTTTCCACTTTTATTGTTATCAGTTGCGTCAGCGCCGCGGCTGTACCAAAAAAGCACACTCATGGCTTTACAAGCTGGTCCGCATACGCAAATGCTCTAAAATTTACAACCCTTTGCAAATATTATATTCCAGTAAACTACAAAAACAAGGAATGTTGCATGATTTACGACAACTCATGTACTCTTCAAAAAGCCATCGCAGGTCTGTAAACAAGGAACAGAACAACTGCAAATTCTAAATAACCTGTATCTGACTTTGTGTCGTTTACAGGTAAAGATCACAACAATACAAGCTGTTTAAGAGCAGCCTCGCTTTCAGGTAAGAAAAGAAGAAAGACACTAAAAACAACTAGGACGACAGGAAGATGACCTTACCTGGTTATTTTAAAACGCTTGGATGAACGAAAACTCATATACCTGCTAACAGTAGGCATGTCCTTTTTCTTCTGTGTGAAAAAACCCCTCTAAACACTGTTATCTAAAAGGCTTACTTATTGGCTCTATGCCATCAAAACTGATAAGAATAAAGGAACTTAAATAATACAATGTCCTCTAAATGATATGGAGTTGTGGTCCAAACTAGTAGTCCTTTAAGTCAGGGTCCTTCACCACATCCTGCCAAAACAAAAAAAAGCTCTTGCTGTGTTGCTGGTGAAGAGGAAGTAAGTTTGTGTTGAGAATGGTGTGACACTCCGTAGTGAGTGACGTCAAACTCAACCACTCCCCCAAAAGCCAAACAAGCATGAAAGAGAGCAACGTACACACACACACACAATCTCCCTCTGATACAGAGTCAACCAAGCACAACATGGGCACTGACATGTTTGAGAAAACAAGGCCCGTCCCATAAAATCTTCCACTGACAAACTTTATCCCATACTTCAAATCCTGTCCTGTTGGGATTTGTTCTCGTAGGGGCAAAGCAGGATCCAGCTCCGTTTGTAAGTGAATGTGTGAAATAGTTGTGAGGCGCTCAGACCGGCCTGATCTAGGAGTGGTGCATTATCTGCCTCTTCCCTCAGGCACTGAATCGTACCAAGGAGACAGAAGAACAATAACACAAACTTAAAAGTAGAAATCCTTACACAGTATGTTCAGTATGTTCAGTTTGTTTAGTCGAGCATTTGTTGAAGGCGACAAGCGATAAGTTACAGTGTTTCCCACAGAAGAGATACCTGAGCGGTGGAATTTGGGGGGGTGCATGGGATCGACATTCTTTTTTTTTTAACATTTATCTTAGGGTACATTTTAATATTAGGTTTGTATTTCAAATGTGTTTTCCCCTCTAAAGTTGTTTGTTGCAAAAAGTCGATTAATTTAATCTGCTCATTTTATCGCAGACTCAAACACGAGGACAGCGCCTCACGTTTTGAAAAGTTCCACTCGATTTCCCGCTATTTATCGTTTGAATCTTGGTGAAGGAATATTACAATTTTCTAATTCCACCTCAGCATTTTTTTGTACTGCGTATCCTGAGTAATTGGTGTAAAGGTCACACACGAGAAGAGGAACATTAAATGCAAATCAAGATTCCTTTATTGTAATTACTCTTAACTATAAAAGACAACCAGCCTCACTTACAGCAGTAAAAAACTACTTTCAAATTCTATTGAGGAGGTGACTTTTATTCTCACCCTTTACATGGTTTGTAATTTTTTTTTTTTTTACTATTTTAAGTCACAGAAGCTTCAGTCTGTTTTTGAATGTTCAGTTACACGTTTAGTTTAGGGTTGTTCTTGTTTAGTCCACTTAACAGTTAAATATCAGCATCGCTTGGCGGCACTAGAACTCCTAGTCAGTTAATTAATTCATAATATTTTAGCCTTCAAAGCGAAGTATTTTGATCTAGAAAATGGAGGTTAAACTGGCATATCAACCAGAACAAAGCCTAATCAGTGATTTAGAAAAAACCAGTAAACTTCAGGCAGGTAGGTTTCTAGGGTTTTAGTAAAGACAAAGGAAACGCTCAATTTGAATAATGTCCCTGAACTATTGACCAGGTGTTTGTTTGTTTTTGGCTCGACTGACCCATTTCCAGTAGTCAGGGGGTTAACAGTGTCAGGGCAATCCAATCATTATTCAATGACCATCGTCTGTTTGGATTTCTCAACAACTTCCTCTCTTTACTCAGAACTAACCGTAACCATTAACAAGTTCATGGCGACGCCTCTTCCCTTCCACTCAGGAAACCAGCAGCTTCTCTCAGCTGTTTCAGTAACATGTGTGCTTTGATTTAAGGAAACTCAAAATCTCTGCTTGGAGGTTGAAATGTTCCCAGAGAAGCTGGAAGTTTAGAAGAAGAATTGTTTGGTAATAATGTCACAGTAGAGTCTACTTCTCACGACAGAACTGATATTGCAAACGTTTAACCCTGAATAACAACCCGTCTCTGCAGTTAAAAGTCAATACACAAAGTCTAGCAGTCTGCCGCTCATTTCTACTGGGTGTTGTGCTTTCAGAGCTAGCTGCTAGCCTTTATAATTGCAGGGTTCATTATGATTATTCTAATTGTACTGTTTGAAACGTGACAGCAGGTTGAACAAAAAAAAAAAAACGTGCAAGAATGCAATAATTTCAGTTCCACATGGAGGAAACTGAGTCACCCTGACAGCACATAAAAGGTTCAAGGCCAAAGCCATTCAGGTTTCATGGCTGTGCGACGATAACCAGGGTAGAGGGAAGCAGAAAAAACACGCCAATGAAATGAACCCTGTGCCACGTTAAAGTGGTTTCTTTATTGACCACTTGGTATTTACAAAGCAGGAGTTGGCCTACCTGAAAACAGGGTGTGAAATAACCAGACTGAGGCCTTGACCCATGACCTACTTCCTTGTTGGAAGTTTTACACAACATGACAAAAAAATCAATGTGGAGCCTAGCACGGCCGACATATTAAACCAAGTATAGGCTTATCAAAGTCTCTGCAGCAGCCGATTATAAAAAGACATGCACGAGGTTATGGGGCATTTTTTATCTGGATACACAGCAGAGAACAATTTGTGTCGATGAGAGGGAAAAAACGAGTGAACAGCAATCTCACGTGATAGCATGTTCTGTGTAATAGAGATTAAAGACTTATACAAAGCGGTTTGATCAATTCCTTTCACCTGCATCTGCTCCAGTACTACGCTATAAGACCAGAAAAATCACTTCATCACACTGTCTTGATGGTAACGAGCTGGCATCCATGACCACTACTTTGCTAGCGTGTTTTTTTTTCAGTTTACAGAGATCCTGTTGAGACAACAAATCAGCTTAACTTTCTCACAGAAACGGTCTGATGGACACAACAGAAATAACATATCTGACGGAAATCAGACCATGAATTTCACAAATTCAAAATTTCTTAGATGCGTCAGTGGGGGAAAAAACAGCCATCCTCTCAGGTTAACACTCAATGTTGCTCTAGTCAGCCAGCCCTATCCGAGGAAATGTTGTAAGTGCTGGCTAATGTCTGTTACTAAATTTGTTGGCTGGTCTTACCTTCCCAGATCCTCTGTGCAACGAGAACCGGCCACAAGAATCGACCCTTTCTCCATGGCAAATTTCCCCCCTTCAAGAAGTCCACAATCTCTAAAAGCTTGCAGCCACCGCTGGATGAAGCAGGCAAATGACGGAGCACAACAGTTGTACCTTTTGCACTTAGACCCCAAGTCCTGACAGCGAACTCGAAAGAGTGTAAAGTTCTGTCTCAGTTCAATGTTTAAAGCTATAAAGAGCTCAACATGAAGCCAGTCACAGTACGGGAATGAGAACAGAAAAACGAGGGTGAAAGAACAGAACAAAAAAAGAAAAGAAAAGGGGGCTGGTTGGGGTTTAAGCCCTCACAAGCTTTGTCCTTTTGAGGCTTAGCATGAGTTGTCATGGAAACAGTAATAACAGTGGGGGGGGGGGGATTGTTGAAAGGGTGGGGGTGAGAGATGTACATTGCCAGGTTGTTCTCAGTTTAGATGGTCTCACAACAACTTTCCACGGCCTGCTCTCCATAACAAAAAGGAGAAGGCTTTGAAAGCCGCCAGTGCATGACAATGCTCAGCTCATGCTCTTTGTGGATGATGTTAATGGAGCCATTAAACATAAGAGCATTTATGTTTGAATGGAGGGAAAGTGGAGTACAGCTCTGAGTACAGACTGACAATCACAGCGGTCAATAGAATAAAGTAATGTGCTCTTAATGTAGCACTTCTTTCATTCACAAACCTCTGCTGAGGGCTGCCGCTCATCTCCTATTTCTATACCTATGACTTCACCGTCCAGGAAACTCTGATAAAGTTTGACTGATAAAGTCAAACTGCACTCATGACATCAGTCCTAATTTAGCCACCACGAATCAGTCCTCACCTCCACCACCTGCCACGTTTTCACTGGAAATGCACCAAGACCGTGCATATACAATGAACCCTTTACAGGTTAAAATAGATGATGGCACAGTGATTTCTTACAGATAAACCTCTTTATCAAGTGTACCAACACTACACTTTATATGTTGGATTGAAATGTTATAAGGCTATCCCTTTATGTCAAAGGTTCAACAGGCAAACAGGCCACTGTTATATCTGTTAACTGTGTTACTCTGATTGCACAAGGTTACTTCCTTCATCTCATTACAGATACTACTAGAAGAGCTACATAACACTGACAACTAGACAGCAGGAGATCTACCACAAAAAGACATTCAAACAGGATGTTAAGGATATGTCCCCATCACGACGGACACTTACTCATTCACCTTACAATAAATTCAACAGTCACTGCTTGTGTAAATAGTTTCCACGGCCAATTGTACCCTTGTGTTTGCCACTTTCAGTTTTATCTGCAGGTATTTGCACCATGAGTGGAGAAGGAGGATTTTCAGGACAGTGGGGAGATATTGATTTCCCCATATTAAAATGTATGTGTTCAAGTCATGCACTGGTCCTTTTTATGAACTAAAACAAGGCAGTACATGCCCCTTTATGCCGATGAGGACAGTAATATAATCTATAATGTTGAAAATTATGAATGCAATCAGGACAAGACATTCCAGCCAGCTGAGGAACTCCTCAGGGTATGGAGTAAGGAATCTCATATATGAGACGGGACAGATGATCCCAGAAGTCCTGCTGCACGCGTCAACATTACGTCAGCTGGTCTCTTCACTGCCTGTGCCCTTAAGACAAAACATGCTTCTGTATAGGATGTTTATGTCAGAGCGTTCCCACACCCTGACGTTACTGCTGCAAGGACACAAGCCCCATGAAGATAACATGTGAGTCTGAACGAAAGTTTAACGTTCATATAATCTGAATGAGATCAGCTGAGAATTTGCTGAACTGGTTAACATGAGAGCACCCTCTCCTGGGAAGCGGAGGACACATTTTTGTCATGTGAACTGCTGATTCCCTGTCAACCAATCAAAATCTGTTTCTTCTGAAAAGCAAAAAACGGCAGATTGTTGCAGCTGTGCTTCATTGAACCAAAGGCGAGATGCAAACGTTTTTTTTTTGGAAACCAAACCAGACCACCGTTTTAAACACCACAGCATCTAGGAGTCCTAATCTGTGTTAATCTAGTTTTAGCACAGTGTGCCACAACTACAGTCACTCTTCAGCAGGGTTATTTTACAACAACTTTGTCTGATTCATAACCGGAAACTAACAACTAGTGGCCAAAATGTGCAAATTAAAGACAACACAATTTATTGTTTTTGGAGTGACTGCAAGAGATTGCATGTCAGTGCATATGTGTGTGTTCTTCCACAGAGCAGTCAGGAAGGGCAGAGAAGCGAGCCAGTGGTCATGGCAAAGTAACATGCAGTCTGTGGCACCCTGCCAGGCCTCAAGTCGGTAGAAAAACAGCTAGTGTGTGAGCCAACTGGAACAGAGTGTGTCTGTGTAAACGTGTTACAGAATAAGAGTTTGTGCGCATGTGCGAGTGTGTGTGTTTGAGTTGGGAATCATGTGGCCTTGTGCACTCGGCATCTCTCCCCCGCCACTTCCCCTGTGCTTGCACACAGAGGGTCTTTCTTCAAGGCGACTCAGTACTTACAGTGACTGGGCATGTGAGCGGCAGGGAGGGGTGGTGGTGGCGTGGTGTCGTGTGGTTAGGTGGAGGCTGGAAAAATCCCACCTGACTTTAAATTTGTTAAAAGGAAAGTAGGCCACTCAAAAGTATTCAGGTAGGCTTGTATATAATCTCCAGTAAAACGTTGTTGATCTCAGCTCCTCACAAGGGCAGCATGTGCACATTTCAAGAACAAAATGAATTGCCCAGTCACATGGAGACTGGAAATCCTAGTAAAAACTGGTTTAAAGCTAAAATACTTCCATGTTCATACTTTAAAATATTTTAAATAACAGAGCAGTAAGGTCCATCATGTAAGGTTGTTTTCACATGAAGTGTAGCCAAAGTTTTACTATGCTAGGAGAGCAAAGAACAAAAAGATACTAAAGCATTGTGTCGAGGCATTGTTAAAATGCAGTGCAGTCCAGAGGCAGATAGTCCTGAGTCTCAAACTTTTTCTCAATGGAGATAGATAGTCCAGCCTTCAACGAGCAGCTTACCTGGAGGCAGGGATGCAAAGACTAAGTTCATCTTGACATTGTGTTATGGTTAAAATAGCTGATTTGCACAGTTGTTTACAACCAAAAAAAGCAAACAATCTCTACAAGATGACAAACCAAATGTGATCCTTTCATTAAGCACTGACAAATACAGACTCCCTTTTAAGATAAGCTTGGATAAAGCCTCATGTGTCTGAAATTAGATTGCCCTATGGCAACTACTTTGGGTGGAATTCATCTGGCTACTGTGAGTACCAAAAGGTGAAACAGCTGAGAAGAATATAGCCCTTTTTTTTCTTGGCTCTGTGACAAGGGCAGGGAAGTGGTCATTAGCACTACCTCGACAGAGGCAACACATTACTTCAACCCTGACCAGCTGGTGAGTACTAAACCCTTCATTTAGCGATAAACATTCTTGCAGATGTGGTTTTCGTCCTCTAACTTGGGCTTTCCCTCTGCCCCTGCAGCACGTCTCATAATTTAGGCCTACACCGTCTCCCTGCCCACAGCGGCACAGAGGCTCTGTCTGGGGAACATCTTCCTGGAGCCGGCACAACTCTGGCAAAGCTGCCCCACCCAGCCTATTCCAGGATCCTCCATCTCAACAAGATGTGCAGAGCCATCAGGTTCTTCTTTATTGAAACAAGGCTATTCAAATATTGCTGCTGTGTGCATTGCAAAACCTGAGGAGTTAAGTATTGAAGTGTTATTTGTTAGCTAACTTCAAGTACATAACTACCTTTCTGTTTTTCACCTTCATAAAATGTTTTTACGTATATTTAAAAGATTAATTGAAAGGTTCAAATGACTACAAATGCAGACTTCACTGCCACAACACTTAACAGTATTTATGCATCTATAGGTGTGTTGTGGAAACAGATAATCCCCCCCACAGCACATACCATGTTACAGACACATCATAGCTATGCTGATAACCAGGAGGCCCAATCTGATAGGCTGGGCACTGGTACTCCTGCAAATGGCTATCTATGGGGAGGTAAGTGAACAGCCAAGCTCAGAGGACGAGGAGTACTGACACCGAGAACCAGGGAGCATTTATATAACACCATATACCACCTGTGGTCGCCTCATGGGAGCTAAAAATAGGATTTTCTGTGAAAACATACACTGGCTCATCCCATGTGTGATAAGTTTGAGTGTTTGCCAAAGGGTAAGGGGAAATGTAATATATGTGTGCATGTGTATAAATGCGTTGAAATCTGGCTGGTTTGCTCTGGATCTCCAAAAAGGCCAGATCAGTCATGATCATAAGGGAAAATAAAAAGGACACCACTCCAGCCCACTTGGATAAGGGGATGAAGTCATGATTTCTAGGAAGGAGGCGCAGGCAAGATTAAGAAGGGATCTGGACCAGCTTCCCTTTTTATGTCACTCTAACACATGTAGAGCTGTGTAATCATGCTACCTTGACTCGATTAGCCAGCTACTGGACATAAACAACAACACACAGATTATGTGGGTCAATCATTGTGCTACTGGAAAATATTCTATGAGGGGGGGGGGGGGGGGAAATCAACATCAAAGTTTACAATGAAACTCCCAGGATTGTATTCGTAAAATTGTAATTTCTTAAAAAGTCATACATCAAACTCAAAAGTTGTAGCCACATTAAACTGATCCTTGATTAAGTGTCCAAGATCAATTGCAATACATCTGACAGTAAAGAGTAATTACATTTACCGATGCAAGGCAATTCTCCCAGGGTTATCCAAAGCTGGCTCAAAGCACAATATGTCATCGATGTCAGGTGTTTGTCTCAGGTCATCACCAGTTCAATCAATGACAGACGATAGTAAAGCCAACAACCAGGGTTATGCTTCACAGTGCAGATACATTAGCTTTGGACAATGAGCAATGTTATTGCGGGTACTCACAGAAGTCTCAAATTACCGTCCTTTATTTAATAAAGAGGAATACAACGACTGTTTCTATTCTGTGTGTCAGTGTAAGTGACTGCCACTCAAAACAGTCCCTTAATTACATTAAATGCAAACATCTTTAGATGAGGCGGATGTTTAGCCTGCTAGCATTATCTACCCACTGACAGTAAAACGCATTCCTACGTCGAAAACATTTAATTTAAAACCAATTACTAAAACATTTCACATGGTCCTGTGTTAAATAATAAAATAACATAGGATAAAATAATCACATATTATGAGAGAGCATTGTGCACAAATAAATGCTAACTGTTAGCATCCATCCTTTTGATGGAGCTCGCCGGCAGATAGCGGTTCAGCTAGCCACATTCATTTTGCTCACCTCTCTTTCATGAAATGCTTGATTCGGACTATGGCCTTCTCGTCGATCTTCCTCAGGAAGGTTTTCAATCTCTCCCTCTTGTTTTCAAGCATTCTTCCCTCCGCCCGTGGTCGTCGGTTCGTGTAGAAACGACGCTCCACGCCAAACTCCACCGTCCTTGTTTGGTTTCAGCTCTTTTTCTCTTCTCACTTCATCTACGGCTGATTAAGATAATGAGCCTAAATCGGACCAAGTCCACGGACCAATCAGCTTCAGCGACGACTTGGGAAAACGGGTCATGTCAGACAAATTCTCCAATCAGAACGGGGTAGTTGGCTTGTGACGAACGCCCCTTTCCTTATATGGAAGTCGGGCCGTCCCACTCTCCAGACCTTTTAAGAGAAGGCCCTGTGTTATTATTGTGCTGGTGTAGTCCTTTTTAATCAATCATTTACGTGTGGAATTAGCATTTCACGTGGGAATAACATGGGGAACATACATTCTTGTTCAGAAACAGTAAGACATGCCACATGACACTTTTCTTAATCTCAGAGAGAAAATAACTGCAGAGGTAGCCTACACCAGGGTGGGGCTGAAGCAATACTGTTTACATACCGCTTTGCATCCTGAAACAAAAACTACAAAACTGGATTTTTTTATAGCCTGTGCCTTTACCCTAACTATAGTTTTTTTTTACCTTGGTATTAATAAAAATTACAAGACTATAGCATTATCTTAGAAAGTGTAGTGCTTTTTCTTGGATAAGATCATAGCCTAATACCATTGCATGTGACTATATAATTAAGTAAGAGCAGTTACAGAACAAGCATTTTGGTTTGCTGACACCAGCCATCACATTAAAAAGTGAAATCACTGTAATCTCATGAATCTTAATGAGCCAGGACACAAATGAGCCAATTTATTCTTTTTCTCATGAGGGGAAGTGGGGAAGTGGAGGCCAGTGACTCAGAAGGCTGGTCAGTTGCTCAGCTGGTGGCTTTTATTGTACCGGCACAGCATGAAACTGTTGCATTTAGCCAAGCATTGTGCATACAGCTAATGAAGGGCCAGACCCACACCCCACCCCCAACACCACCACCACAACCTACCAGAGGGTGGAAAAACAACAACTGCAGCAACAAATGGCGAAGTCGCACACCTAAAGTACAATCAGCAGACCAAGGCCATAAGAGCAAAGCCTTAGTAGTCATATTGTTGTCAGACTGGATTATTGTGTCTTTTACTCAAATGATATTGTCGTGGTAAAATAAAGGTAAAAAATGAAATAAAATAGAGTATATGAGAAAATCTTCATATGTTGAAATAACTTTATTGAGTTACTTACAAAACCAATGAATTTAAAGTGTACAAGTGGTAATAGAGTTTATAGTGGCATATTCTGTTCAATGACTTTCATGTCTTTCTATAGAAGACATATAAAAATCATAGATCATGGCATTGATCTTGTGTAAAGATGACCTCTTTCAGCAATGTTAATGGCCGAAATTTCAACATTTGTAATGTTGAACATTCCACTCCATTACATATAGCTGTAAAAAATACTTATACATGTTTTTTATAAAAATGATGAAATGCCATTCTAAGGGAGAGTGACTACATCACTGAGTTATATTTTCTCTTGATGTTATTAATGCGTCACACTATGAAAAAATGAGTGTGAGTCACCACTAAAACATAGTGTACTTGGATTACAGGTTACTTAAAAAAAACCCAACCCTACTGATGAAGACCTTGGACACATAAAAAGAATCACTTTTAAATAAAAGTTCAGACAAATGCATATTAATTTTGGCACTGAAACCCATTTTCTTCAGTAGGCAGCTCATGCGCTGCCACGACGCCCAAACAAACGAGGCAGTGTACTGCCACATGACACAGCAAACACAAAACACCCTCATACAATCCAGCCTACACAAGCCTGGCTGTGGTCTTCCCTTCCGCCCCCCTCTGCCAGAGATATAGCAGAGAGAGAGGAGGAAATCACACTTTATTAGGAAGTCTGTGATGCAATGAGGGGGTGTCAATACAGCGTCAGCAGCAACGGGTCATTCTGCGCTGCTTCCCCAGAATGACAGCTGGATCAATTATCATGCTTAGTGGGAGCCACGCAAGCATCCAGCACTCATCGGTTTGTCATTTGGTCTGAGGTCATCGGATTTATCCTGATTTTATTTGGAAATTTGAACACAATTTAACATTCTTGAGGCCCTGTTTTGCACTCTTGTTGTCTGTGAGATGTGAAATTGTGGAAATTCCCATTCAGCACAGTAGGACTTAAGTTATGAATAACAACTGTGTTCCTGGTCGTAACAAAAAACAATAAAAAAAAGAAATAAAATGAAACATCGTCCTAATTCATTTAAGCTTTGAAGACCACACGTTTTCCAAACATGAACAGTCACAAGGGCTAAATCACTCATCCTTGTTCTTGTCAATATTTGTTAAGACTTAAGTGTTAGTGAGAAAAAACACACCATCCGTTCATAGCCAATCAGCTTCCAGTTCCATAAGAAGATCATATTCTGAATAATGCTTTTGCAAACACTTCAAATAGTTTCTTTCAGCTCTCCTTTCCTGGCTCTAATTACATTACTCTCTACCATAAATAATCCCTGCATAGTCAGGAGGCTTTGTTAGGCTGTTGGAATTGATCTTGTGTATTTTCCTTTTGTGTAAAATTGCAGATAGGTTTTAAGTAATTACAGATCCATTTTGGACAAATCAACTAAATCTAACAAAATCCTGTTGAATGCTGACTTCCACTAAAATATTTGTTCTTTCTCAAAGAGTTACATATAAGGGAAAGCCAGCCTGTTATCGCTCTTGTTAGCTAATGAGTCAGTCTTCTGTTTGCTTTATAGATAGAGGTTACTATGTGCGTCTCTGCAGGAACAGAAAGTGAGATGTCCTTTGCTTGGAAAACCGACTGTTATCTGCTGCAAACTGAATTTTGTGCTTATGAGACCCTCATTATCAGCTGCGAGAGCAAGCACTCTGACCTTGGAAGGTAAGTAACACCTTGGCCTGGATAAAGGAGGCTGTGACGCACAGAAAGCTGCAGCTGTGTACGTTGAGGACAGGTGTGCAGGAATGCTTATGAAGCAGGATGAAAAAAAAAGAAATGTCAGTACCACCACTGTATATATAGTATTCATGTCAAAAAGTCTGTTTGTATTCATCATTCTATCAATTTATTTATTTTTTTACAATGGGCAACCTTGATATTATATCATAGTTCAATGTTTTATGTTATCTGTAGGGGTGGGAAGATTTATATTCAACATTTTCTTTTGCTAGTGGATGAATAAACAAAGTTGTGCAAAAAAACTGTGGAGCATTATGTTATTGCAGCAATGAACCTGTGGAATAAAAATTTGAACTCAGGGCATTTCAATTAGAATATGTGAGCAACCATTATAAGTGCATATCACACATACCTGTACTGGAAAGAGTCTTTGTCTTAGGGGAATCCCAATGGGATCACAATGCTGGTGACACATTCCCAGCTGGCATTTGAAAATGTAATTTTTGTGGAATTTCCTGATCCAGATAGTTAGCTTGTTGTCTCCTGACGTGAACTCTTCCCTGATTTGCACATGAGTAACGCACCACAAGTGAGACAAATGCATTATTTTCGGGCCATGGATCATCTGACAAAAACAAAATGAGAATATTTTCCACTATTTTAAGGGCTGTTGAGTGAGGAAATTCCTTTACCACACTTTATAAGTCTTATATTTGTTTCAGACTATCTTTCTGAGAGACAGGATAAACCACAGGTTGGCGTCTGTACCAGATAAAATACAGGATACCCACTACCCCTCTGAATTTACTGGATCTATCCATCCCAGCAATTATCTTACACCCCATTTGTTACTCAACCCGCTACTTCAGGGTGCGGCCCATAATAAAAGCAACCTGAATGTTCATGAAAAACATGATGTTGTCTAAGAACTCACAGCTGGCTACATAGCTAGTCTTGTTGTTTAACATACTGTCAATATATTCACTCTATGTCAGCCATGTGTAATGTTATTTACTCTGAATCTTGCTAGCTTACCGTTAGCTATCTGGCTATTTGCTGCATGAGCTGTGCAGTTGACAAGATTCCTGTTGCCAGGTCCTGTATATGAGCAGTTCTATTTCCTGGAGTATTAAGTAAAGTTTACATTGAATTTAAAATAAACCTTATTGGGTGGAATGACTTCCACATGTACTAGTCAAACCCTGCTGAAAACTAAACTTGATATTTTGATTGAAAAGTGCATAAAACATAATGTAATTTACTTGCCTTTTTTACAGGAATATTCACAATATTGATAATATCGGCAATTTACACAGTAAGAAACCCACATTTAAAAAATACTTTTAATAGAAGCATCCAAAAAAAAACGGTTAAAAAAACATTTGTCAGTCCTCTATATGTGGTCTGTTTGTGGGGTCACAAAGGTCACTGAATCACTAAGGATTCACCATGGCAACAGCCAATTTCATTCAATGAGGCCAGTGAAGGGGGAGCACCAACACTCCCCACCCAATGATATCACTTTACCTGTAACACTGAGGCATTGTCTGTGGCCATCTCTGAGCAGCTAGTATTTTGCAGATTAGCATCCCTTTTCACACTTCATAGGGATGCTGGCATATTCAGGGTTATGTGTGTGCAACATTTCTCGCAGCCAGACCGATATTAAGGATTAACCCTGTCTCTTGTGTGAGACAAGACCTTTACCTGATGTGTTTTGTTTGTGTTCTTAATGCGTGAGCTAGCAGAGACTTAGGTGTAACACATTCAATAGTCTGCTCATAGGGTGTTGGGTTTCTAGCAGCAGGGTCTGGCTGGCCTCTTCCAGCTATGGTTACCAGGGTACTCTCATCACTAATTCATCTCACCCCAAAGCTCTGGCTGGTTGGTTGGTTGGTCAGCTAAGCAGAGGGGGGGGGGGGGGGGGGGGGGGGGGGGGGGGTGGAAGAACAAGGTTTTTCTCTTTGCCAGAGCAGTGGACCAACAGGGCTCTCAGGTGAAGACCATATCTGAGCCAAGGCCCGATGCAGAACGGGGAGGCTATGAGCCCACAGGATTCCAAGGCAGCAGGAGCCGAGGCCATGGAACACCTGAAGGCCCAGAACCAGAGCCAGAACCATGCTTGTCTGGAGCCCACAGCCCCTCCTCTCCCTCCTCCTCCTTCACCGCCGCCACCAGGGCCGCCAGAATACCCGAGACCCAGGCTTATCTTCCACACACAGCTAGCTCATGGGAGTTCAACAGGCCGCATCCATGGATTCACCAACGTCAAGGAGCTCTACACCAAAATTGCAGAAGTATTCAACATTTCCCCCTCTGAGGTACAAAACAAACTTGGCTATGTGTGTAAATATGATAAAAATGATCGGTTGCTTTTCCAGTTTTGTGAATAATGATTGAGATAAAAAAAAAAAAAAAGGGCTGGGCTTGCATTTCTGGTCTGTCAGGCCTACTGCAAATAGGTGTAAGGTTTCCACTCCAGGCTTTTTTCCATAATGAACTATTGAAGACCATTTGGCCTCACTACTGTCTGCCAGACTTTGTACTTGTCTGGGCCTCAACCAGGATCAATAATGGAAACAAATAACAAGATAATGTTCCGTAGTCAATATACATCACACATGTGCTCCAAAAAAACAACTTTCAGTAATAAAAGTGAATTTAAAGGAAGTTTTTCATAAAAGAAAGTATGGTAAAATCACTGAAAAAAGGTGTTAAAGTTAAACAAATGACTCAGGAGTTTTAGTTATTAATTCCAGCTCATACAAAGGCAGAGAAAGTCCTTAACTGACTGCAAACATTACAGAGTTTTAATCGGACAGTCCTGCCTTCTCTGCATCTTTTCACTCAGATGGAAACACAGGCTTTCTTTGATATCCTGGAGTTTCCAAAATGATCTTCCGATGGCATCACAAGGATTATTCCGTCACACGTGGTAAAGCTCCCCCCAAGTCACACAAGACGTTAAAAAACAGCTGATTTAGAAGTCTGAGTAGTATACTCCAGAAGTAAAATGAAATTGATGTGTAAGAATGGTGGAGTCCTCATTTTAAAATACCCCTAAATATTAATCATTCTTAATATCTACATGATATCTGCAACAAATGCCCACAGTGTCTGTGTTTTAGAGATAGTACAGAGGAAATGTAAAGTCCAAAGTATTTTAAAAATAATTAGACAACATTCAATAATTCCCAGCATTGCAGGTGATCAAAAGTTTGATTGTCAGTCAGGTTAAAAGCAAACAGCTGCTCACAAGGCCAGAATCCTTGGGAATATGTTAAGTCACTTATTCTTTTGTAGGTCAGGGCCGACCGAACCATCTGCAACCTGATAGGTTGCTGCTCTCAATACTCGATACAACAAAGATTATAGCCTAGCTGAGAAAAAAAATACTTCCATGCAGATATTAGACAAAAACTTTTCAACTTAATTTCTTATTCAAGGTAGGCATTTAAATGATTGTCCTTCATCTATACATTTGTTAGTTAGATAGTTAATGAAAGCTAGTGGCATGGATTTAGGTGTAGACAACTCATTGTCTGTCTGTAGGAATATATTTACAACTAGTAACAACACTGTGAAAGCAATGTAATGCTACTTTACAAAGAATGATTTAAAACAAATCTTTTTGGAAGTGAAGTTCGTGGTTTCTGTGTGCTGCTGTTCTGCAGCATTCTCCTTATGTAATGGAGACAAACTCAGCAACAGCACAATAACTATTTGACATTGGCTTTATCTCATAATTATCAGTGTTGTTCTGAAGGCCACCATGAAGGCTCTTCCTATCTGTGTATCAACTGTTAAACATAAATGACTGAAGAGGAAGGGACAGATCAAATCAGGCTATTAGAAGTGACTGTGTGAAAAATGTTTCCCTATATCAACAGATTCAATTCCTCAAAGCGAAAACATTTCTATTTGAGGAAGACATGTTTTGTTTGTGACTTTCAGGTTGTGCCCAATTGAAGTAGGAACTTTTAATTCCTGTTGATGTCTTTGTCTTCCTGAGGGTATATTCTACGTTATACTGTGTGCTCAGATAATCCCCATGCCACCCTGAGACAATATCACTTAAGATAAAAACAGGAGAGACCATTTTTTAATAAAAACAAGGCAATGGTTAAAGCCGAACATTAAAAGAAATGCTTAAGAGCAAAAAATGTTAAGTCTGTCATATGGTCTTCTTAGTTTGTTTTTTTACGTGGTTAAATCAATTAACCCACTCAATTATTCAATAATGAAAGAAAAAAAGGACACTGATAAGGATAATTGCTGATCTAATGAGGTGGATAGCTACATAACCTTGGACTTTTTGATACAAGACTTTCTATAAAAAACTCAGGCAGTCACGGTGTGATAGTGAGAAGTAAAACAGTTTCCTTGACCCCCTGTGCACTGAACAGCAGCGGCATAAAGTTACAGTTCAGCTCACTGCCAAAGAAGACCTTGGACTGCCGTCAGACCGCTTCGCTCGCCAAAAGGAGTTACAGTTAGCAATATCTAAAAGGCACTGCGCCAAGTGAGATAACAGTTCAAACAGGTTATCTTGGATTTCCGCTTTGGATTACTAAATCAAACTTCAACTTTAACCTTTCAGGATAACAAATTCATTGTTTGAAGAGTGTGTTAAAATTAAGATATTTAGTCAAGTCAAGTTTATTTCTATTTTGGAAAATGTGGTTCTAAACTATGAGCAAACTATTTAAAATAAAAGGCCAGAGTTCATAGAGATGTAATGCTAGAGTCACATGCCCAGTCCTGCAATGACAGTGTGCAAACGGTGCTCTTAAAGGCATGTTCTCTGGCAATTGTCAAAGATTGAATGAAAGTGATGACCAGATGTTTATGTAGAAAAGGTCTCTCTAAATATATGATGCAATTATATGATGCTTCTTATTATTTTGACACATTCGTTTTTCTTTTTTCATCCACTAAGCTTTGTAAAAAAAATACCACGATTTAGGCACTAAACTACAACAAACAGGGAAGAGTCCAATCAAGCAGTCTTAAGTTTTCATTCTAACATCTAAAAGTTTGTCAAGTAAGTCATTACAGTCATAGCTCATAACAAAATGGCCACAAGAGCAAAACCAAATAGCTTGTCTCTGCTGCCCTCTGCTGTTATATCATGATAAAGAACAGCAGAAAATAGAACGCCTCAGACTGACAGGGTTACCAGAGAAACTGAAATTGCATGTTATAGTTATTGGAAATGATTGTTTTCCAACAATAAATGGATCACTTTAAAAAAAGAAATCAAGAAACACTATTACAACTAAACCCACTCAAAACTTTCACCGAAAAGAAATGTAAGTTTATGTGTAAACTATTGAAAAATGTCTTTACACAAGTAAAAAAGTTATATAAAATAAAAGTTTTCTCTAATTTTACAAATTGCCAAAAAGAGAAAAGGGGGAGGGTTACAATGGTAAAATGTATTTGAGCATTATTATTACAATATATAGCACATTGTAAGACCATTTGGTAACTGCTAATGAATATGTTTGCCTTTATGAGCCCTTTGAAAAGGACATTACAGTATTATAAGGCTGACATGTCTTCTGTGCTCTCTCCTTTTTTTTAATCAGAAAACGAACACTTTCATATTTTTTCTCAGACAATTACATTTTTACCAAATACCATTTTCTACCACAAGAAAGCCTACATCACAGTTGTTAAAGTTTAAAGGTGTATTTGAAATTGAATGTAAGTGACATTTATTATCATGAAAAGTGTTTTTTCAAGAAATGATACTTAAACAAAAGAGATCTTTTTTGCAACTGACATGAAAATCTAATGTTTCCTGAAACACGTGAACATAAACAACCTCTCACTCTCATTGTGAAAAATGCCTTTACAATATTGTAGCGTGTGTAATATTTACGAGTGCTGTTGACTGAACTCTTTGGTGATGGCTAAAAAAGAAGAATATGTTGTTGTATTGACTTTTTAAGCAGCTGGGGTATTAAGGTTCAAATTGCAATAGCGGCTACTGTAATAGTTCACTTTTGTATCTATCTTCCTCTTAGATCCTGTTCTGCACCCTTAACTCTCATAAAGTGGACATGCAGAAGCTCCTGGGGGGCCAGATCGGACTAGAAGACTTCATCTTTGCTCATGTAAGAGGGGAAACCAAAGAAGTGGAGGTCACAAAGACAGAGGACGCACTGGGCCTAACTATCACAGACAACGGAGCTGGATATGCTTTCATTAAGGTTGGAGTAATGCACAGGAAGCCCTGTCATCTAATGTTTTAGAAGTCTCCAGGCGTGGCATCTAAACACGTACAAATGTTTAATCTGTCTCTTTTAGAGGATAAAGGAAGGCAGCACCATAGACCAGCTGAAGACAGTTTGTGTTGGTGATCACATCGAAGCCATCAATGACCAGAGCATTGTAGGGTGTCGACACTACGAGGTGGCCAAGATGCTAAAAGAGCAGCCGAGAGGGGTACCCTTCACTCTACGCCTGGTCGAGCCTAAGAAGGCCTTTGGTGAGTCAAATAGAATTTCTCGATGGCCTGGTTTCGGTGTCATACATAGGAAGAATATTGACCTTGTATGTTGACCTTGTATCACTTGCATTTCATGGTTATAAATCCTTTCTATGTGGAAAACAGATACCTTTCTGCTACCAATCCCAACCACAGAAGAGATCAAACTCTTATAATAGCAGATATTGTACAGCAAAGTGTTTTTTGTTTGCTTTTCCACTACAGACTGCGAAATAAAGCTCACCTTTTATAGTAACACAGAAAGAACCCCACACAGACAGGATCATACAAACACACACACGTAGAGTTTTGGAATTCTATGAGGACCCTTTTTAAAATACAACCTTCTCCACCCCCTTATCCTAACACAACTACCTAACCTCTTTGTTTCCACCTTAACTTTCTGTCCGTGTTTAAACTACCTTAAAGCTGCAGTATGTATGTATGTCTATTAGTTGCAAAAGTGTTTGAAATGTAGTTCAATATGATAAAAAACACAAACACACGGGTATATACAGAGAGAACACAAAGTACCTTTCAGTACTTGTCAGACGCTCCTCTCCATTCACACAGCAGTTAGTGCCAAAGAAAGTGTAAATATTTGATCACAAAGTTCTTGTTGTGCTTTCCCTGTTGCTAGAGAACCAGAAGGGCACTTTCATATCAGCCATTTATTTGGCATGAGCAAAACTGCATGACAAAAATAATTGGTTTACAGTAACTTTCTCCAAACAAGGTCACTGACAAGACTCTGCTGATTTGCCTTCTTTTCCCTTGTGATTTGACATGTATTCTGTACATCCTTTCATCATGAGACCCTCCTCCCTTTTCCTCTTGGATAAATGCTGTTCCTGCAAAAGAACGTTAAGTGGCTCATTAATTACATCTGGTTTGGAACACAGTATGGAATAAAGTAAGTCTGCATTTCTTTGTGCATGTAGCAGCCTGGGCAGGAACAAAGCTGTCGTCCAAATCATGTTATCAGACAGGAAACTGAATCCATGAGAAATGGTTGACTTCCTGTTAACAATCATGCAAGGTTTATTGTTACCATAGCCGATGATGTTTTTCGGAAACAGCGCTTTCTGTCTCGCACTTCCAGGCAACCTTGTTTTCTAGCTTTTGTCTTTATTAACAGAGAAAGTTTAAAGTCATTCATGTCAACTTTAAGCTCATCAGAAACAATCCATCTTAAATAATCAGACATTGTATACTGCTTGGTGAACCTTTTTTTAAACTGTAGGACCTCAAAATAACACAAGAGTGTTTAGTATTTACCTGGTTTCGGAAGTTCTATAATCAGGCAGAATAAATTGTCCTTCGGCACACAGTTGCTTTGACTACAGTCAAACAAAAGCAGAACTCAAGTGTCTTTTGGCATTGAGTATAAACATCTTTAACTGGACAAACAAGCAGTTTTTATGTGTGTAAATCAAATCTCTTCAATTAAGCTGGATGGCTGTAGTTAATCTAACTTGATGAACATTCTATTTACGGGTATTTACCAAATAGATGTAGCTTAGGATGTTAACGTTAAACTGTGGTTTATATATTAGTTAACATGTAGACATGTGCCGCTGCTTTAGGCTCTGTATTTTTCTGCCTTTCTATGTGCCAATCACATGACTGCTTTTCAGCTGCAACAAATATGCTGCTAAATCTGAATGGAGTAGACCTCATGTACAAAATGGTTTATTGCACTTTTTTAAGTCAATGACATATGAAAGAATGCCACAAGCAAAAATTCAACGGTAAAAAAAAATGGATGAATGGAGAGACGACGACAGAGATGAGTAGTCAACACAGTGAGAAGACAATATGAATACATACAAATCCCACAGATTGTCCCTTTAATTTGACTAATGTCTATCATCCTTCATGTGTGAGTAAAGACATGATTGGAATGAGGACCAGAGCGCCCAAATCGAATGAGGGCAAGATGGTGAACGGGAGGGAGACACTGCGTCTGCGCTCCAAAGGCGCTGCTACAGTTCAGGAAGTGGTGAGTTTCACACGCTCTGCTGGACAATGACTTTACTTTCAGTTTTCTTATAAATAAAAAACATAAGAAAAACAACCATGCAGAACTCCCAAGTGGGACATAAGGGGACTGAAACGACCTGAACTGAACCCCAGTAGACTCTCACATTAACTAACACGCACACACTTTCACACAATATCGGTAATTTATTATCGAACAATGTCTCTCAGCTTTGCAGGAATTGACCTCTTCAGACAAAGTGACTCTTACATCCTGCACTTCAGAGCAGGCTGTTTTACATTATACTGACCTCACTTCATCATCGGCTGAATGGGTTCACCATTCTTTAAGAAATGACAAACTAACAAACACTTGATGAGCAAACAGTTAACACCTACCAGCAAAACTCAGTTTCAGAGTAACTGGGTCAACAGACTCCAACCGTTGATATATTTATTTAACAAAAATAGAAGTTATAAACAATTCCCAAAGATATCCTTGACATGTTTTGGCATTAGCGGAATTTTAAGCAGGACATGTATCTCCATATTTAGAGCTGGAGCACCACCACATCTTCACTTACACCTCTGTATTTTCCTCTGCGCTCTGCCAGCAGAATGAATTTGAAGAACAGGCCACCAGGAAGGTGGATGACCTGCTGGAGAGCTACATGGGTATCAGAGATCTGGAGCTTGGTAAGATCACACACATTGCACATGTGTTCTTCAAATAGAGTTTTTATATATGTGCAGTAGTTTAGTCTGTTTTTTTAGTTACTCTTTTTTGCTGAGGTCAAGAATAAACTTTGACACGTTAACATTAGGCAGAAATAAAAAGCAAAGAATCACACTGTTGTTTTGTCAACACAGGAGGAAGGCCTCACTTCTCTGAGGGTTCTCAGTAGCATCAGGAATTTGAGTGGGATGCAATCCATATTTCACCAGTGATATGAGTTTGCACTTTCCCAGACCTCCAAGGTCAATGGCCTGATTTCCAAAAATATTTCCCTTTATTGATAGATATCAAGCATTTGTACCCTGACAACTTCCGTCTCATGGAAATCTGGCTTTCAGAAAACTCCTTTTTGGGTTCTGTTGTTAGGACAAAAGTTATGACAAACTTAATGCTGAGATGGAATTGACAGATATATTGAATTAGTCTGGATTTACATTAGGCCTGGGATAACACTGAATTGTTTTCTCTGATTAATTTAACTGATAAGCTTTATTATTCAAACATCTGTTAAAATACAGAAAGCTTTTGTTGGAGAAATGCTTCTTTTAAAAGTATGTATGTTGACATCATGTCATTTAACATTGTGTTTTGTCTTAAAATGCAGACCTGACAAAGAGAGCATTTATGAAGCTTTTCAGAATAGTCTTTTCTCAATATGACTTGTAATTCAATTACCTTTCTGGTAATGTCCGTGTAAAAGTCTAGAGTAAGCCCTTTATATACACTTTTTGCGCCTGTTTTACTAGCTAGAGTCATACATTACTTAAATTTGTTAAATTTACCCAAAATCAACTTTAGATTGTTTCAAATCCATCTTATTGCTTGTTTTCTGCAGCAACCACCATTGTAGAGGCAGGAAAAGACAAGAAGAACCCTGATGACTTTGCTGAGGCCTTGGACTCAGTCCTGGGAGATTTTGCATTCCCTGATGTGTTTTTGTTTGACGTTTGGGGAGCTATTGGAGATGTCAAGAATGGAAGAATGTAGGCGTTTAATACAAGCCCCTTTAAGCCAGAGAGAAAGACCACTGTAGTACATTAGACTTGAAACTAAGAATGTGTTGAAGCTTTTGATGTTGCGTTCCCACCAAACTGCATTTAGTAAGCAATGTTGTTCACAGGGGCCTAAAAAGGCCAAATACAACACAACAGCACAAAAGATTTCCATAGGGATGTGCTTTCTGCATCGTCAGAAATATTACCAAATTAACAGCAAATACACAAAACCATATAATACAAGAACAGAGGCATTTCACGAATGAGAAACCAAAGAAACTCATTAACAGCAAAGGTGCATTACATAAGGTATCAATGCAAAGTAAAAACACCAGAACCCAGTAACATACATTTATTCCAGAAAGTTTTTGCAGTTGAGTTTGTTTTGACTCTTGTAATTTGGAATAAGCTTCGTCTTTAAATGTAAAGCAATGGCTTTTCAATTGGAAATGTTTTGGGCCAAATGTAGCATGTTTGCCCTCTCTGACCACGACATGTTTAGGATTGAAAAAAGTGAAAGGGAAATTGCCGGTCTCAGATAATGGGCTAAAGGGAATGTTTTAAGGGCTCTCTACCATTTACATAACGTTCATTAAGTTAAGGACAGGTGAACAATGTGTCTGGAACACCAATGCTAAACAATCAGCCAGCCATCTATGAATCAAGGAAGTTAGATAAGCTTCAGTGGACCTTTGTCCTGTGATGAAATTCTACTGGGGAAAAAACAGGAAGGGATCAAAGAGACATTTCTGGGTCATCTCAAAGTCAGATTGTTTCTTTGCACTCGTCCATTTGACCAATTACCTTTAGAAGCTTGAGATCTTCACACGGTTTCCAAGTACTATAGGCTAATGTGTGCTTGCATTTGTCGCAATATCTTTAGAGAATTAGTTAAAGAAAAGACCTCAGAGAAATGAAACATTTAAAAGAAAATCTGTAATTTAATAACATCCTATCATTAACTGAAATTTTGTTTCAATTCATTAATACAAATCTGAAAAAGTAATCATCTGAGGAGAAACCTCCAGGGACATTCTCCCGCTGCTGCTTTGTGACCCCATTTTCCCAACAGAACCATCAAATAGAAACCAAAACCATAACTTCCCACAACAAAAACAAAAACGCTGCAAGCCAGGTTTATTTCCTTTGGGGTCCATGCAGAGTTTGCCTGTAAAAAAAATCTCAATGGAAACTGAATTAAAACAGACTTATATATTCACTTGCTTTCTGCTTCTGCCAGTGATTTACAGGAATCTTCTGCGGTTTCTTTCAGCATGTAAATACACTACATGAGGTTGTTGCAGCTCTTCTAAGGTTCAATGTGATGCTCTTTGTTTCTTGTGCTGCATTGGAGAGTTTTTAATGTTATTAGAAAAAAAAAGGAGGAACAAATGACATGTTTGAGTTTGACCGTTCTGTTTTCTGTCTCAATAACAAAAGTCTCATCCTTTACATGTAATCAAGTACACACTGACCTGCCAACATCGGGAATGTAATTAGACTCAACCTCTCACAAAGTGATGTTTTAGTTTTAACATAAGTAATAATGGTTACTCCTCTTGATTAAAACCTGAAAATATATGGAACTTTTCACATGTTTAAAGTTGTAAGTAAAAAACAAACAAAAGAGAAATAATAACTGTAAAGCCCATTCATTTCTCCATTCATTTTTATTCACATGTTCAATCACCATAACATTTCAGGCAAGTATATTCAACATATACACTTCATTTTTACATGAAGAAGATGAAATTTAAGCAAGACGTGTCAGCCGTTTATCAGTGACTGGTTTGGTTAGTGAGATGCACTCTAAAGCTGGACCGTTTGAGGCTGATTTTGGGCCTGATTTGCCACCCTCAACGGGCCAGATTCACGGTTTGTCCAAATAATCATCTAGTGTGTGGTGTCTTTAACTGATCTTGATCATGTTGGAATCATAAATATCAAACATGTACGATATTTATGACTCCAGGTCGGGCTGCCTCCCACGGAATACCAACAATAGCCAATAAGGGAGAAGACCGGGAAACGTCCCCAACCGGTTGTTGCATATTTAAACAACTCACCAACAGCTCGCACTGCAAATTATATAAAGTGACATGTCTACTTAGCCAGGATTTCACCCGTATTATTTTCTTCATTTTCTGTTTTTGGCTGCTACAAAGTTTCTGTGAGCTCGGCTCTGTGAAATCTTACTACAAATGGCAGGTTTGTGGTCTCGTGTTCTGGCTGAGTCTAGTCTAGTTGTGTTGTGTGCATTCTGAGGACTATGATGTTAAAAATCAGATCAAACTTTCCTAATGTCTGTGGTCTCCCACATTTTTTTAAATCGCTTAAGATTTGAAAATCTTCTAGTGTGTATGTATGACTGATGATAAGATGTTTAACACAAAGTATTTTTAAAATCAGTGGAAATAGCCGGGTGACTTGGAGAGAAAGAACTGACAGTCGCAGTTCACATTATCTATTAAAGTACATGTTTACAATATCTTTTTTTTTTAAAGAATGTTGCTTCAATTTAACAATAAACTGCCCAGCTGATCAGACTGAAGATACATTTTACAACAACTAAATCATCTCCAGCTCTCTGTCTATGTTCTCATAAAACACCTCCTGTGTTGTCATTTTCTTGCAGTGTTAGTTAAACATCTCAGAGAGGCAAATCTGCTCTATAAAAATAAATGTTTTCAAACATTGGACAGAGGCCCAGAGGAAAGGTAAGCAGGAGAACGGCAATAATATTTATCCGGTTGGACTCTTATTCAAATTTGGGCCAAAACAACATTTTCCATTTGAATTTCCAACCTGGAAATGCAATTCTGGGTCTGGGAAATATGAGAACAGGTAATATTCACCGAATCTCAAACTGAGGTAGGTATGCACATACACACAATTAGACAAGAAAATTACATTTTGTCCGGATGGAAATTTTTGAATTCAATGAAATTAGAAGACACACAAGACCACCTCACATTTATCCTTCTGCACTCCACATTTTTTCTCCCATCATCTTTCTTAAAGTTTAAGGTGCTAAACAAAAGGACAGAAAGTTAATTACATCTCCAAACCTGATCAGTCAAACCATACCTTAATCCTCATTGTTGGACTTTGGACAGTGGCAGATGACACATTTATCTTCATTTTTTTAGGTGATCTGTCTATTAAGTATAGGACAGTTTGAAATTGATATGTATAGTTATATAAGTTATATGATATATCTTTTTCACAGTGTCAAAGAATCTTCAGTCCCAATACAATAACATCTCCATTTTTTACATCAGTGATACAGATTTGCTAATGTCAAGCATAGTGTAGCATTTACGTTAAAACTTCTTACGTTAATACCATATTAGACCTTTCATGCAGGATAAAACATGTCCAAAAATGCTGTGGCTGTTGCGTTTATGTAGCATGTCAGAAGTTTGCAGTAGACAAAATTGACAATTATGAACTTCTTTCTCCTTAACCAAGAATCTGATCAACAGGATCCCATTGTTAAAACTCAATAATTGATCCTTTTTGGTCATGAACGTTTGTGGGTTTGCTTGAATTATTTAACATTAAACAGAAAGTACATGCATTGTAATGTATGAAACAGACTCTTACAATGACAACTTTATGGGAGGCATCTGGCAGTCTAAAACATATTTGATTTGAGTCAAAGCATTTTGACACAAGCAGCTGTTCAGGATGAGGACCAGCCCGGTTTCAGAATTACATGCTCTATTGTTTTATTCTATGCTCCATCCTGAGCTGGTTTGGAGGACCTTCAACATTCAAAGTTTCTCCAAATCATCTCAGGATAAATTGTCTCAAAAAGGAAACAATTGATCAGGCCTTGGCATGTTCCTAGAAAACATTAATACAATATTTCTTCAAAGGTCTGAAATCACGCTCCAGAGCATCTGAGTGCAAAGTACATGTGTTGAAAATGCAGAATGTCCTACCAGAATAAAGTATTACATCAAACAGCCTGAATGACTAGAGCCCTTGTTCACTCTGGCAAAATGTAAAAAATAAAATCAAATATCACAATATTGACACTCTTAATTGAGTGGTACATCTAAAAAAACGTTCATGTAGTTTGCTTTAAACCTGTTTCTTAGCAGACAATTGTGCTTTGTAAACAGGCTACAGAGACAATATATTTAAGTGTCTTTGCTAATACTGCTAACAAAATCAAAGATATGCAAGAAAACAAATCATACTATCATCAAAAATGATCGATGCAATCCTGCTTCTTTTCTTGGTCACAGATGTTGTGAAAAAATATGTTCAAACACACACTGTAAAAAACATAAAAGTCCCTCCATCTTCTGCAAAAGCAACTCAAACCAACCAATCAAGTTGAAGGAGGCGATGGTTTTAAACTAGCAGGGGTTGTTACATTAGATTTTTCTGTCCCTTCCGTTTCATCTGAGCCCAGGGTGCTCCCAAGTGAAGAGCGTGTGAACCTGCGGAGGGTGTTGCTTAGAGATGGGTACTGTGTCATGATGGAGCCCCGAGACCAGTCGAAACGGGGGTAGATTCTCTTAAGAACCGCCCTACGAAACAGGATGTATACCCAGGGATCCAGGATCTGGTTCCAGGTGGCAAAGCGTATCCACAGCAGTAGGTATCTGACCTGAAGAGGACCTTCGGACAGCACAGTTTGTGCAATAAAGGCCTGGTGGGGAAGGAATGGAAGTGGGGAGAAGAGGATGGAGAAAGAGCGCAAAAGGAAAGAAGAAATGAAGGAGGGAAGGAGTAGGGGAGGGGAGGGGTTGGATAACATAAATGTGAGGTTTATAAAGAGGCCAATCAGTTGAGATCAAGAAAAAAAAATCAGTCAGAAAATGATGTTAAAAGAGGGAAGAAGAGATGGGATATAAGGAACAAGAAAGAAAAGATACAATGGTTAATATTGCAAATGAAAAAGTTCAATCAACTGAGGGAATAACTTGGCAAAAGTTTCCCATGGCCCTCATGAGGCATTAGGTGCTCGAACCCAATTATCCCATCTACTTTAGTAAAGCTGTGGAAATGTATGTAAAGCAAAGCCTTAACCCAACAGTCTCTTGTGGGAGCAACGGATGATAACAAACTCCTTTAGGAATGATACATTACCTTCTAGTTGTTCTTTTCCAAATTCCTCCTGTGTTTAGCATACAACAATGTTTCACATATTAACATACAGAGCAAGAATAAACAGTTCCCAGAGTCCCCTTAATAGTGTTTTAAAACTGTTGCATGCATGTGTTGAGATGAGTGCAAATGACTGTTTTACTTCAAACTTTGAAGCAGAGTTGCTCCAGAGAGACTAAGGCAACAAAAGAATCACAGGTATCCTGGATAGAAGTTCACTTTGTGGATGATTTCCACTTACACAGTAGGCAACATTCATGCTCAAGTGGAAAAAGGCTATTTTTCAGTTCTGATTATCAACTAAGCTTGACTGTGGATGAGTTTCTGTGGCTGTATCTGCCAGAAGTATCATAATTGCCAAGTCTGAACGACTTTCTCAGTGTTTACCTCTTATCTGTGAGGATTTCTTGCAGCTCTGCTTCAAAGAAATGTTTGAGTAACCAACTAATTCACAATCTGCAGATTATCAGGGTTGTGCTGAGAAAGCACCCGTGTTAGTTCAAGGGAATGAAAGCCATCACAAAGCGAAATCCCAAACATGAGAAGGCTGAAAGTAGTTAGTCAAATGTTTATAAACAGCCTAGAAATGGAATGAAGTAAACGTAGCAGCAGCCAAACCAAGATGAAGGGACTCAATGAACATTTTCCCAGAGATACGTTTTTTCTTATGGACAATGGTTTGGAAGCTGCAAGGCTTGGTGTAAACTGTGATTTGCAAATGATCCTTTCCAGGAGTTTTATTGGCAGATGTTTAGGACAGGCTGAGGTGCCAGATAGATAGATAGATAGATAGATAGATAGATAGATAGATAGATAGATAGATAGATAGATAGATAGATAGATAGATAGATAGATAGATAGATAGATAGATAGATAGATAGATAGATAGATAGATAGATAGATAGATAGATAGATAGATAGATAGATAGATAGATAGATAGATAGATAGATAGATAGATACTTTATTGATCCCGAGGGAAATTCAAGGCCAACCAATCGCAGCACAAAGTTAGCAGTCACTGTTGAGGATGTGATTGTAACAAACTTTAAAGGTCCTTTTGATTTACTTTTTACTCGCCTTAGCCGGGACACTTGAAACATGATGTATATCCAGGGGTCAAATATCTGATTGCAGGAGGCCATTCGTAAGTAGAACAAAACAAATTCATCTCTGACAGGATCGGCCATCAGCACTCTCACCAGAATATGTATCTGTGCAGGGTGTCACACAACTGAGGTTAGATAGGACAACAGAGAAATATGGGTTCCAAAAAGCCACAACCCTTTTATTTCTAACCTGGACGAGCACAATTTAGCTTGAAGCACTAATTTGATCAAAGTATTAAAGCTGACTGCAGCTGAAAGCAGAATGATAGATGGCAACACATGCTTGGATGAAACAAAACATTGGCTGTTTCATCCAAAACAAAAATATCGGAAAAAAACAAGGTGCTAACACAAAGAAACAAGACAAAGAATAAAACATAAAAGGGGTTTGGATTTACAGTTCAATCCTTAGTCATTAAGAAACATCACGAGCTGTTGACCAATTTTTTTGGTGAACTTCTCAAAAGGCCCTGCTCTACATTAATCAAGTTTTTGATAAGGACACAACGGAAGGATGGATACATAAAAGGGTATTATATATACTAATATTGCTCGTCTGGGGTTAGCTTTGAACCCAAGATTGTTGACAGCTCATGATCCTGTTGAAAACTGTTGAAACTATGTTTGATTATCTTGAAACCACCAGAAAGCGAAGCTGAAGAAAGAGAAGTACAATTGACTACATATTAAATAAGAGATTTCCTTTAAAGGAATCGATTTTAAACATGCTCCAAAGCAGAGACGTGTAATCTCAACTAAAGCATTAAGAGCCCTCTGATCTGCGGTAAGACCAGAAAGATGTCAGATCAATTAGTGGGGAAGCTGCATGTCTAAGGAGAAATGAAGCATATAGAGGGAAAGCTAAAGTAAGGAGCTTAGGACCTCGTGATACCCTATTATGGTTCAAACAGTGTAGGTCAGAACTGATATGAAACATAGCAAGACAAGGACAGGGTCGATTGTCAAATTGCTTTGCTCTTGGTATTAAACGGTTGTGTGTTAAGTTCGCAAATGCAATTTCAGGAACCAGAGATTTCAGGACAGTGTACTGCTTCATTGTGGCTTCATAATTTTCAATGAAACCAGAACAAAAGATATGACTGGCAAACATTTGAACAGGACTTACTAAACTGGAATTGAAAAACTCACCAAGAGTGGACACCAGCAGATAGAAGCAATGACCATGATGAGGATGAGCTGAACCATCATCTCTATTTCGTGGTCTCGGCGGCGCTGGGATCGGTCTTCTCCACAACACACCTTGATCAGGGTCACGACACTTATAGTGTTCAACAAAAACGACACTGCGATGCACATCAACCCGACTAGAGAGAAGAGCAGGGAGAAGACCTGGTCATTTCCCTTTGAGCTGATGTTGAAGAAACACCAAGAACCCGGCATCTGCATGTGGTAGCTCCCAACGTTTATTAGAGGCAGCAAAGCTATGCAGCCGGCAATCAACCACACCATCAGCACCATGCAGACTATGCGGCTCTTTGGCTTGCTGCTGGAGCGTGCAAATGGATGGTTGATGCCAATAAATCGCTCAACGGCCATGGCGGCACTAAGCAGGAGTGGGCACAGTCCATAGAAGACCATAGACATGCCCATGAAGTTGCAGAAGTGGCAGTCTGGATCTAACTTCCGCCAATTAAAGTGCGTGACATGGAAGGAGACCACGATGGAGCTGGTGACCAGAAGACCCATGAAGTCCGTGATCACTAGGCCACCCAGGAAGATCAGAAAGGAGGATCTTGAGCGGCTATGAGTCTGCCGGTAAGACTTGAGGAGAACTACAAAGGCGATGAGATTGGAGATTAAACCCAAACTGCCAAAGATGGATGAGAAGTAGGCTGAAGCGATGGTGGGTTTGTACTTGAATGGGGGACTGCTGATGGAGTAGCAGAGTGGGGTGTTGTTGGTGAATGGCTGAGCTGAGGCATTCATGATGGTCAGCTGTTGAGGGGTTATTTATTCCAGATGAATCAGAGATGGTAATACAATGCCAAGGTGAACGGGGTCATTTCTCTCTTCATCCTTAAAAGCAAAAAGAGAAAGTTATATTTTGAGACCACTCTTTATGATTTGAATTTTGGCTTGGGGCAATGCAGAGAAGACATACAATATTATAAAGCATTGAAACATACAATACAAACACAATTTTGAAAGGGAAAGTGCAAGGGAAAAACTGGCCAGTGGAAGAGTTAGGTGTTGTCACACTACAGTGTAAACCCTTACCCTCACCCAAACCCCTTATACTAATCCTAATTCTAACCCAACCCTAAACACCTATCTCTAATCCTAAATCCAACTCAATTGATACACACACACACACACACACACACACACACACACACACACACACACACACACAGAGCGACAGTATTGGGACAGAGATGGAGAGAGT
The DNA here is from genome assembly GCA_020745685.1 of Tautogolabrus adspersus. NCBI lineage: Eukaryota > Metazoa > Chordata > Actinopteri > Labriformes > Labridae > Tautogolabrus > Tautogolabrus adspersus. The sequence goes on along the minus strand of CM036536.1, from coordinate 12,189,481 downwards.
GACATAGAGATAGACATAGAGGAGAGAACAGCTGACATACAGTATCCTGTCAGGAAGTGCAGTTATGTGAAAAGTACTGGCAGAGACACTAACAGGAAGTAAACACATGTTGTCACAATCAGCCGATGTAGTCCCTAGTGGTCTGTCCTCAATACACTGCACAACAACATCAGTTGTTTGTAACTTGCCTCCAGTGAAGTGGGGCGTGGCTGGAACGTAAAGTGACATCAAATATTGTATATATAATTTATAAGAAATAAATAATCATCATGTTTGTTATATATTTGTATGGATTTCAAAATTAACCTCATTTTACAAAGTTATCTTAAGTAATTTCACCTGATTGGCTAACTCTGCCTTTTGCCCTCTATTCAAAAATCATCTTAGTAAATGATTTAAGATTACATAGATGAACCAGTGTATCCAAAAATACTCATCAAAGCATTGGGTTCACTTTTTTTTCTCACAATTTATTAGTGAAGAGAGTCATTATACGGTAGGGGTAATGTTCAATAATAAACTGTGCTGATAGTGAATAAAACAATAATCAAAATACAAATAAAACCAATACAAGAGGGCTTTTCATTTGAAGGTAGTAAGTGATAATGGTTTTTTACCTATAAGATTAAATATACAAATATTGTGTCATAAAAATGCCTATACCGGACATTCCTGCAAATAGAAATTTCTTGTACTTCTTTGTACTAGGTATTTTCCTGTAGTCTGTTGTTAGGCTTGCATACTGGACTGTGCAGGACGAGGGTAACAAGTAAGCTGATCCAGAACTCAGGGGTCATTTGAATGTACTCCTGCCCTTTGCATCAAGTTGCATTAATTACTGCCCTTTAAAGTCCCTGTAATATTGCTCTATTTGTGTTACACTTAAAGAGCAATCAGGAAAAGAAGATAAACATCTGGCTTAATACACAATGATGCATGAAAATGCAATTGTGCAGTGCTGCATGGCTCATTTTCACATGCTTAATGTAGCACACAAAAACATCTGAGGGCCCCACTACACAACAACATTTACAGTTAAAGTTACTTTTGAAAAAAATCATTTTCATGATACCGCACAGTATTCCTTTCATCTGTCTAATTACTACATTTTCCAAAAGATAGAAAACCAAGATACATGAATTAAAAGAAACCATTGGATCTTCCACTAAAAGCTAACTACTCTATCATTAGGTCCTATCAGCCTCTGGAGAATGCTGCGATGAGACAAACAGTTCTTGGCGCCAGCTTTCGTGTGACCCTGAAAACCTTTTGAGTGTTCCATTAGCCAAAAGTGCTCGTTAGCATCTAAAAATCAATATGTCATATTCAAAATGGCTTCAATCGGCCTCTCCGAGGGATTCGCATTGAATATAATGAGGAACCACAGAAACTTAATCATGAGGTGTGGTTACAAGATCGCATGGAGACTACAGAGTGAGTGCAAAATGATGTCAGGAGGCTTCCAGAAGACACACTGTTAAATGTTGACTGTGGTGACACGTGTATTATCTACTGTTTGGGGTTGAAACTAAATAGCCCGCTGTCCATCTGATATCCTGATTAAGCCATCAGTACTTGATTGCACGAGTAGATAATGATTACATTCCTTAGTTTAGATTTAAAACTTCTTTATGAATACTTTTTAAATCAAGTTTTTAAGCAGTTCTTTATCAAAACTGTACTTATCAAACTGAAATGCACAAATGCACATAAAAGGGAGCTGTTCATTTGGGAAATAATCAAAAGAAAATCATTGTCAATTTAAAGATTTTCATCCTGCTGCACTGATCAAACAAGGTTAACTCCTTTAAATCTAGACCTCATGTCCCATTAAGTGTTACTGGCATTTTGCTCTCCGTGAAGTAAACAAATAACACAGCAATATCAAAGCCAGCTGTTTCTGTAAAGGTTTACTTTTGAGATTATGATCCTTTTATTCAGAGATAGGACATTGGATAGAGTCAGAAATCAGGGAGAGAGAGTGAAGAATGATATGCGGGAAAGGAGTCACTGATTAGATTCCAACCATGTCTGCAGCTTTGAGGGCTATAGGCTACCAGTGCCCCGAAATCCTGCTGGTTTGAACAAAATCTTCCTTGTCTTGATTATTTTAAGTAGAAAGACCCAGAATATCACTTCAACTATTGTTGAAGTCTTGATGCTATATGATTGTATTATCCTATCACATCAGTGTCAGAACAATGAGGCAGGTAAAGGTTGTCAAGAACTGAAATGATCTGCTTCTGTAGAGTGGTTTTGGACTCTAAGGGCCATTTAACCAAGATGCTGTCTTGATGTTTGTCTTTCCAGTTCTCCAAATTCAACTTTTTTATTGTTATTCAAATATATTCACATATTCAGAGTTTGTTAAAGAATAATAGTTTTCCCCTCGATAATGAAAAAAAATACTCTCTCTCTTACATTCAAATAAACGTAACTCTGTGTCTGTCCAGATCTAATATCCAAAGTTAATCTTTCTCTCAATGGTAGGCAACTTTAAGTCTATCTTAAAATAAAAGGACGGTGCAACTGGAAATATAACTTCTTCCAATCACTTAAAAGAAATGATGAAGATGGAACTTTTACTGATTGTCGTGCTATGATAATTACTTCTAATATAGGGATATTTGCAAAGCAATATCAATGAAACTAAATTAAACCATTTAAGTGAACAAACTCAACCTTTACCAGATGACCTGACAAAAAGGAATGACCATATTTATACAGTTATACTGCCACAACAGTTATAATAGTAAATGTACAAAGGAAGTTTACACTAACAAATTCCAATTTTTAGGTCCCTCTAACTTTGATATGATAAAGTAACAAACTTTAGAAAACATTGAATGGTTTGTATGTTTTTTTTAAATGTGAAGTGTTGTAAAAAAAGGCAGTTTTTCAAAGGTTTAAGTCAAGTCAACAAAAGGTATGCATAAAAGTGTAAGTAATAAAATGTGTCTTACCACCATTAAAGTACTCTCAAGGACCTAGTTGAGCCTCAGTTTGGAAGTTTGCACCACTCCATCCAAATCATCCTTCTGCACTTGTGAGATGAAAAACTACAAGACAAGCAATAGTTACAGGAAGAGGTGAGTGACGTTTCACACATACCAAGTCCCATTTGATCAGAATAAAGCACTAAAAAAAAATCCTACACCACAAGCATTTAACAGTAACCCTCTAACATCTCTACTCCCTTCCCCCTGCTCCTTCTGCAGCAGCAGCTCAGATACTCATCTCTTTCCCTCCAGACGGGCTTCTTTTTGCTAACTTCACTCCTCCCCGAATAAAAAGGGGAGGGACTCTGGGAAGACACCACATGGTACTTAAGGCAGGAGAATAAACAGGGAAAAGTTGTAAAGAATCAACTTGTAAATGGTCGACAGTTGGAGAAAAAGGCGCGAGACTCATGTTTGGTTTTAGGTTAGAAGTAGCTTTGTGCGTGTGTTAGTGTTTGTGTTGAGAAAGTGGACGTGACTTATGTCCCCAAAGCTAAAGAAAATGGTCTTAATTATATACTGTAGGTTAATACCCACAACAACATTCTTCTGCTCGAAACACAAACAGGTTTGAACAGATATTGAATGCCAACATTAAAGTTGAAAGGCACTACAGTATTTTGTTTCTAAAGAAAAACTGACCACAGGCAAGCAGCTTTAACATCTTCAAATCAAATCAGGGAAAGAAATCTGTATCAAGATGTTAACAGTGAAATGAATGTTGCGAGACTATTGTTACTTTGATCCTTTGCCAAAGTTGTATTTCACCCACAGCACTAAACATTAAATGTGAGGCTGTTCTGGGACAAATGGAAAAAGCTGGACATGCCATCACCAGATGTTTTTATTTCTTCTGGTTTTAGGTTTAATAGAAAATCTGGCTTTTACACTTTACATAACTGACTGACCTGTTCAGATAGACACATGCAGTGCAGATGTTGCTCTTGGCTGCCAAACACTTTCAACTAAGCTCAAAACAGTTACAGTACATGGGGAAAACTTGCAGGAATTGCATTACTGCAGGGAGACTGCAGGTTAATCCAAATTTAAAACATTAAATCTAGACCTCATGTCCCATTAAGTGTTACTGGCATTTTGCTCTCCGTGAACTAAACAAATAACACAGCAATATCAAAGCCAGCTGTTTCAGTAAAGGTTTACTTTTGAGGTTATGATCCTTTAATTCAGAGATAGGACATTAGATAGAGTCAGAAAGCAGGGCGAGAGAGTGGAGAATGATATGCGGGAAAGGAGCAACCAATTGGATTCCAACCATGTCTGCAGCTGATGATTGGCATTTTCTTGGGTGATGAATAGGTTCAATCTTAAAAGATGATTCTATGAGAAAATTGAACAACAGATAACTGTGAATTTTGTTGGAAATATGTGCACCAAAAACCATTCCAGTAAGCTTTAAAACATAGTTCAAATTTTGGAGGAATCAGCTTTGGTCGTGCCATGCAACCATCATCATAGCCAGAAATACATATGGAGTTCTGGGAAGCAGCATTATCTATAGCCTACAATTAATATTGCTTTTCACTACTCCTACAATGTTGAACGAATTCCTCATTTTCAGACATCTTTTAACTTTAACAAAATCTTCACAAAATACAAGACAGTTTTGCCAACCTGACAGACTCCCTGAGTTTTCCCTTAAAATCACTTGTGACCCCAGTCAGCAGTGGATCAAATGACAAAACAAAACAATAATGGTCTCATCCCATGGGGACAACAGGAGCGAGTCTACAAACAGCCAATATGATCGAATGATCGAGTATGGTAAGGTTTATCAGCCAAGTGTCATGGTAATTTCTCTGCCCATGTTTTCCCCAACAAACATTTTGAGCCATCTTCCTCCCATCTTGGTCAGCCTTCTGCCGATTTAGAGTCAGCAGCCTGCGATCTGTGACAAGGACCAGCAATGAATGTTTTTAGATGTCTGTTCAACAGGCAGCATTTAGAACTAAAAAGAAATAAGTAAAACTGATTTTTATTGTAGACACTGAATCATACATGCGCATGATAACATATTAATATTCTAAATAAAAAACTAAAGATTAAACACCAGCACTCAACTAAAACTGACTTAAAACTTGGCTTATCTTATCAATTTCTCTTATTTTCATTGCATCTTCAAAACAATATACTGTAAATGTAATCTGTAATTGTAGACTAACACTACAGAAAAACTGTGCTGCCTGTCAAGTAGGCTACTCTCTTGACCATTCGAGGTGCAGAGACACAGATCATTACTCCTAAAACACTCTGAAGACACAGCTGCATACAGGAATGCGTGCAACTGAACTAAATTAACATATCAACAGAGAACCAATCACAAGATAGGAGGTGGGGCAAAAATTGGCGTATCACAACAATCATGTCATTAAATCTAGACAAAGCTTTTTAATTGGTCAAAAATGAGTGAACGCCCTGCAGTGAAGGATGAGTAATCAAACATTTGTAGCATTTTACAGGAAGAGAAAATACAATTAATTTGATTTAAAATACTCAGATAATGCTTTGGTGAAATATATTTCGCAGACCATGTCAGATAAATGAACATTTATCGCAGGAACGCTGGATTCAAACCTGGAACAGAGAACCAGACAAAGCTGTAACTCACTGACTGAGCAGAAGATCTTTTCTGAAACAGTGCCTAAATTAAATCCTTCTCCAGACGTAATACTTTCCATCCTCGATTCCAGGATTACATTTTATTGAGGCCTGTTCAAAAAGAAACACAGTCTTCAGCCTGGAAGAAGCTCACAAAGCTAAATGACCAAAACCTCAGCCAGAACAAGGAAACCAACAAGAGTGCACGATAGCACGAAACTGATGTGCAAGGGAGTGAAATATACTGCTCAATTCTGCCATTGCTAATGGTAAGTCACTGGTCTTAGAAAATATAACAAAGTTATTTGTTTCATGGTAAATCTTTTATCAATCTTTTCTCCGTTTTATTCCTTAAACAAACAAATAACATGGCCCTTGTTTTTTACAACCTTAAAAAAGGCACGTCTGGGGTAACGAACTAAGATTAAGCACAGACCCATCAGAGACCTTGAAGCATCTTTGTCCTTTTGTGAATCTAGCCCCTTCTGATCTCATCATGTTGGCTTTATTACTCTCTCTTTGAAACATAAACTGAATATTGGATCCAATGTTTCACCACAGACAGGACTGAAACCCCATTAACATTGGCATTTAGTTTGCATGCATCACGTCCTACAATTATGTTCACAGTTTAAATGAGCTCTGCTTCATTGTTCTCTTTTGAGTTTATCTGCTCAGACCCACTCTGTGTTTACACACACAGTATCCTAGTAATTGATATTCCACTCCACTCTGGCTAACACCTTAAAAGGATTCAGAGTGATTTCCTGAACATTTCGCAGAATCAGGCCTCACCATAATAAATGTTAAGCACAATTTCCCTCCGATCTTTTATCTCATAAAACAATTTTAAACTCCCACACATGCAGAAGTGCTCATCTCACTTGTGAATCCATTATACTAGTCACTCATCACACGCATTAGTTTGACACATAAATGCACTTACCAGTGTGCACATATTCCTCCTCTGGATGTTTTTATTTTTTTGATAAAAAAAACCCACATCCCTACTGTATAAACGCTCTGTGTTTTTAACAGCCACACAATACACATGTCCAAAATATATACAACACCTCATCACTTCAAAAACAACATTAAATCATGCAAGCAAACTTTGTCTGCCCAACGAAACAGATTTTTTATTTATTTCAAAAACATTTATGAAATTCCAGTTACTCTGATCTTCGAAGAGGAGGGCCAATTTTAATCCATCAACGTCACCTTAGCTCCGACATTGACATACTTTACTGTATGTTCCATTATGAAAATGCTGCCTTATTTGATACCTGTACACAAAATTTAGATCAATCAATCAATCTTTGTTTGAGTAGCAGCAGTCCATAACACGTTAGTGAAGTTAGAAATATTATAAAGCTGCAGAAGACAGACATTCATATGAATACATGCTCCTTTGTATTTTATGTATTCCAACATTATTTTAGCCAGTTAAAACCAAAATGCATTTTAAATCAACTGCCAAGCCATTGACAAAAATACTGTCAATCTTTTTGTTTGTTAAATGTGCCACTCTACCTTGGTGAACAAGTTATTTTACCTTCGTTTAACTTTAAGGAAGCCAGCAGTTACAAACCAGAAAAGCTTGTCAGCTGTTGTAACAGAAAACAGTGCCCAGACATAAATATTTGCGGTGAGTTTAAAGAAAGGCAGAGGCTGTCTTTGGATAAAGTTAAATAAAATGAAGACACACACAACATTCATTCAAACCAAACCAGCACAAATGTACTCATCCAAAGTACTTTGTCACCCTTTCTACTACCGTGATCTATAGCTGAAGCAGAGCCCTCTACAAACACCAGCTCCATGAATGTTATTTCGTGTTTACTCTAATTAGCTGTAAAAGTGAAGCAGCAAAGACACAGAACACAAGAGAAAACAACAAACTGAACCTTGACTGAACTCAGCCAGAGGGCCATACCTGTGGCAGAAGTCTCCATGGTTGCAGCGCAGACCAACTATTTGTCTTGTTCCGCTAATACAAATTTGAAGCAAGGCAGCAATACATTTGACAATACAGTACCAGAGATTGGTGAGTGAGTCTCAGATGATTTCTTTCAGCCTCCTGAACGCAGACTGAAGGATTGCAAAGAAAAAAAAAAATCATCAATATGTGCAGGCATGTTTGGACAAATAAAGTGGAGGCCAATTACGTTAGGTGAAAGGTGTGAGTCATACCAGTCACAGTACAGAGTTCAAGGTGATGTGTCCATATTTAACAAGTCTAACTTGATCATTGTTTTACCTGGTAGTACTCTCTGAACATGCAAAACTTCAAAATAAACGCCTCCTTTTGATGCTGTCTTTAAAATTGGTTCATAAAAATGGGTCATCAGAGAAAAATTAGACAAAGCAAGGGATTTATACATGGGGAGAAATGAAGGCTTTATAGTACATGCTATTTATGTTCAGTAAAGCATATTTTTATAGTACAAAATACTGACTTTAAATAAGATAAAAACATTCAAACACCAGCTTCAAAGTGTTCAGCACAAGCACAATTAGTTCCGTGCCATACAAAAGATGTATTCCAGAGTAAAAACTACAATGAAAAACTATAATTTATCAAATAGAAGTTTCCAGAAAAGGCCTCCCTAGAGCCTCTCAGTATACTTCAGCTGTGAGCAAAAATAACCGCAGCAGTGCTTGAGCCCAACACTGTGAGGTTTCTATGTCTGCTCTTGAAAGGTGCTATATAAATAAACTTTACTTTACTTACTATATCAACTCTTGCTAGCTAACAGCTGCCTGCTAACTGTAGCTAATGATAGCCTGTTGGACATCCCCGTTGCTGGAATAGGAAGTTTGTGAGTAGTTGCCAAAGACCTCATCCACCCTCTCTTGATTCTTAGGCACACCAATAACAAAGCGTTCAATAAACAGCAAATGAGTTATATTACACAGCTGTGTTAAATACGCCTTAACACGCTGTGTTACAAACTGAGTAGCCAGTTACGCATAACAGTTTACTGTCTCTGGATAGATCACCGTTATTGAGCAGCACAAACTTTTTTTTAGAAGAGCACACTTTTGATAATGATGCAGCTCAAATCACAGAATCTAGAGGACTAACTGTAATCATATCAATCTGTGGAAAATAGGCTGGCTAATTTAAGGTTGGCCTGTTTGCTGTGAGAAAATAAAACAGGAGAGGATAACAATGGAGGAAGAAGGTAACAAGACGCAAAACTGCTGCAGTTAACTGTTGCTATGGACGCAGCTCAAACTATAGATTCCAATGGACTATTTGTGTAGCGGAAGAAATAAATAATTTTTAAATCAATTAAATGATTTCCAAATCAATATTTTGTTTCAAATAATTGTTTCCTTAGTAAGTTGCCATGTAATAAGCAAGAAGAACACCCTTAGGCTGAGCAGGACCCTGACACTTAACCCGCTGACTATACATTATCCCTTATTTTCACATTAAACAACAATAACAACAATTGTTTCTCGCTTAATACGTCCCATAATTGTTGTAAATCATTGCCTAGAAACAGTTAGAGAAAGGTATGATGTTGTCCAACAACTATTATAAAACTTGCAACAATTTGAACCAACTAATAATGATTCATAACATGCAGCAAATGAAATCATCACATAAAATTTCCACAAGGGGACAATAAAGTGTATCGTATCGTATCGTATCGTATCGTATCGTATCGTATCGTATCGTACTTCCATAACTGATTATACCAGCACCTAAATCCCACCACCACCCCAGCTTCCACCTGCAGGCTCCAACTAGCGTTTTAAAATAGTATAACATCACTCCTCAATTTCTGCAATTAAAATAAATCTATGAGGAGTGAACATTTCGGAGCCTAGATGCCAACCTCAAACTATATTCTGCTGCTACAATAAATATTTCAAACAATGCAAACGTGAGTTGTCTGTCTGAACTGTAAAAACAGAGCCTGCTAAATGCTCACTGCTTCCAGAAGTAAGTAGGGATTGTCCTACTTGACAAGTCTCTAAAATGATACAAAAAAGAAGGATAACAAAACCAGAGACTGAAGAAAACCATTCCTTGCTTTAATTCATCCTCACCCATCCAAAGTAACTCTAGATCCTGAGGAAATACAACCCTAAGATAAAAACATTACAGTTAATATTTGCATTGATTCATGGATGTGCTCACATAAATACAATTGCTCGATTTCTCAGGAACTAAACCGGAGATAACACTAATAATGACACTTTCTTAGTATCATTGGAGTTAGTCAGGGCCAATCTCAATAGAGCCACATTCTGCGTCAGTCCAGACAGATGGGGGGGGGGGGGGGGCACACATTTAGCATGATGAAGGCCATGCACTTGCTTGATCGCATGTCGATGGTAAATCCACTAAGTTGATAAAAACACCACATGACCATGGTCAAAGGACGGGTTGATATTGTAGGTTAAGTTCATAGTGTCAACACATCAAACATAGTCTGCCTTTGCCCTCCAAAGCCATAGAGTCAGCAGTAACAGCACCATCAGAGAGCTCTTTTCATTATGTGGTGAACATCAGTGGAGGCAGTGGTTAGTGAACGCCCTTTTTTTTTTACAGGGTGCATATTTTGTGCGATGGCTGACTGGGTATTTATGCAAATGTAAGTGCGTGTACACACGGGGATTAGAGGTCAAATAGGTAAAGCCATGTTTCAGGACTTTCCTGCAGTGAAACTAATTTTTCAGTCAAAACTAAATGTTTCTGTGCCTCACTCTGCTGGAATGTGATTTAATTGTGCTCAAATGGGAATGTTTATAGGGAGGCCTTAATGGTTGCACTGCTGATGGTTTCACGTATCCTTAATCATTAAGGTAACATCCACTCTGCAGCATCACAGAGCAGATAGCACTGTAGGGTTTTATCCTCTGCCATTATTCTGTTGCTCTGTTTCCCATTACAGCACCATTATCCCCACAGCACTGAACCTATTTTGTGATGAACTGGGTGTTTTAGCCGACATTGGAAACCAAAGTCCAAATGAGTTTTTTTAGAAGTGACTGGAGAGGAGCAAGTTTGTGGCGATATAAGACTTTACTATTTGAGCACAGAGTTTACTGCTTTTGGAGTTTTTAGGCCATGAATGGTGACTGTTTCTAAATCCAAACCAGGTTATTATCTAACAGTAATTCTCGACAGAGACATTCCTTGTCCTTGTAGGGACAAGGAAAAGAAAAGCCTTCACAAGAAAGATGTGGCTTTCTTCTCCGACACAGGGCCAAAATACAATCCAACTTGAAATACTGGGTCAAACATCTTATCTAAGGATGCTGCGAGAAGCTAACAGCACAGGGAGATGTTGCCTTGTGTACAGTTTGTATTTGTTTTAATTTTTTTTTAACAACAACAATGAATTATGAATGTTTCTGGAACTTATTTCACTACATTATAATACAAGGCAAATTGTGACACAAACATTGCAAAAAAAAGAGGAGCTTTAAAACTGAATACAGAAATGAGTTGATACTAAAATATAGAGCCGGGGGTACACATTAACTTCTACTCAAAGATTTGTGCAATAGCCAGAGGGAACCAAAAGCTGTTTTAATAATGCATGAACTTAACTTTGATTTAATTATTCACCAGATCCCCAATAACCATTAAAAGCAACACTAACAAGCAGTAAGTCTTCTCTCATTTTTTGTCTGCTTGCAAAAGTTGTGTCAAGAGTTACAGTTACACTCATGATCTATTTATTATACTTTCAATGCCAGCAATGATTTGGTACAAAACAGTCTGAAGAAGGAAGACTTTGGAGGAGAAGAGAGGGAAAGGGGAATAAAAAACAGAGATCAGGGGGCATCAGAAAGCCTAGCGGTTATGTTGCACCCCATGTCCAGAGGCTAGTCCTCGTTGCAGCGGCCAAGGGTTCGAATCCGACCTTGGTCCTTTGCTGCACGTCATTCCCCACTCTCTCCTCCCATTATTTCCTATCTCTCCTCAGCTGTCCAATCCAACAAAGGCAAAAAATGGTAATACAAATATATATAGAGGGGAATAAGAAGAGATTAGTGAGAGGTATAAGACAAAAACTGTCTACTGCAACTTTAACTTATGCTGCTAGCAGTGGTAACTTGAGGAAATCTCTATTCACAGAATATTATCCCTTAAACCTATAAAAAGATACGTTAACTTCTGTTTGAAATGTATTTTAAGAAAGTATGTTTGACCAAATTTAAGAATATGAAGAACAAAAACGTACACAGTAATTATTCGCCTCTTTGTAAAAAAACAACAAAACAAAACAAAAAAGACATAAACACACAGATCTAATACTGGTACTATGAAGAAGAAATGTTATGTTTATTGGGCTCATGATAAGCTCTAGTTGCAGTGGTGCTGAAGCTATTCAGTGCTCAGAAAGAGTTGTATAGCTGGAGAAAAGCTGATTCCTCCATGTTAAGTATTTACACACTTGTTTATGTAGATTTTTCTTCATAAAAAAAGATATGAAGTCATTGAGCACAGGCTGAGATCACCCTCTCAAAACCTGGATTCATCATACAAGAGCCATGAATGGCTGTGCCGAAGCTCTTATTAGTTTAGCCAGATTTATTAAGCCATAATTCTCTTCAAACCAGGACTGGATGTGTCAGTCAGCATGTCCTTCATAGAAGAAGGCTGCTTGCATATTTGTCAAAGTATAGAGCAGAGGAGTGTGGGTTTACCACTGAAAGAAAGAGGAAGAACAGAGGAAGTGATGGTGGATGAGAGAAGGACAGGACAAGTGACTGAAAAGAGCAAGAGAGCAAAAAGGGGGGGGTAAAAGAGAGAGTTGCCTTCCCCCCCCCACTCCAACAGGAACCTGTTTTTATGGCAGCAACAAGTCAGTGGTGGAGCTCAGGCTGGAAACACACAAAATAGAGAGGATAGAGGGAACATAAAACAGATGATGGGAAATAACAGCATGACAGCATAAACACAGAAGTCACAGTTTTAAAATGCCAACGTTTACTGCTGCCAGATGCTCACACAGGAAAAATGCAGCACACAAGACACACACAACTATGTTTGTAATGAAAGTTAAGCTATCTACTTGTAGAGTGAACTTAATTGTTGTGGTCAAAATCATTCATTTCTTTTTAAAATCAGGAGTAAATGTGTGTACTAAAGAGCAATGATAAGCACATTGCATGATTACATAGCAATGACGTAGAGCCTCTGCAGAAGATAAGAAAACACAGTCTTTGATTTCATAGAACTGAGATGGCTCCAAAGTGTGTTGACTTAACACAGAATATCCTGCAGATGGCAGCAAAGCCTTTTGAGAAAACAGGCATCATTTCCTCAGTATGGGAAAAATAGTTCAGCAAATGTACAGTTAAGAGAGGTTTGTGTTAACATGCTATCTATCTATCTATCTATCTATCTATCTATCTATCTATCTATCTATCTATCTATCTATCTATCTATCTATCTATCTATCTATCTATCTATCTATCTATCTATCTATCTATCTATCTATCTATCTATCTATCTATCTATCTATCTATCTATCTATCTATCTATCTATCTATCTATCTATCTATCTATCTGTCTGCTTGTCGTCGTCCATCAATGTCACATCAGTGTTTCTTCAACCTGTGATACTTCTTCTGCGCTCATGATAGTGACATTCAGGGATCATGATTTTGACAGGTAAATGGAGTAGATCCATCACTTGTACTTGGAATACCCTGAGGTAAGAAGGGATCCTGCTGTCTCGACATTTTTATTTATTTATTATTGCTCCTTGGCGGCTCATTTGCATCACCACTGTCTCAGTGCGAGGCCGCTTTCTCCTCTGTGAATCAGCAGGCATGTGCTATGGTACCCCTCTGACACCTTTAGTATTCTGGCTTGAGCTCAGATGTCGGTAAATCTCTTTTTACAAAAGGTGGCCATAAACAGCTAATGGTCTGTCATGAATATTTTAGAGCCTTGAATATCATACAGAAATGACCTCTGGAAAACCACAACCTCAACAAGGCACATCTCATACAGATCACCTCCACAGCTGGCGCAGAGCAAGCCCACTTTTTCTGGTCCTTTTGGCTTTTTTTTGTGTGTGGCATGATTGGATTGATTTGTCATTTGCAACAGAAGGAGCTTGGCCACGGGGCTGTGGATAATCCAATTTATCGCTTTGCCATTTATTACAAATTTCTGTGGCTTTTGGGTCCACTGTCACATCGATTCGTTGATTGCTTGCTTAGCTGGGTCCTAATGAGCTGCTGTCTGAATCACTGCATAATCACCGCCCTAATTCACTTCCTCGCCTGCCCTCACACTCGCTCTGTTGGCTCGCCACTATTAGAAAAGTATGGACCGAAACACAGCTCTCTGAGCAGACAATTAGTAACGTCATCCTTTAAAGCGGGCTATCAATGGCAATACTCTCGCGACTTTGCAGAATGTTTTCACAAATTGCTGTTTTAAATGACATGATGCTTATTGGCATATATTGTGCACCTATACACACACTTGAATTACACAGCAATGAACATTGAGGATAGGGAAATCTTGAGATTACCCCACACATTAGAGAGTAAACTTCTGTACATACCAGATACTAAAGATATACTCTCTTTGTAGTTATGGTAGGTAAAAAGGCCAACGTCCAGGGTATTGGTAAATACAATTCTTTTCTACAATTCTACAATTCATTAAGCTGATGCATTTATCCAAAGCAATGAACATCAGAGAGTAATATGTGAAAAAACAAACAAATTTGAGCTTAAACTATAGGTAAAATTGTGCATTCTTTTTCAAAACAAGAGCCTGCAAACCTTTGAAATACTCTGTAATTACCTTTGCCCACTTTCTAAGTGGTAACAAGCCTGCCGTAGTTCACACCCTGTTTACCCTGTAACTACACAGTAACTATAGTGGACACAGTTAACATGGGACTACTTAACTTTATAGCCCGTGTACTCTTAACTAGCTAGAGTGAGAACAGTGTGAACGTGCACTTTATTTTACAGCCCTCATACACTGACTATAATAAAGGTTTTCTCACACAATTTCACTACTCTTTCTTTTTTGTCTGACTAACAGTCTGTTCATGACTTAATGCATGTTCAACAATTAACAAGGCTACACATAAATCTATTTCTTTCCCTATACATTACATATTTGTCTTGGATAGGAACATGGCAGTATTTTATTGATACCCTATATACTCAATAACCAAGCTCTAATTTGCAGTCATCTTAAGCTAGCAATTGGCAAACATAGCAGGGTGTTGTACCAGGAGAATCTTTTCCTTTGCAGTTGTTCTACTTTGAGGATATCAGATAACCGAAGAGCTTCACTTGAGGACAGATGTGAGAGCAAATACCACCAGGTGAAGGTTTACCGCTGCACCAATATCAGCCTGTCTGGGTGGCATTTATCAAGCTTGAAGAGGGGCTTAAGGACACTTGGGGATATGTTTGTGTAGAGGCTGGTGGACAAATAGAGCAGGAAGCTAATCAAGCCATCTATCAACAAACGGAGTGCACCATCTGTGTGCTTCACCACTTGTCCTGCGAGCACTTGTAGCACAGATTTTACACAGCAGTTAACGGTGTAATAAATGATCTGAGAATGTGCTGCTGCTATTTATTAACAGCAAAGTATTAAAGTTAATGAAGACTAACCTTTTTTTTTTTTTGCATATTAAACACAGATAAGGTTTAAACTATATAAAAGATATGGACGTAGCCTCTGCGTCTACATAGTAAAGTGCCTGCATTCTTTCTAACAGCCAGCAGGGGGCAACACCACCAGATGAAAATGTGGCTCTGTGGAAGTCTATGACAAAAGAATCATACTTAAACCTTGATTTATGACCTCAGTTAACATTTTGTAGATACATTTTTGGTCTTTATTGCTAGTTCCAAGAAAACCAGCATGGTGTTTATTTTCATAAATGATAGTGTCATTTTAAGTGTAATAGACAATAAAGTAAATTAGGCTTGAGGACGTGGCTAATTTGTGATTGACAAGTGTCCAAGCATCCAAATCTAAACTTAAAAAATTAAGACACCAACCAATGGCTCACATTATGAAGGCTTCGCCCACATCCTATATACAGTCTACCTTAGGGATTTAGGAGTGAGATCTTGAAGAATCTCTCTGTTACATAAAATAAACAACATATCAGCAATAAAACTCACAACAAATGTTTTTCAGACAACATTTCTTTAATACAAAGTCAACATATCTACATACACAGTGGCTTTAAACCAATTATTGTTTCAGTTAGAAGTAACAGTTTGAAAGTGATAGCTCTTGGCCTTCATATAAAGGAAAAACTATTTTGCTGAGATTGGGTTCTTTTTCCTTTTTGTCTGTACGTACTGTACATGTTCTATTCTTCTTGATGTCGTTTTCTGTTAGTGTTGTTTTTTTTTGTTAGTCCCCCATCACATCCCCAATTTTTCTGCAACATATTCCAACAAATTTGGTGGCGGTTTTTCAAAAGTCTACGATCTTTACATGAAGTCAAAAGTGTAACACATTGCACAAGCTTCCAAAGACTTCCATGGTTTCAGTTTTGGCATGGGGCCATTTTGCCAGTCTTTTTTTTTTTTTTTTTAGTTCCCAAAGACTTCAGTTCAGTCTTTTAGTTCATTATGAAACATCTCAAGGTTCCCACTGTTCGAAGATGACATGCTGGAAATGTGAGTTTGCAGCAAGTTTTTGGTTGTCTTGGTCTTCCTTTAGTTGCATCGCACTGCTCTGTTTCATTGAGTCCTGATGTCTTTCTGCGTCCCACAACGAAACATGGCTGAACAAAAAACACAAAGTATGGTTCCATACAATGCTCAAAAATGCACAAGGGGGAAATGAATTGTATTATGTTTCAACTGAACCATGGATGGCCTTTAGCTTAGCTGCATTTGCCCTTTAGCTAATGACATATTTATGAAGAACATCTTGGTAATAAGATTATGTACCTTTGTAATTTTAATTTTGGTTGGAAATTGGGCTCCAATAATTCAACCTGAATCTGTTTAAAAGCCTCAAGTTTGTAAGGTTACAAAAGAGAAAACTCCATCTTTTGATCTGTGTTTATGCTAGTGCATTGGAAATGAGGATGTAAACAGACTTTAAATGAATGGTTCATTTCCAATTTAAATGGTTAAATTAGTTAATCAGGAAGGACTAACTCTCCATCTTCAGTTAAATTATACCAGTAGATCCCTGTTGCTGATTTCATCCCCTCTTTGAGGCTATAGGTGTGAGAACAGAAACTGGCTTGTTTCCCAGTTTAACTGCTAGCAGGGGAAATTAAAGGCAGAAAAAAAAGCGAGTGGTAATTAAAGAGCAGGGAGCGGTGCTAGAGAAAGAACATGTCAGAAGGAGAGAAAACTGGCTTTACACACCAGGAAGTCGGATATGAGCAGAACGTCCATCTTTGTTATTTCTGTTCCCACTTAAAGTATGAGATCTCGAGGGTCAAATGATACAAATACATATAATCTATATATTTGTTTATTTACAGGTATACTCTAGTTCATAGTGAATATCTAACAAAATGGATGACCTCATCATGTCTGAAAATAATAAAAGTTAAAAAAAAAAAAGGAACAAAATTAAATGATTATCTTAAAAACGGTGTGGGTTGTAGTCTGTACACGATCATACATGGTACAGAACATCAAGATGGGCTGACATTGATATAGAAAAAAAAAAAAGGTTAATTTATGAAATATTTGATTGATTGGTTATTTCAGAGACCAGTATATCATTCAACAGTTGCTCAAAAAGAAAATAACACTAATGGCTACAAATGAAAGATAACAAAATCTCAACAAGATTAAAAATGGCATCTCTTTCATCGGCACAGGATCTACCCACGGGCAGAAGTTTTTAAGTGAGTTGAGACAGAGGATTTAGTCAGTTTAAGTCAGTGTTATTCCAGCTGACGTCACCTCAGCTTTTTCTAAGAAACCCACGAGGTTTCTTAGATTACAAACAAATGAAAGAACAGTCACATTTTAAAACATGAGCACTGGCTGGTATAAAAAGAAAACGATGATGAGGAGAAAACTTGAATTAATACTAAGTGTTTGGATATATCTTTATATTCTGCATTTAAATATATAATGCATGTGTGAGTGTGCAGTACATATATACCTACATACATACCTGCACACGTACACACACACATGTTATACTTAACAATTCTACAGTGAAAAAATAGAATGTCTTTCAACGTAATATGAACAAATAAGCATTTCTCTTTTCAGGCTAACTTAAAAAAAAAAAAAAAAAGGTGATACAACATCTCTGTTAAAAAACTAAAACAAAAGGACAATAAAAAGTCAACTATGTCATGTAAAATAAGTCGTCATAATACAACATTAATGTTTTTCATAATGTTACAGTAACAATAAGGCTTTTTTGGAAATAAGAGAGATTACACACAGTTCTGTCCATCGCTCTCGTTTTTCTTTTTTTGTGCACGCTCATGGGAAACCTTCACAGAATCTGTACCTTCGTCTCGACCACAGCAAGCTGATCTCAAAATGATTTTTTTAATTAGACACGTAGAAGTCAGTGCCTCAAATTCAAACCGCAGATGTTTTTGAAGTATTTGTTTCAAGTTTCTTTTCTTTTCTTCTTAGAGATGGATGTGCAAGTACCGAGATTTTATAATCACATCATGGCATCGAGATCCAACATGGCCGCCTGGTCCGGCTGTGGCACCCACAGACACATCATCTATAAAACAGAGGACAAAAAACCCCCCAAAAAACGAAGCAACCACTTTGTTTATGCACCTTGTACCAAACACACAAACAGTGGAACTAAAAGGCCAATTTTTCAACCCCACGAACGTACAGCTTTGTCATTGCAACAGGCCTCTGCCACTCTTGAGTGTCTCATACGATGAAGTTCATGATTATAGAGGAGGCTGGAAAAACAAAAAAGAGGAGAGCGGGGAAAAGACTAATGGACGATGTTGTCATGTGGATGCACTTTCAGTCATGCCTGCCTTGGCGTGAGCGGTTAGCAGAGCTGGCATCTTTTGTTCGTCAGTTTCCTTTCCCTTAAAATGTCACACACGTACAGCATACACGAGATAAGCAGCATGTTTGGTTTTGACAGAAAAAAAAACAAAAAAGATAATCCCTCATAAGACAAAAAAAGTTCATAACAATGATGACGAGCATTGGTCACTGTACACAAAGAAAGCCCCAGCTGTGCGGCGATCCTTGTTTGGTTGTTGTGTTTGTTCCAAAGCTTCTTGACCACCTCTTTTTTTCAAAATGGTGGATGTCAAAGCCAAAGCCCCATGATGCAAAAGTTCCAGAGAGAGGAGTGATCGTAAAAAATGACGGGACACGGCTGCCATTTCTCCACCTGAAGAAGACCAAGCTGTAGCTGCTTGCAAGGTTTTCCCTCCAATTTTCTTTTGACTCCTGGGGCACTTTTTAAACACACTGTGGTACTTTTTCAACATCACAACATGGTAACCTGGCTCGAGATACGGATTTTACACGAGTACACAATTCATGAAACTAACCCATCATAAGATATGTGTTGCTGCTTTCTTCACTTCGATCACTGACAGAGCTGCCTCTAAGCTCTCAGCGCTTGAGTACAGGCAATTATGTGGTGGATTCTTTTATAATTGAGTGCTTTTCCACACAAGTTATGCATATCATTAGTGTAAAAAGAACTCCAGGTTTAATTGATGCCAGATGGGATTGTTCTCGTGCCAGTTACATTTCCAATGTTTTGATTTTTTTTGTCTTACCAGAGTTTTGGGGAAACCCTTTCGTGTTCACACAGGCAACCACAATTTGGTAATTTCTCTGGATACCACTCACAAAAATGTGTCAATAGAAATACTTGAACCCCCTTTTACACCAAGGCATATCAAAAAAGCAAGAAAGTCTTGCCATCTTGGCTACATCCATCTGCCTCTCGTTGATTTTTGCTGTTGCCTTCTCCTTCATTTTCTGTTGCTTGTTACCATTGTATCACAAAGATATTTTTGAGAAGAGAAATGTCCACGAATGTTTACAATGTCCTCCACATTGAAACACTTGAGGTAAGGTAAGCAGTCTGACACTTTGATCGTTTCCCACCCCACAGCTTGAGCCACAATGTCACAATGTTCCTCTCCTGATGAAGATTTTCTTTTCCTGATCAGGGGCAATTTTTCCCCCTGAAGGGTCTCTTAGTCGAATTAGAGTTCTACTAATACTTGTAAGTCGGGCGTCTTCTTCAAAAAAAAATCTACAATAGGATCCTGGTTGGCGCGTCTGAATTAGCAATGGGGATATCATCATCTGCTGCCGATGATTCAAATTTCAAAGTTTCTATGGCTCAGGAGACTGTTGAGGGGGGGCGATGGGATTCTGGGGGGGAAGAGATGGCTTTTTACGTTGCATAGTGATCAAAGCTTCCTAAATACTCCAGAGCTGCGTGATAGCAGAATTGGTATTCATCCTGTAGGAAAGAGACACACACATACAAAACAAATTAGAAATTAAACTCAGCGATTTGAAAGAGTTTCAAACGGTAATGAAATGTTGACAGTTTGAGAAAATGACAACTATCAGTAACCTGTGAAGGAAGACTCGGTCCAAACACAACAACATTACTGATTAGACACCTGTATGTCAAACAAAACCTATGATTAAACTAAGTTTGTCAACCCCCTGAGGAAGGCTGCTTGTGCTGCCACCTGCTGGTCGTTACTCAGCTAATTAGTTTGTTAGTCAACATGATTTGTCTACATGTTTTTAGCATTTTCATGAGGAAATAGCCAATTAATAAATGCTTTTTACTCCCTCCCAGGAGAATGGCTTGTTTTTTCACCATTTTAATTTCTCACTTTAGAGCACCTTCATAAACTGTGTGTTTGTGTGTGCCTTCTGACCTCAGTCTGCACCATGGCTGGCCTCTGCGTTCGCAGCATCTTCACTGTCTGGAAGATATCAACCACGCCTTCATAGCGCATTCGCTCCAGGACGATGCTGAGGGTGATGAAGACTCCGGTCCTGCCCACACCGGCACTGAAAGCACATAGCAACAAAGTTAACCAGTAAGAATGTTGACTATATGTATGCACATACCACTGCACTATATGCAGTGAGTCTCTGTTTGGACTGAGGAAATGTGTGTCTACTTTTAACCAAGAAGTAGAAAATGACAGTCAACCTCGAATAACTGCAGATCTAAATTTCCTCTTAAGTGCCTCCTATATTTATAACAAGAATATGTTGTTAACGTCTCCGGGCAATTTTGCACTTTAGTGAAATCAAACTTCAACCATTGG
Organism: Tautogolabrus adspersus; assembly: GCA_020745685.1. Taxonomy (NCBI): domain Eukaryota; kingdom Metazoa; phylum Chordata; class Actinopteri; order Labriformes; family Labridae; genus Tautogolabrus; species Tautogolabrus adspersus. The sequence goes on along the minus strand of CM036536.1, from coordinate 12,168,594 downwards.
AAACTTTCTTATCGAGAGATCCGGTGGTAGTATAACGCAACAGTGATGATGCCAAGGACACAATTTGCATGTCAGAAAACTGCGAATCTGCTTTGATGTGCGCCCACATTCTTGTCTACCACAAAATGAGCCCTCAAGGACACATACATACACATGCTTTCCAAATCACGCACACAAACAGCCAAACAGTTTGTCTCATTAAGCCCCTCCCATGTGTTGCAAAAGTCAGCTTGCCGCTGCTGCTGCTCTCCAGAAATACAGCCTGAGTCTTAACTCAGATCCTGAAATACTTGAGAGCTGCCTCTCTAAGCTGCTTTGCTGTGAAATGACTTCCACTTCACCAATGGAACAATAATTGACATGACAACAGATTTATTCGGGCTTTTCCAGCCTTCGATGCTATTTTGTTGACTGAAGAGTGAAAGTGATGGCTGCTGGCACACACTTTGTGCATGTGCTGTTTGGGGACGAGGATTAACATAGGACAAAATACGAGTTGTATCATTTAATGATAAGCAAAATTTTATCAATAACAACATTATTGAGACTAATCACACAGAAAGAACAGCCATCCAAAACACACACGCACACACCCCCGACATCTACCACCCACTGCCAACCCCTGGGCCGCAGTGTATCTCCGCCCACCCAAAGCCTCTTCTAGGGAGTCGGTCACAGCTTGTCACATGGACTCTTAAACTCACTCAGAGTTCCTCTCTCTCTTGCTTTCTTCCTCTCTCCCTTCCCCCCCCCATTTATTTCCCTCTCTCTCTTTTTCTTTCTCTCACAAGGAAGATCGACTCTCCAAATCTGAAGGCTCGCCGAGCTGCCGCAGACTGAGAGGATTTGGTGTCCCCATTCACAGGAAGTAATCAGGCAATTAATGACAAAAAGCATGTGGGTCTATTAGATAGTGGCTGAGGAGGAGAGAGAAGAAAAGAGGGTGGAGTGAAAAGAAAGGAGGGCCGGAAGAATGGATGGTTGGATGGATGGAGAGGGAATGAGAAGGATAGATAGAGAGAGAGAGAGAGAGAGAGAGAGAGGGGGATTAAGAAATACAGACAGAGAGATGACAGACGGGGAAGGCCGGTGACAGAAGACGAAAGAGTAAGAGAAAAGGAAGGCATAAGCTCTCTACTCGGGAGATGAAAAGCCTGAAGGAGGGAGGGAGGGAGGGAGGGAGGGAGGAGGAGGATGATAGAGAGGAGCAGGAGGTGGCTACAGTAGCGACAGACAAAGTTTCATTTATTCTTTTAATTCATTGCTTAAAAGAAACTTGAAATTCTGTACATTTTTGCAGACAAAGCAACACCTTCTCTCAACAAATAAAGCAGTACAAGTTTAAAATTAAGAAACTACTTTAAGGCTTTCGGTTAAATACTTAATTAAATGCAAATATATCTTATTATTTAATAACATTTTGACTACAGAACTTCCATTATGAGTTGTTTCAAGCATGTGTTATCTGTGCAGTTGATTAAATGGCTTTTGCAGGCAAGTTCACTACACTGTTTGCTTTTTCATCCATAACTCCAGCCTTACATTTCCTTGTGTAATAACCGATCCTTTTCCTTTAAGTCTCCTCTCTCCCCCCTCCAATAACAGCCTCATAGAAGAGGTGGAATAACTCAATCTTATAGGAGCTTTCCTGACACTTCTTACAACTCCCTGGGGATCATTTCAGAGATGGTGACATCATTGCTTTTTAATACAGGCGAGATGATGTTATGTTTGATGATGTCATGGCGCCTCCTGCGACAGAAATGTGGAGAAAAAGTGGCACCTACTCTGTTTCTCAAAAAGTAAACCATTTTTATGACAGAGGAAGGAAATTATTCAGCGTGTTAACACCTTTGTTTGTTAACACAGTCACATTCAAAGGAACAGTTGTAGCCCTGAAGCTTTTTCGGAATGTCAATCACAGAAAGAAAAATTTAAAAAGCACTTCTACACAAGCTCTTTTTGTATTACTAGTCATGCAGAGCAAACACATACAGGCTTATCTAAAATGTCAATTGTACAGCAAAAAAAAGAGCTAACACCTAATTTAGCTGCATTCTGCTCAAGGTCTGATGAGGATTTGCTTGAAACCACTACCAAATCTCAGTTTCTACCTGAGCCCAGCATGCCAAGTTAATGATGAAGGTTACCTTGGAAGCTACAGCCGATGTGATGAAAAATGCATCACAGAGCGATCATAAAAACCAAAAAGAATGGCCGTATCATTTCATGTGCCTCCTCTTTGCAAATGCCAAGCTATATCTCAGCCTTATCAATTATGGAGGAGATGGGCCTGTGGAGGTGCAGGAGTAGTGTACTGCGGTGGCAAAATGGAGAGGAGGGATTCTATCTGATGATGCTGTTAGAGCTGCACCGCAGGAGGTGCAGCTGCAAAACAATAACCTCCTTAAGAAGTGACTTAATCTTGTCTGATGCTTAAAGCGTTTTTATCTCTTTCAAGAGGGAAGGTGTGTCTTTGGAGAGTACTTTTAAGACAAACATCCTGCAGCACCTGGAAAAACAAATAGTTGTGCCCCTCTTTTCAAGAAAACCTATATGACTATTTTGAAAGAAATTCCATGCCTCTTGGATGTTTATTGCAGAAATGTGATGTAGCATATCAGGCCAACCGCTTACCTGCAGTGGACAGAGATCGGTCCATCCTGTCCAAACTGCTCCTTGGTTTTATGCACCTGGCCAATGAAATCAATGAATCCCTCCCCAGATTTGGGCACACCTTGCTCTGGCCAATCAGTAAACTGGAACTGCCTTACTGTCCTGGACTGGCCATCCTGCAAATATAGAGAAAAGAAGGTGAGACTAGAAGATTGTAGATAATACAAAGAAGCAAAGGAAGGCATAGAGAGGAGCGGGAAGAAGACATATGTAAAGAGTGAGAAGTGGATTTACAACAAAGCTCAAAACTGGTACTGGTTTGGAGGATATTTTAAGACGATTATTCAGTGGGAATTTGACACAAAGAGTAATGCATCATTACTTTCAGGGATCGTTGTTTCAGTCCCTTCCACCCAACCAACACTCTCTTTGGATTCTTTTAAGAACATCAAATGAAGCGACTCTAATAAAAAGTCGATAAGTCTTCCTCTTACTAATTGTCTTTTGAAATGAAATGTGTTTTTTCTCTATAACAGAAATACAGCAATGACACCCACATCTCACCAAGCAGGGACAGTGTGTCCTCTACCAGTTGTCTCTTTTTTTCTCCCCTGTTGATTTTTTTTGTGTGTATTCGTGCGTGTGTGTGTGTGTGCACGACATGAGTAAGTCCTAGTTAAAGCTAATCAATAGTGTATCTGCCATGGCAAGCGTCTTCTCCCAGACACCATGTTGAATAGGATAATCCTGCGATGCAATCGATGCGGCGACCTGATGGATGAGCTGAGCGATGGAGGTAAGAAGCAAAAACAGAGGAGCAGAAGGTGGCATTCCACGACGAAAATTGAAAACAAACACAGTGACGGGCCCGCTAGACAGACTGTCAATCTTAACAATTTAATCTTGTATTGATTCTTATATTCTAGTTTTAGAGCACTCGCTTTCAATGCAAACAAAAACATCTATATATATAATTGTACTGATCTGCTTTATTTTGTAAGAACTTTTCATCAAGTTTAATAATGCATTGTTGACACTTGTGTCCTTTTAGAGAAAGTTTTTCAATTTGTCTTGGACGGAATGAATTTCTCATGAAAGGTATCAGCATGCACTCACAAAGGCATTCATCGTGGCTGTCTGCGTGATGTCACCAGCTTTCAAAACATCCCAGTGTTCATTTCTACTGCTGTGTCTGTCTCAACCATACTGCAGACTGCAGTTGACACATGATACATACTGTAAGTCTTTCTCACACACTCAGCAAAGGTACACTGTTCAACCTCAAAGGTATCCTGGGATCGATACACAGTCAGGGAGTAAACTGGGACCTTTAAGTCCTTTTGTTATCCTGCTAATGTAGCATTGCACACTCTTAAATTAGGTTGAAGGTAATAGTGTGGTTGTGTCACACAAATCGATGCATTTTGCAATTAAATACATCTCTACAAATCTTTTTTGAAACCAAACCTTTAGAAATATACAGGAAGTCAACAATCACTATTATAAAATTGGCTACAAACTCTAACTGATGCAGGAGAGGTCCTAAAAAGGAAATATACATTTTTCATTGTGCAATTAAATCCTTCTGATGAAGGCCTATTGATGAAAATAAGATAAAAGTAGTTACATTTATCAGGATAAGATACTGAAAGGTCACATATTATTCTCCTTTTCAACAAGTTTAAATAAGTCCCAGAGCTCCCCAAAACATGTCTGTGAAGTTTCTTGCCACAAATCCACTCCGATCCTGTATTTGATTCTGTGTCTGTAGCTTTAAATGAAAGTGAGCTGTGTCTGACCACGCCCCTTTCAAAGGGCTTGGGTGGCTCGGACTTTCTCGCTCCATGCCCTATTGTTTATGGTGAGAAGACCGACTCAGAGGGCAGAACAAACACCTAGCTGTGGGAGTGTCACCCACCTGGGGGAGGGATTACTGCACTTTGTGATATCATGAAGGGAAAATCTCCAAACGGCCTGTTTGAGCACACATTTTTTGAGAAGGGGAGCAGGTAAATGACGGAGAGGATGGACTTTTCTCATAATTGGGGGATTTGTAGACAGGCTAGGGACACATATTAGTGTTAGAAAAACATGGTAAAGTGTTTTTTGCATAATATCTGACCTTTAAAGGAAGTGGAGGTGCATAAAAGAAGGTACATTCCAAGGTATTATCCAGTCCTGCAAGCACTTACACCCCGCATGATTGGGGATCAATAAAGTATCATGACAGGATTATGTATCAACAAATAATGCAGAATACCTTATGTTGTCATTTAATTGGACATTAACCATAGGGACGTTTTCAACACTTATTAAATGACCTTGTAAAAGTAACAATGCATTTTCAAAAGATTTCTTAGCCGGTTGCTCTGCGTCAAAAATGACACAACCCTTTGTCCTCTATGTTTATCATTTGCTGTTTCATGGCTGATCTGCCTTCTGCTTTTTTCATTTAAATTTGTGCGACAAGCCAACCATCCCTCTCTACCGCTTACATGCTAAATGCAGGTGGTGGCTAAATTCTGAATGTACAACATATCCAGCTATTGTATGTCGAGGGATATACATAATCTGTCTATGGAATTCTAGTGCTCTGAATGGGAAGTCCTGTTGTCCTGTGTGCCAGCATGCTCTGTGTTGCTTCGCTAGTAGTTGATATGTTTCTGCACCAATGCTGCTAGATGTGTTTTGTACATTCATTGTACTCAACAAATACACTGATTTGTATTCTAAAAAATCCCGTGTACCAGATCTCCTAGTATGTGATCATGTCTTCCCCCCCCCCCCCCCAGGTTCATGATGGATTGAACGTTTCCTTTCTTTTCTCGCCTTTGTTTTTTCTCTCAAACACTTTTTGCCTCAGCAGGTGGATTAAAAGTGAAAGAGGGGCAAAGACAAGAACACAATAAACCAAGCAAGGCAAAGGAAGAAAGAAAGAAAGAACGAAAGAAAGAAAGGAGAAAAAAGGGTAGGGAAATTTGGCACACAACCTGAGGGCCCACGCGGCGTGTCAAATTGTGTGATTAAATACGTGACTGGCTCGCTAGATGTGAGTGTTGAGGCGTGGAGTCGATGCTATTACTGTGCAGAGGCATGTGACATACACACGAACACTCACACAGGGGCACACTTTTAGTCATACATAAACACATTAACATGCATGTGCATCTACATGATGTATGGTATGTGGAGTTTAACCGATTTACATGCGGTACCCTCTCACATTTATACACTATCAGTTAAATGGAGTTAAACCTATAACTCTTCAAACACAGCTACACACACATACGTTTCCTTCACAACCTAACACCCCCCTTCACACTTCCATACACCATCTGTATCTGCACCATCTTGTTCTTCTGAAAACCATTAACACTGGCTAATGACCTGGGCTAAATGTATGCATGCATGTTAAAGTGCTCATGGGGTGTAAACATATTCTGCAAATACTTGATTGAAGTTATAAAATATACAAATATATGAGGGTGTTTGTAGGCATGGGTGTTTGTATCTGTGCTGAGAAAAGCAAATCAGCATGACGATAAGTATAAGGTATAGAGTGAGCCTGTGTAGACATTTGTGTGTGTGTGTGTGTGTGTGTATATGTATGTGTGTGTGTGTGTGTGTGTGTGTGTGTGTGTGTGTGTGCGTGCGTGCGTGCGTGCGTGTGTGTGTGAGCCTGTTAAGAGAACATTTTGCAAACTGCACAGTTCGATATGAAGAAAAAGTGTGTGTGTGTGTGTGTGTGTGTGTGTGTTTGTGTATTGGTGGGGCAATGGCATACCAGCTTAAACAGCATTTTATGTCTGATTTCCACACTGTGTATAGTGTGTATGTGCAGAGAAATAGTGTGTATTTTTTTTTTTTATACCAACAGGACAACTGCTAACTAGCTGCCACACCGCCTGGGAAATCTTTGGATATGTCAGCCTGTTTTTCAAAGAGAAGAAGAAGTTTTTCTTTCTCGCTCCTAGGTTCTGCTACTGCTTCAAAATGTCCGACTTAATTGGACCAAAAAATAAATCCTGAGGTAAAAAAAAAAAGAATATAACTACAGCGGTGCAGAGAAGCCTCTAAACACTTCAGGGCAAGAAAAGTCACTTTGGTTTGTGAGCCCTCATTAATATTTGAATGAAGTTACATTTCACATCAAGTCATTGTGATATCGTGTTTCACATCTATCTACGGAGGAATATTACAATATCAAAGCTATTTTGAGGGGAAAAAAATCTTCTTTTGATGTTTCTGTGTTTATGTGACTTGCTTCTCCTCAACCTGGTTTATCTCCAATGACAGCTGGGTTGCCTGTGCACTGCAGAAAAGGCAGCTTATGTTGGAACTGCCTTTCACTTTTCTTTTCATCAGGTATTACTATTTCATTTATTGTGTGATCTGATAGTATGGAATAGTCAGTCTAAAATGTATAGTATGTGCAAAAAGAGAGCGATATTGAACACTTAATATTCACTGCCTTTGTTTAAGATTGTTAAATATAATGTAAGACAATCTTATTTTGAAGCTGGGATGGTGTGATGGTCATTTGGTTCTGAAATAAACACGAGATACTTGTGCCCTAATGATAAGGATACGTGCTCAGTGGGGAAACCCTTTCCAATGTGCCTTCTTCCAAATACTTTTGCCCTGCTGATACAGTAAACTAGCCCATGGCTAATAGTGGCTACTACTACCCAAACAGCATTGGCACCTTTAACAGACCCAGGCTCTGTTCATGTACAGTATGTACAGTATAATATCCAAACAACAAGCCACAACAAATGTCTGTTACCCTGCAATACACTGTTTTCATCTATCTTTTTTATTTGTCACTTGCATTCATCTCTATTTGTTACTTGTTAATATTTAGAAGCCTACTCAGTCTCCATGTTCAATTCAAACCCAACACTCTGAGGTGTGTCTTACCCTGGCATCTGTGACTTTGAACTCTCTGAGGATGTACTGGGGCATGTTGTACTCTGCCATTGGATCAACCACAAAGTACTGGTACCTCGCTGAGCGCTCTGCTGGCCAGTACTGGTGACACTTTTCCTGATTGAAACAAAGAATAGACAAAACCTTAGTTTAACAATTTAGTTTGAGTTTTAGTCATTAAAGGCTAAGAATGATGTGATATGAATCAATCATTGTGTCCATATGTGTATATGTCCTACCCGTCCCATCTCTCTCAGTTTGGTCAACATGACTACAATAGTGGAGTTGTTCTCCCAGAGCATCCTCCAGAAGTCTTCTGTAGTCTCTGCCAGAGGGCCCTGTGTTGCGATGTAGGCCTTCTGTTGCCTATAACCAGTAAAAAAGGTACTTTTTTAACATGCCAGTTGAAAATCTGGTGACAACAGAGATCTTAAACTAAAAAAATATTTTGGTTTAACATATTCTAAAATGTTTGCTGGCACGAGAAACCAAGTGATGCATACATTTTTCCCGCCATCTTTCCCCTCCTCTTACCTGTATCCATCAATGAAGCTGGAATTGATGTAGTCAGATCCTTCCAGGCCTCTGATTGGCTGAAGGCAGACACGTGTGGTCTCGTAGGGCATGATGTTGACCAGCCGGTTCTTGAACTTGTTGCAGGGAAGGTTGGCACTGATGAAACGCGACGTGTGGGCTTTGGAGTTGGCCAATCGCTGGAGGAGAAAGATGGAGCGATAGTTAGAGCAATCGAAGGGAAGGAATGCATGAGAATGAATGAGAGTGAGGGGAAATATACTGACAGAAAAAAAATAGTTTCACGGGTAGTGTGGAATGAAAGGTATGGGGGAGGAAAAAGATGAAAGAGGAGCAAAAAGGGACAGTGGTGAGGGATGAATTGGCAAGCCACGGTTGTTACAAACAGGAGAGAGAAGGCATGACCAAGGGAAAAAGGAACAGCAAAAAAAGGGGGATAAAAGAAGGTACATGGGGAGGGGAGGAGAGGCAAGAGACAGATCAAGAGAGGAGTGTATCAATGAAAGGAAGTAATGAAGCCAACCAAATCTGATTCTCATCCAGCTTCTTATTGACCATTGTTTAACAAGAAAATATTGATCATAAAGTATTAACCCTCTGCAACATGTAGGGTCCTGCAGGGTCAGAAGCAACAGTGCAAAATAAGCCACGCACCCAGACTAACAAGACCCTTAATCGAGTCTGAACAAAACAGAAAACTCCACTGAAAGTGGGTCACCAGTGCCTTTGATAGCAGCAGTCTGTTATGTGTGCATAAAACATACACTCACATGGGGATGTTAACAAACAAAAACACACACTGACTGTATAATGATCCAAATAAATGCTGTACTGCTACATCATCATGGTCGCCATCATAGGGACAGGGATGGGAGTTTGAGGGTCAGCAAGTCTTATCATCGCTTCCTCTTGGCTTCAAAGTCTCAACAAAAATGTATGCATGTGTGGGTTTGTGTGGTCGCTTGTTAGTGTTTGCCTGCAAAAGGAAAACACCCTATTCAGATTGTGCAGGCCCCCTTACAGACATACGAGAGGGAGACACCAGCAACATCTCAAGAGGGAGGAGAGAGAGAAGGATGAGAGAAGACTCCTTTCCACTAAATATTGATATATACACAAAGTGGAAGCATTCCTCTTACGTAAAACCCTAACTTACTGCTTTTCCCCCCTATTAGTGTGCCGTCTTGTTGTCCTCTCTTTCCCTCCTATTCTTCTTTAGCTCCAGTATATGCTGTGTCACTGGCTACTTGGAGTTCATCCAATCCTTCTCTTCTTGTTCCTTCTCCTCCATTCCCATCATCCCTTGCTACCGTCCTCCCTTTGATCTGTGTTTCACAAAAGCACCTGGAAAGGCTTTAGGGGGCCTGGCAGTGCTAAATAGGCCCCTAAGCTTCACCATCAAACACAGCAGAGGATGTAGGGAACCAAGCCAAACCTGGCAACCTGTCATCCAGCAGGGCAGAGAAGCACCTAGGGTTCCTCTGGTCATGGTTGCCAGCTCCTTTCCCATTTATAGTCCATGATATATTCTCAATTGGAAGCTAAGAGCTGATTTACATTCACCATGTCTCACAACAACAGGTAATCATATTTAGTTTAATATGTCAAAACAAGGGGCTTACAAAATTATCCTAATCCTTACATGCCCGAGCCATGATCTAATGATTTATACAGTTGAACAATACATGTTTGATACCTTTTACACATACAATCTGACAGTTGCCTTTTGGAAACAATGTTTTTTTTTTTTGCTTATCTTGTGACTACAGTGTGATACAGTGCCTTGAGAAGCTTTTTTAAGCTGTTACCCTAATTTACTTTTTAGAACCTACAGTAGGATCCATTCTTGTTTCCTTGTTTGAAATTGGATCCCAATTAAAACTAGTTACTGTAAAAGCAGAGGATGTAGCCACCGAGACAACTCCCATTGGTTTGTCAACCCACATTTTTAAGCATAGTTGTTTGGCTGTTTTGCCGTCAACACCTTGGTTGTTTGGAACCAGAATAGACCCTATTTGGATGACTGGGTAAAGATGCGGTGGTACATCTCTGGCCAGGTTAAAAAGCTACCCAGGTAGCAACTTGTTGATCAAAGGAGGCCACGTCCTAAATCATACACTGGTTTATACTAGAATTGACCCTAAATGGGACCATTTATTTTCAAAATCAAATCATGCTGTGTTGAAGAAGACTTGTTACTTTTGCCTGAGACCACAAATTACTTGGTAAATGTTTCTTTGGGTAATAAATCAACAGAGAAGTTGGGTCGTTATCCAAATTGGTTTGATACAATTTGCCTTCTTTTGGCAACCACTGGAGCCTCCCACTGCTGGCCTCTAAAAAAAGACAAGTTTAAAGAATTTCCCAATTGGATTCACATTTGAAACCAGAGTCTGTCTTATATACAGTCTTTGATCCCAATTAAAACTCTACTGCTGAATTCCAAATTATTCCTTGCTGGTCCTATTTCAGATGAATCCCAGTAGTCTAATGGCTCCTTTTTTTTGTTCATCTTGTGATTCACGTACTGTATGTTGCTGTTTTCCACCTGCAAGCTGGTTTTGTGCACACAAATATGCATTTATCTTTACCTGAACATGCTTGTTATTCATGCACACGTGCCAGCAATCTCTGACAACTTTAAAGCAAGTCTCTCATCTATGTTCACTCTGTTGAGCTTCCGGAATCCCAAGAGTCTCACCTTTTTCCACCTGAGAATGACAAACCCCTCCCAGCCATCCTGATAGTGGAGCATTCTATCGAATCACTTCCTTAATGCCACGTTAGCATACAGTCGTCCCTTTGTTCATTAGCCAAACGTTCCTCCCTCCACTTGCCCTGCCATCCACCTCCATTTGTCATCATCAAGTATTAATTACTTAGCTCCCCCACCCCTCTTCACACACTCCTCTTCTTTATTCGGAATGTAGCGTGGACGTTATTAATCCCTGTTTGACTCCTGACGCCAGCTCAGCATTATCCCTGTTACAGATGCTGATGGAGATTTCATCACCGATGTGCGCCGGTGAGTAAAAAAAAAAAAAGGTTCGAAACACACCAGCACTATTATTGTTTCCTGGCAGGGGGGCCATGTTGTTAAACGGCGATGGGAAGATGATAGATGATTGGAGAGTGAGCGTGTGTGCAATTCAAGGTCAGCAGATAGTGGCTCCAGCTGCAGAGCTGAGAGGAGTTTGTAAGTTGATGATTGTTAATACCTCTAATGGAGAGCTATGTAAACACTGTGCATTGCTGTCTATCCTCACCTACTGCTTTGTAATGAATTTCTCCAAGAAAGAATTTACTCTTTATTCTTTCAAACCTTGACTCAAGTCCATGCTGCTTTTTGCTAAAATAATTTGTCTTATGCCTGCTAGATTAAACCCAATTCCTTTTCTTAAGCATATAATTCCAAATCCTCCAGAATGATCATTGTTGCCAAATGGTAAAAGGCTTCAATATTTCCATTTTTTTCAGCTTCGCAGCACATTCAATAATGTTTTAAATAACTTGTATCTGAAGAAATAAGCTGTGAAGTGAAGCTGAAGACAATAGAGGAGGTTTGCTTTCAGATTCTCCCCCTTGGACAGCAGATACAGTAAAAACTGACAAATATTGGCCTCTAATATTGGCTGCTTTAATCCATATTCTACCTACCTAACGCTTAAAGGTATTCAATCTTCAAGAAAAGTGTATTTATCTCTAAATCTTAACTCAGTAAGCTTACTATGTCGTACAGAGTCTTACTTCTGTTTTTCACAGTTTTTCCTTTCCACTGTAACTTGGCTAAATGTTTTGTAGTGCTGTGCTCATGGTGGATTAATGTTGAGTCTCTGAAATATGATATAACAAAGAGTCAAGTCTAGAAAGCTTTCTGTAAAGCTTCTTGAGATAACATTTGTTATAAATTGGCTCTATACAAATGAAGATGGATTGATTGATTGATTGATTATATCAGTATGAGAAAAAGCTGAATCAGATATCCAACCTGCCTCTTGTCGTACTCCTAACCCACTTTGTCAGAGATACTGAATTTCCATAAATGCCAATTTATCTCAACTGAGAAGTTGTTCTCTCTGTTCCCTTTAATCATACATTTTCTTTCTCGTCACACACCCCTTATTTGGTTTCACTATATCTTGCCAGAAACACAGTTGTTAGTCAAGAACCACTATTTGTTTTGTTGAAGTATCAAAATGAAAAGAAACATATGATTAAGAATCAGTTCATTATTGCAACCAACAATTAAGGACCCTGCAAGTAATGATGAAGTGCAAAAACATTCAAGTCAAAGAAACTGGATTTGCACCCAAAATAACTTCCTTGAAAATAGAGTTGGCAGTGAGCCTCTCTTAAAAAGCTTACTGCTGCTTAAAACGAGGTGACAGAACTCACAAAACTTAGCGTTTATTTCTGCAGTATTTAGTAATGAAACAGTGATCTAAAATGTCGACATCTGTTTTGGCTTTGGGACAGCTGAATCTGCAAGGTGAGTTTATAAGCTTCATTTGCAGTTTTAAACTCATAAGAATGAGTTTATCTGAACAGCTTTGTCTCTCACTGTCATGGTTCAGAATGCTATGAGTGTAAAAACCCAGTGATTTCTAAAAAGGTGGCCACCAGTCTACAAAGCAAATCGTCTGTTTGTTTACCTTGAACTCTAGCTCCATGCCAGTGACATGCTCGCCACTCTCCACCTGTGCCAGCTTCTGGATGTAGGAATAGAGGCTCCGGGCAGCCACTTCAGTGTTGCCGCAGGCAACCGCCTCCAGCAGTGCATCGTGAATGAAGCTGTACTGGTCCTCCGTCTGCACCATGTAGTTCCGCTGTGAGCGCATCAGTGTCACATGGCCATAAATGTCCACCGTCTTCTCGTGCTTGATCCGCTCCAGCATGGCATCGATGACGATGAAGCAACCTGTCCGACCCACACCCGCGCTAAAGGAGGAGGGCAGTGGATAGAAAAAACAGAGAAAAACTGTGTAAGAGGTTTTTCTAATATAAATTCCTTTCTCTATTGCTATTTCTAGAGTGTTATCCTCTTAGGCTGCTTTGAATTGTAATGATTTATTTTTACCCCTGAAACACTTAACATGAGGTGATTATGTATGTCCAATAAGGCTTGCATATTTGCAGTGGCATTGCACTCTAAATAATTGAGTAGGAGAGGAACAGAAGAGATATAGAGATCTCTTCAGAAGGGAAACAGAAACTACTAAAATTGACAGATAGAACAACAAGAGGACAATGATGGAGATTGGTTGAAGCAAGCTGTCAAATCTCAGTTTATTGTGCAGGGCTTTGGACTCACTGAAGTCTTCTTATCTTGACAAAAAGGGAAGGTTTCAATTTGAATAAGTCGTTTGAGAAATACTGCTTGTAAAGGGAGGAAGGGCTAAAGAGCAAAAAGGGAGAAGCAAGAAAGAAAGATGGTAAGGGATTACTGCGAGGCTTTTCAGCAGGGAGGGAGAAAAGAGACAGAGGTGGAGAGAATAAAAGCTCAGAAAAAAAGGATGCCTTAAGAGAAAGATGATGTGACTGATGGGAGAGAGAAAAAGATGGAGGTCTGGTAAGAAAGGGAGCATGAGTTGGTATAATGTGCAGTTTGTAATGTATAATGGCAGAAACACAAGCTCTTTTGCTCGTGGGCATACACATACAGTAACACACACTAGGAGCAGGAACCAAAATAAAACAAGGATAGCTTCTCCATGTTTAGAGTTAGGCTTTATTTTAGCTCTAAGATCAAACCGAAGTAGCGTCGAGCTGACCACAGGGACACATCAAACTTTCCCACCGACATTCCTGTTACATAAAAATTTTAGTATCTCAGAGAAAAGCTGACTACTTCAACAAACTCTGCAAACCAAAATACTGCTACTGACCTGCAGTGGGCAATAATGGGTCCGGCGTCAGGCGGGTTGCAGGTCTTTACCCTACGGAGGAAGGCCAGGAAGGGGGTGGGGTACTCTGGTACACCATGGTCAGGCCACGCTGTGAACTGGAACTGACGGACCTCCCGCTTTTCACTAGAACCATTCTGAAAGAACAAAATGGGCTGGTTCAGTAAGGGAATGGAGTTGCTGTTACTGGAATTGATTTGCTTCATATGACAAAATAAACCAAAAAGGAAGGTGCATGCTTTTGGTGTAGAGATGGTGCACAGCTTAAGTTGTTATCTAAGTGTTTGAATCAGTATAAAAGATACAACAACTTGCCGTCAACTCCTCAAATCTACTGTCTTCTTTTGACGGCTCTTACAAAATATGCTAAACACATTTAGGTAATCCCGAAATTATAGGCTGATAGAGTACAGATACCAAGCTAAAAAAAGGACGATTTCTTTGCGTAACACAAATTGTCAGGTGAAGACAGGCTGGTGTTTTAATTTTCAATTATCTCCACCACACTGGTTTGTACAACCAATCCACATGCCTATAAACAAGTGTCGGAATTCAACAAAAAATGTTCTTTTTCAGCAACACTTTGATAATAATTTAATTTGAATAGGAGATCCCCTCTTCTGCTGTGCTCTCTGAAGATAAAAAAAAGCCAGCAGCTTTGTAAAGCTATCTTAAAAGGGGACAAATGATTTCGACTAAAAATAGACTTTTTTTCATGCAGCATTGCCTGAGAGAATGTAATTTTCCTTTGGGGAAACAGTTTCACACATACGGAGCTGCTCAGATGGACTCATTATAATAAACTAAGCATGAGCATTTCTACACTGAACAGTACAGGTATTATATCCTCATTCTTGCACGTCACTGCTGCTCAGATCATCCGCAGATACATGCGGCAAACACCCACATTACACTGCCGTCTGTCAGCCCCCGCCTCAAAGTCAACTCTTGACGCATCAGAGATACAAGCTGGGATCCAGAGGAAGACTTTTGCGAAGGATATGAAGTGAGAGAGAGAAATATATCCCTCGCATCTTTCTGTCCTCCTCTCCGCTCAGAAGAACCTCTAATGGAGGTACTGTTTGCATATCAATGCAGTGCTTCTGCTTCCCTGACAGAAGGATTTTTTTTTCTTGTTGAATAAATGAATAAATGAGTGTGGTAATTAAAAGCAAACTGACCTAAATCTAATGTTCCTTTTTTTTGGACATTCTTGTGTTGAGATGAAGTAGGCTGCATGGATGTGATTGGCGATTAGCTGCTGGATTTCTTGAAATGTCTTACTTGTTATGTTAGGATTATCAGTACACACAATGTGCCATCACTGCAGGACATACATGCATATGGATAGGTACCAAGGTGTCTACTTTGTAGATGTGTGTATTTGTGTGTCTACTTGCTAGCCCCTGCTGCTTCACAGAAGTCCAAGAAAATATTATTTCTTAGAGATATAAAGTAAAAACGGCTCAGTGAGAAATCAAAGCTACGGCTGCAGTTAAATGGAGGAGGGAAGGGAGAGACAGAAAAAGAATCATTTGGGAAGGTTTGAGCCTCAGAGCTGCAGAATGTAAATGAACCTGAATTTGGACCGGCAAGCTTCAAATCACTGTTGCTGCTGATTTCTATCTTTTCCATCCCTGGTTTACCCTGGCACTCATTCCTCTTCTGTTAACACTCCTGCTCTAAAGTCAGATGTGACACAAGCTCGGTGCTATCTAGTTAGGAAGAAAAGGTGAAGGTGTTTCTTTTTCTATTCTTCCTTATATATATGTGTGACTGTCTCTGTCTGAATGCACTTTAATGTGTCTTATTAATGTCTGCAGGTGTGTATCTGTGTGACTCAAATTCATCTATGTAAAGACACCTATTTGCGTTTGATGTGTGTTTTTCTGGTCTACCTTCCTCGCATTTGTGCATGTGAGCTTACATGTGCAAATCCTTCATGGTAAGAATAAGAGTGCCTGTGTGTCTCAGCATTTTAATGTGTAGGGTTGTGTGTGTGTACATGTGTGTGTGTGTGCGTGTGTGTTTGTGCACAAGAGCAAGAGAGCAGTCTGCCAATTATGTATATTGGGTTTCTCTTCTGCTCACTTTACCTAAGTGCTACAATTTGGCAGATGTGCATAAACAAATGATCTATTGAAGAGAGAGATCTGAACAAGGTAAAAGAGGAGGACTCAGACGACAATACGCACAACGTGTGGGCATTTACCTTCCCATGGAATGGAAAAAAAAACATGTTCTTTGTTGTCATTTTTGTTGCATATGCAAACGCTCTGTCTGTATATTTACGAGGCAGGTCAATGTTATTCCACTTTAAACTAAATATAACGGCTGCATTTCATTTGCAAAGCAGAGACAGTATTAATGTCTGTGTGTTTGTTGGTATGTGTGCGAGAGATTAATCCTCCTACCTTATGCAAGGAGAAAGTCCGCACACAGAAAGTGGCCAGTTCTATGGTGTCCAACAGGGTCACTTGGGTCATCCCGTAGGTTTCTGTGCCACGACTGGGCCAGTACTGGTCACACTTGATCTGGATGTGAGAGAGACGAACAGACAGAAACATTTGATTTATAGACGTCTCCACTAACAAACATGAAAGTAAAGGACAACACAAACCAATCATAAACCAAGTCCTCCTGTGGATTAAAACACCAGGGTATCCTCCCATGTTTATAAATGTAAGAAACAACATTATGCAGACTAAACAGATGAAACCAGATTGTCACAGAAACTCCATCCACTGCCTCACAAACCCTCTACAAATCCTGTCGACATATTTGCCATACTCTTGTTAAAAAGGGCTACCAGTAATGCTAAACATCAGTGTGCACTGCATGACCGTATTTGACATGTAGGGATGACAATCACTTCACAATCAATTCTTGAAACAGCATCTGTCAATGAACAAGCCAGAAATGTAAAACCTCTTTGGAAACTAAAGTTTTAGAATGAGTAAAGTACCACTTTCTTAAAAACAGATCTGGATGGATATGTTATTTTGATTCAGAGTTTATTTGAGCTGTTTTTCGTCCAGTGGTTCCCCCTGATATCTAAAAAAAACACAACACCTGCTTCCCCACAGCTCTCCTCTGTCAGCCCACTTAATAAAGATTCACTCAATATGGGCTGTGACGCGCCGCTGGACATCAGATGAGATGTGACAGCCAGTGAGAGCGACGTGCCGCTCTCTAGCTTTCTCTCCCATTTCCTGCTCAAAGCTGACACTCAAGTTCCCCTGCCCGCTAATCTTGATCACGTTTGACAGGAGCGGAACGCGCATGTCAGTATGGAGGAAAGGTAAACAGCTGAAACTGGATAGAGGGAGGGGAAATGAGCGGAGACACCTGGGGTGAGTGAGCCTGATGTTGACACAGGTTGGAGTTGGCAAGATGAAACATCACGGTTGGCTTTTTGACACCTAGACAGTCCACTCCTTGATGGGAGAGAATACTGACTTGCTTTTTCTTTTTTTTGTGGAACTCACTTGAATATTCAGCTCATAATTAAGACAAGCTGTCATTTTGTTAAACACTTAAAAGACTTTTTGAATAAAGCCAGTTTGCTTTTTTTTTTTTAACTGATTTACCATAATCAAACAGCTTTCACATTTTCTAATACATATTCCACTTTTAATCTGGTAGTTTCAGTATCTTAATAGCTGCTGTTTCCTTCTTACCATAGAACCTTTTCAGATCTTTGCTAGAGCTAGTTTTGATTCCCATAAGCACAACCCCAAAAAAGTTTCAAAGTATGAAAAAGTTGGTTTGCATCTCAAGGACGCAAAACTGAGATTTTAAGAACAGCAGATTTCCTGCAAATGCTGTGACAACTTCCCATGGACATAAATGTAAAATAATAATTATGAAAAAACTAAAGTTGACTAGTGTGATCACACCCTGACATCTCCTTCCTCCCCGTCTGTTACTAAGCCACTGTGCTCTTTGTGCACCGCTTCCTCCGACTTCCACAATCAACAGATGGTTGTGGGAGGACAAGTCACAGGTACTGCATAAATTGTGTGGCGCTCTGTTGCTATAAAAACTTAATTTTAGCTTTTTGCACTGTATTCTCTGATTCCTACAAACTTACTAAGCTCTAAGAGCTGTAGGCTCATGCAACAGATTGTCGTATCCACTGCAAATAAGTTGAGAAAACAGAGTATGTAGAGATACTCCCAGTGGATGTGTTGCCTAACTTATCAGTGCACAGGAATAGTCTTTATGTTTTCATCCTCCCCTGCTGCTTTCACCATCTCATTCAAATTTCTACACTTTGCTTGAAAGCAATCCATCTCAAGAAATTAAATAACCTGCCAATGGAGTTTAGGTTGTGCAAATGGGAAATCTATCTCAATTAGCCCATTCTTATACGGTGATGGTGAAAAGCAGTGCTTTGATTTTGAGTTGCCAAATGCCAAGTAACAGTCCAAAAACTGGTTAAGTGGACTTACCCGTGATTTCTCCTCCAGCCTGGTCATCATAACCACAGTGGCAGCTCTCTGTTCCCACACCATCCTCCAGAAGTCCCCGAAGGTCTCTGGTAATGGACCCTGGGTGGCGATGTAGGCGTTCTGCTTCCTGTAGCCATCGATGTAGTTGGCGTTGATGTAGTCGCTACCTGTGATACCTACAAAAACAAAGAAGAGGTTTTTTATCTACAAGATGAGACCTTGTAGATGTTGCTTTCCCCCCCTCTGAATTCACCATGTTACTTAAGTCACTATTTTCACCCTTTAGTTTTGTGCCATCTGCCTCTAAAATCCGCAGTTCTCTCACACACACTGATCCTGTGTCCCAAAGAAAGACGATGTAAACAACTCTAGACTTGAAATCAAGTAAATAAGCCTACTTACATAATGAGTTTTCACACCTCTTATTGTTAAAACAAGTGGAAATTGGCTGAGATCAGAGAACATTTTGGAACTGTCCAGAGACAAGTGGCAGTCTCTCGAGGTCAGCTTTTGCAACATAAAATGTCCTAGTTATTATTCTTGAGAAATAGATCCAGTGCTTACTTTTAAGGCAATATTCTGAGACCAATTACAAAGTGTAAAAAGTCACACAGCCCTTCTCCACCTCAGCTACTGTAGAGCAGAAAGAAACCTCAGTTTTGGTTACAACTCAGTGCTTTTAAAAGCAGCAACTTGCTCACTGTCACACCTTCCTGTTCTGCTTTTCCTACATTTTCTGTTTCTACGTTTGTGGTTCCGCATGAAGTTTCCGGGGATATGTTGTAGCAGCCTACATCTGACTTACCACCACATGAATGGGATAAATCAGCCACTCAGCCTGTACAGCATGGAGGGTAGATCAAGCTAACATCCCTCTCAGACTTCCACCATGCTCTGCTGCACACCAGTCTCCACGAAATCTAGCTGCCGGAAATCCCCACAACATTGCTGGCCAGACAAATGCGTACAGGCAACATTTTAATGTAAAGAAGTTGTATATAGCACTTTTAAGCTCTGTCAAAAACCCCTGCTTCCACTCACTAGATGTAACTATCAAAGTATTCTGTTGCAGACTTTAATGTGTCTCCAGACTTCAAAGTGGAGATATTTAGCTCACTACAAGGCTAGATCAGGATTTCTTATGATACCAAGTGCACAAAGTTGTGCATCAAACAACTCTGTAGTGTCATCATGTGTGGGAAAAAGCATGCTCTGATCTCAGGGAATCAGTGCCGTGGTGATGCAACTAAGATCTTTGCAGACTAACAACAGGCTCTGGAATCTTAAGTTCTACCCAAAAAAAAAGGGCAAAAAATTAGTGTTTTGTTTAACACCGTGCAAGTGACTCATTCGACCACATTTTAAAATTCTGTTGGCTGAAAAGAGACTCCAGTGCAATGGCATCTGTGTTGGAGAGTCACATCTCTTTGACTGACGTCTCCGCACTCAAGCGACAAACAATGAAACACTTGACTGGGCTAATTTAAGCGGAGACGCAGTGAGGACAACAAGCAGGGTGGAGAGGAAGAATAAGATGGAGAAGAGAGAGAGAGAATGAGAGGGAACAAAGTGCAAAGGGGAATTGAATTTTACTGAATGAAAGAAGTGATATAAGGAAGAAAAAAAGAGAGAGAGTAAAGAAAGGCAAACGTCATTAAAAAGGATACCACGTCGCACAATCCGAAAGGGGTGCCTTGGCTTTAGTCATAGCTAAGTGAACAGAGAATGGCGGCGTGCATGAATTGTTCTACTGCTGCAACTAATGGCAAAACCACTGCAGTGTAAAATAGAAATTTTAGACTTGATTAATTTATGCATTTATGGACGAGGCATTTTTTCCAAGGGATAATTTTGTTATGCATGTTGACGCACCCTCAAATTGGCCCGGCTATTCTGAAATGTGGAAATCTAGTCGCAGCATTTAGCTCACACAAAAGGAGAGGAGTACTGTGGAGAAGCGTGTTTGGCACTACTGCGAGGAGTCTGGAGCTCTTTCTGGTGATGCAATGCCAGAACAATGTCAGTGGTGAAGGGTGACTACCTCTGACAATGTCCCTAGAGATTTAGGAGTCAGAGGAAGAGTTTTTATCAGTAGTGTGTCTGTGGGCAGTTAGAGGGGAACAGTCATGAGAACAGGGCAGATCTCATGAGACACTTTGGATGGTGAAAACACTGGTTAAAATTCTGGGTCACTCTTTGTACTGGCTCTGAAGATAACTGAAACAAGTCCTCATGTAACCCACAAAAATAAATCATACAATTCTATAAACTGTTCAGGTGTTTGAGACCAAGTTGTGCTAAAACAAATCCTTATTTTAGCCT
Organism: Tautogolabrus adspersus; assembly: GCA_020745685.1. Classification (NCBI taxonomy): domain Eukaryota; kingdom Metazoa; phylum Chordata; class Actinopteri; order Labriformes; family Labridae; genus Tautogolabrus; species Tautogolabrus adspersus. The sequence goes on along the minus strand of CM036536.1, from coordinate 12,147,836 downwards.
CCAAAAAAATGTAGTTTTATTATAGAAATTCACTGGCTGCTGCTGAACTGAATCTGAACTGCAAATAGTATAAATAATTGTACTCAATTTCGCTCATATTTTATTCTATTTTGCTTCCTGCTACTGCACAGACTCACGACAATATTTAGTCTGGTGAACATATTTTCCTGAGTTCCTCTTTTGGAGAGGGTCAAGACATCAATACCAATACTTCAACAGCCGCTCTCTACTGCGCAGACTCAGTGTCAGCACCCGTCACAGGGGTACTTTGGCTTCACTTTGTACAATCGGGAAGAGGTAGAGACATGACGTCCATCTTTATATATAGTCAATGTAACAAACTGATTACAAGTTTTCTATGCATATAGTTGAGGATTTTTGCAAAATGTGTACAAACATAACAAACAGTCGTCTGATTATTTATGTAAGAACAGTGTAAGTTTAACTGCCTAGCATTTTTCATTTTATTTCTCAGTGTCGAACTCTATTATTATCTTCCTATTTCTTTCAATTCATCCATTAAAAGGAGAGTTTGGGAAAAAACAACATTCCCATAAAACCATTTTCATGACCATCAAACATTTACAAGATCCATTGTAATCCAGTTAATAATGCTACTCTCTTCTAAATCTCAGTAAGAAACAATATATTACATTTATCTTAATTGTAGTAATTAATTGTGCTCTGCACTGTTGTAGTTTAATCTTTACTGTCTAGTCCCATCTGGTCTCGTGTCTGTCTATCCACTACAAATTCCTAATTACTTAAATTGACTCTGTAATTATGAGGATTTCCCAAATGATGTGCAAAGAGCTGAGCTCATCTCTGAAGTGGTGAAGGTGCAGAAGTGTGAGGACTGGGAGAGCCTTACCCTCGATGGGAGCCAGGATGACCCGAGAGTGGTCGTAGGCGATGACGTTGGCGTAACGATTTTTGGGCTTGTTCACCTCCAGGTTGGAGTGTTCCCAGGTGAACTGCTGGCCAGGATCGATGGACTGGTGGTGGAGGGGAGCAGAGGAGACATGGAGAACATGCACACACAAACAAAGAAGAAATGAGAAGAGCAAAAACAATATCACCTGAATGTTATCATAGAAAGAGGAGAGAGAGGGGGGAGAGATTGAGAGGGTTATTTCCCCAAAGAAAGAACAACATGCTATCATGAAAATCAGCTCACTGCAGCTGCACAGAGCACTTTATCAAGATCCCTAATGTAGTGTGTGCATAATGACAAATAACAATATTGACGAAGGCGACGGCTTCCCCCCTAGAGGGGAATGGTACAGAGGGAGAAGCGGCAAATCCATCCGCCTCTTTTAAATACAACAATTACAGATACATATTCCGTTCCCTTGTTAATCAAATATTCCATTACAGTTCTTTGCTTGCTTATGGGTGTTTGGTACTCAGTTGGAGCGTGGATGGAGGCTCTGTAGATATTTACACTTGGGGCTCCTGCATTGAGGGTGAGAAACTAAATCGGGAGAGAGAGACTCAAGCTGAATGACGTCCAACTGGTTAGCTGATTTAATGGTTTCCACGCAATCATGACACCAATTATAGAGCTTCCCTCTGTTTTCATCGCCTTCCTTTCTTTCTTTGCTCTCATCTCTATCCATCTTTTTTGTCTCTGTTTTCCTTATCTGCATCTTTCTCCTTCTTCAAAGTCTTTCACTTTTTTTGCACGTATTTCTCCCTGTCTCTATCTCTTCCTCCATCTCCCGTCTCCTCTCTGATGTTTATGCTCCCTCTCCAGCGGTCGCCCTCCTGCTATTTTTCTCTTTCTTTCCAGATTACCTTGAGGCTCACTGTGTGTGTGTGTGTGAGGATAAAAACTGGGGTCAATTCCCTGAAAAAATCTCCCAATTTGAGAATTAAATAGCACATCTGTGCAGTCCAAATTGTTTCATAAATTACATCTTGGAAGTGTGCACTGCAAATGTCCAGTGCTTAATTTGGAGGAATAACTGCGTCTAGAAATGATTTAAAAGCTGATTAAATATTATTACTCATACAAGGATTTCTCCTCTTCCCCTTTTTTGATCCATGATGATATGTTTGAAGAAGAATGACGTCTTTTGTCAGGAAGACAGTCTTTGCAGAACATGTGGACTAACTGCCTGACAGTAGATAGATAACAAACTAATGCTTCAGTATTGTCTGCCGATTCTGCGGCTGCTTTTTCATTGCCTTTTGTACGTCAGATTATCTCCTCTTCATCTCCGCTCTCCAGCAGAGATGGCTCGCTCTCTCTCCCCTCGCTGAATCCTCATCATTAACCAAACCTCCCCTACCTCATCCCTCTCCTCTCTCCACTCTTTACCGCTTCTCTCTATTTTTTCCCCCCTTCTCCCTCACATCCCGACTGGCTAAAAACCAATCAGTCAAAGCCCCGTGGAGCTGCGCTTGGCAAGCCAGGGCGCCTGGACGAGCAGCCATTCATCAAGAAAATAACAAAATTAAAATTACACTTCTCTATTTAATTTGGTCATTTATTTTTCCTGGGGGTGGCTGTGTGAAGGGGGCAGGGGTACAGACAGAGACAGAGAGCGGAAAAAGACGGCGCTGGAGAAGAGATGAGCGGGCGGTTTAATGCTCTCTCAAAGCCAAGTAATTAGAAGTTGTAGTTGTAGCACGGCGTCAACTTTGGCAACGTGTCTCCCTTTCCCCTTGAATGGAACGAGCTTGTCCGTTTGGTACACAGCCCGGATGTGGATTTATGAATAATAAATACCAAAGAAATACTGGATGGCTATGAGAAGTCATTATCCACCAACATTCCCCGGCAGGCATGATGACAGCAATCTATGCTGGCGTACCTGCTTCCTGCGTTAGGCTGGCGTGCAGAGAGGCGACAGGCCTGGTGATTTAGGGATGGCGAGGAGGGGATATTGCTTGTATGCAAACGAGAGCTGATTCAGCACTCCTGATTTCTAATCAACTCTAGTGTCATTTATAACCGCCACGGTCTCAGAGCTCAGACAGCTCAGCTTCTACTCCACACACACACTCACTCTCTCTCTCTCTCTCTCTCTCTCTCTCACGCACACGCACACGCACACACACACACACACACACACACACACACACACACACACACACACACACACACACACACACACACACACACACACACACACACACACACACACACACACACACACACACACGCACACACACACACACACACACACACACACAAACGTATTGTGTTTGAGCCTGACTGTGAGTTTGCTTTTCCCTAAAAAGACATTAAAAGTGCTCTGGGCTCTGGATATCAACAAGTATATCTCCATTTTGGAAAAACCTCTTAACTCTTCGTTTAATGGAGTGTTTGATGAATTCTTCAACACTTTTATAATCCAACTTGAGCCGTTATGTTTATTAGATTTTCTAAAGTTAATGTTAAAGACAGCTAAAGCATCCGTCTGTAGGTTCTGCTTTTCAGCTAAGGTAAAGGCCAAAAAAACCTCCTTCTTTTTTAAAGAGATGAAATAATCCGAAGCCTAGTGACAAATACAGTTGTCTTGTATGAACATAGAATTTTGTAAGAAAGCACACATTATGGATCGCACAAAAGGACAGGTTTCATAAGCAGCTAAAATACTCAACTAAAACCCTGTTTCCTGTTGTGGGACTGCATGCACTACAGTCAACATGCAGGGGCCAAAAAGGCTTAAAAAGAGAAACAGTCCTTTCTCTGGTGGAAAGAAAGGACGCTTGTATTCCCTTCCAATGTAAACACAACCAGACAGAAAGGAATGCATAGTGGAAACTTTGAACTTTGAATTTTTGGTCCACTCACCTCATATTCTTGGGAGAGCTTCAGGTTGTCGTTGGCCTTGAGAAGTTCTGTGTGTTCAGCCAGCTCTGAGATAGGGATGGGAGGATGATTCATCATACCTGTGCGCCAAAAATGAGAAGAGAAATTCCACATGGGAACAAAGAAAAAGACAGTTTATTAGTACAGTAGACTGGACACAAGTTAAAGGTTAAGGCACACATTCTGGGGGAGAATTTGTTGCATACAAACAATGGGGGTTTGGTTTTAGTGGTGAGGAAGCTTGTGCAGAACATGGTGAATGACACACACAGTACAAATGTATGGACTGAGGATGTTATAGGAATCTGATTGGTCAGGCCAGAGCTCAAACAAATGGTCTGTCAAGCATGGACTATTCCTTTTTTTTGTCGAACAAGTTGGTAGCAAACACCCACAGACCGAATTGTACGGTTTATTATTCCCATAATGGCCACGAATCATTGTGCACCAATAAGACTAATTATTGATGCGTGCAAAAGGAGAGAAAAACATAGACCAATTATGTCAAAACACTCAGAGGCATCAAATTTGAATAGCTTGGGAAATTAGTTAAAACGGCACAAGATGTAAAATGTAATGTTTGATGGTGAAATCACAAACATGACACAGAGAAGTCCTTTATATTCTGGAATCAATGAAATGCTTAGATTAGCAAAAAAAGATCTCTGGTGCATCAAAAGTAATGTTTGATTTCAGCATGGCTGCTTTCAACAAAAGAGAGAAGAATACAAAGTGGATCCCTAGTTGAAGAGAAAACAACATTGCTACGGAAATGTGTCTTTTAAGTTGGTTTTAATTTAAGCACATCCAATGAAATTCAAGTCAACTTTGATGAGAGACTTGAGCAACTTTTATTTACAGCACCAACTGAAGGAACGAAGGGAGCCCAGCATTAAAACAAAAAATCCAACCAGGAGTTCTGTTATCTAAATCTTTGCTGTGCGCTGTTGTGACACCTTTGACTGCTTATTCTTGAACGGAGCCCTGACCTGGGGGCTCATGGGAAGGGAGGTGGGATGTGGTATAAGGAGGTTAAGGTGTGTGAGTGATGTTGAGTGACACGGTGAGCTGCTCCATTCCAGCAAGTCGGTGCAAAGCAAGCAAGCTGCTCTTGTTAGACTTCATTTGCTGGTTTTCTCAATACAGCAAACCCCTGCTTCTTCATCTAAGAAATCACACAACAAGTTGGATTCTCCATTGCATTTCAAAGACATTATCCTCCATCCTTCTGCCTTTAATCCTCACACATTCCCAAAAAGAACCAGCTTCTCACTTGGGTGGGAATATGTTTTTTTTTCGCCCTCTACAATATCCACTGAAAATTGTGTAGCTACTGCCACAATATTATCAGCCCTGCTGTGCACTCCAGTCACTAATCCATTTAGGAGCATAATGCTTAGGCCATGTAATGCAATATGGAGCAGGCATAGATTGTGGCTGTGTCACTACATGTGGACTGGCAATACCCAACGCTTTCTTGTTTGAGGCACGAGGTCTCTTTTCCTGCCGAGTGACGGGGTCAAAAAGTCGACCAAAACGACAAATCTCTTCACGAAACAAGTTACCCAGGCTTAATTTGCCATGGAAAATTGGCATAATCCCATTAACCATCCTTAATTCTTCCTTCTCTCACAATGCCTAATACTCGCCAATGTCAAGGGGGTCACTGATGTTTTGGCTTGCTTTTGTGTCGCTTAAGAGAGGAAGTTCAACTCTTTGTGCTGACAGTCTTCATTAGTTATGCTAATTTATTTCACACTGAGAGAACAATTCAGCAGTGTCAATTCCATTAAGATTAACAAAGATTATAAAAGAACATGTGAGACAAATAGAGAAAACACTGGATGCTGTAGGAAAAGAAAAAGTGTATTATCAGTCAACATGAGATATTTAAATGATGTTTTTTACTAAGTCAATAGATGTCATGTTAAAGGCTCTGCTGGGTATCTATTCAACAGCTTCATATCAACTCACACATATCTTACAAGGTTATAGAACAACTTGAATGATATCAATGTATTTGGATAAAACTGTTTGCTTATTTCTCCATACTGGAGAGTCTCATTGAGCAGACAAAACCATGGAGATTGCGATGGCACCACTTGAGATGGAGATTGTCATTCATCACTTTAGGTGTTATAGAAAGCATTGTGACGAGCTTTATGAGAAAAAAATGAAGTATTGCAAATGAAGTTTCAGTTTACTTGCCTCCGATTCAGAGTGAGAAGGTATCAGAAGCAATGAGCGAGATAAATAAGTACACGTGAATGCAAATGAGGCGCCCTAACTTCTCCTTAAGAGAACGAGCGTGGAGATCAAAGAATATTTTTGCGGTGCGTCTGTGCGTATGTGCCCGTGTAGTTTATGGCTATGTGTATTTGTGAGTATGCGTGAATTATTGAAGTACTCAAACTCTATCAATTCCTTTCAGTTTATGTTTACTGCCCACATTACTGTCTGCATATATAAGTGCCTGCTTCATTTCCGAGAGATATATCAGGCCAAAGTGTTTACATATAAAAATCCAAATGAAGCATGATGCACTGCCAGCAGGATTGGCTGAAGGAATATATAACCCTGTTTGTTTATTCCCTCGATCTTTGGCAGCATGGTTTAGAAAACGTGTATGAAAAAAAATGGAATACTTTAATATCATTTGGCTATATCTTACTTTGCCCTTCAAAAAATACCAATCACAGTAGGTCTCCATGTTTACAAAGATGACCATCTCAGCTAAACCCAATCTGTTTGTGCATCTATTTCTCCCTGTCAGTGTACTTTTCCAGCAGCACCAGTTTGTTTTGTCCCCAAGACAAATGAGTCGATCACGCCTGATTTGCCCTCTTATTCATTTTGTCATTTATGCTCTGCACGGCACATCGCTACGTTTATCCAAAAAAGATTTAGTTTCAAAACAAGGCTTTCCCGTGACCCGTACTTGAGCGAGTCACTCAAGGGCAAATTGTTGTTATTCCCTTCATCCTTTCAAGGCTCACATCCTTCTTTTTATTACAACCCACAGCTTTTTCCCCATCCACATACAGACTTCCAATTTTTTTGTCAGCGCAATCAACAGCATGATCAATGAACACAGAAAAACAAACCAGCGTCTAATTACACATTTCCAATCTCACGATCCGCCGTCGATTCGCCTGAGAAATATAATGATTCTTTTTGATAAGTCAAAGCAGTCTCTCTCTAAAAGCCTGTTTATGATGTTGCATATTTCCATATAAAAAGGACGAAGTCTGCATGTGGGTAAGCAAAGAATATAAAAGAAGAATAAAGGGGGAGAGGAGAAACCAGAAAGTGTGCTTTTTCTCACTGATGATCCTTTTTTTTTGCAGTGAGCAGTGAAAGGGGGTGATCAAATATCGAGCCATTGTTTGCCACCGCTTTAATTAATTCTGCTCGTTATCTCGGAGCACAGAAAAGACCCTGTTACTTCAAAATGGAAATGGAGCAGTGGTGGTGAAGAAGGAGGAGGAGGAAGGAGAAGGGGGAACAACAACAAGGAGGTGAGATTGAGATAAGGGATAACAGAGATTGTACTCCTGTAAAAGTGAAACACCTCTCGACCATCTCTACAGAAGTGATTGCACAGGTTAGTTATGCATGGTGGATTAATGAACAGCCAACAGCCCAAGTGAATATAGTGACTGACATCCAAATAAAGAATGAAAGGAAAAACAGTCCAGTGGACCAATAGAACATTAACATCAAATAAATTAGTGCTGACATTTTTTGCTGCATAATGTAAAAAACCCAACAACAAACAAATGCAAATTATGTATTTGTAAATGGTGGCAAGCGGTGCTTGAAGAAAAAAAAAGGAAGAAAGCTGGAACGCAAGTGCTAAAAGCATAGAGACTAACTTTCATAGTCAAAATCTGCTTCACTCTGAGGACTGCTTAGACCAGAATCTGTAAAGAACAGCAAACATAAGGGGAAATTGTTTCAAAAGGCTGGAATGCAACACAAAAGGCCATGTGCAAGGAGAAAATTTAAAATGTGCTAAATGGTAAAAGGCCAGTTAATTAAAAGAAAGGGAAAAGTAAATGTTTTACCAAACAGTTCACCATCTCAGGCACTGCTCAGGGAGGCCTGAATCCCAGATTAGAGACCAGACTGCCACATAGACATGAACATTTGGCACATTTATGTTCAACAGTCATCCTTAGGAGCAGCCTGGTTAGCCATGGAAACCTTTCTGCCAATCCCCATATCAATGGCCATAGATCAGTGATAAGAAAATGTATTTGTGATCTCTTAACCTTCATCAACCCAAGTTCGAAGGGCCCATTGACAGAAATGAGACCAAGAAAGAAAAACAAACAGCTCATATTTCCAGAAAACGAACACTAAAAAGTTCCCTTTGTCCTTATCTCGGGCTGAGTCATCGGGAGTGAAAGGTGTGGAAAAGTGTCCACATTCTTGTCTGACATCTGTGGAGACAGACCTGTTGGGAATCAGAGCTCTGGGGAGTGTGGCGATGGTTGAAAATCTTATCTTTTCCAGAGGAGAAGTCCTCTGAGGCTGCAGTCAGCAAAGCAATGTCCAAAAAGACTCAGGTCTCCTCAGCTGTTCATGCAGAAAGAAGCCATCTGTGACAACGTTAGCTGGACATGTGGCTAAAAGATGCAGTGTGATGGGATGCTGCCAACCTGCCCATCAAGTGAAGGCAAAATGCATTTTTCCGAGGGCTGAAAGCTGAAATCAGATGACGGGGTCACTCAGTCATAAGAAAGGATAACACAGACCCAAGATGGATATTCGATCCACAGAAAATGAAAATTTTTATCAAGAGCATGTAGAAGAAAAGAGAGATGGAAGGAAAAGAAGATTTCCTCACAGAAACTTGCTGTTCTTTTTCAAAAAAAAAAAAACATTTCTTCTATGAGGACGTAAAAGGGCGGGTAGGTCATCAATCTCAGTTTGAAGTCAAAAGAAGTTGCATAATTTATTTCTCACTTCTCTTAGGGTGTATATCATCTAAAAAAACATTGCTCAATTATGCAAAGTAAAAGTTGCTAATCTGAGTTTTGCTTGATTTATTTTGCACTTATATCTAAGTGAGAGGACGTCAGGCTGGTGGCAGCAAATGATTTCAAAGAAATGAAGACATCGAACCTCTCCCTAATTGATTTGTGACAATGACTAATTAAACCTAGCAGGGGGTGCTCTGATCCTCTGTCTCTGAATGCCATTCATGACAGCAGGAGGGAGGTGCAAGCATGTCTGATTATGTTTATGTGTAAGTGTGCACTGTGTGTGTGTTCCAACAGGACTGGTTGTGAGGAGGAGGGCACGGCTGTTGCAGTCGCTGCTGTAATCTGGAGAAACAAGTCGAGTGCTGATGCATGCGAGTGATTGGCTGGTGTCTGTGGGTGTAGCAAGTGTGCAATGCTGTCTGGAAGAAAATCTTTGATTTTTACATGCTCATGTGTGGAAGTCACTTCTCCTGACAGAATTATGTGGGTGTGAAATGCCATACGTGACACTGTGGTGGAGGAGGGGGGAAAAAGAGAAACGCAGATGGAGATGGCATAAATGGGAATATATCAGAGATATCTTTAACGTAAATGCAGAGTGAAACTCAGTTCACCTGTCTTTTAATTTGAAGGAGTAAGGATTTATTTTTTATTTTTGCCAGAGCAGTAATGATTTGAATTTGTATTATTTTGCACAGTAGGGGATGACGAAGATCGACGTGAAAATAGGGCTTTGAGGTAAGATTAATGTTACATTTTTACATCTTTGTTACTGCATGATTTCGATACATTGAAAAACAGAGAGGAAAAAAGACAGAGAAAGAGTGAGTACTTAAAGGGTGGGGTGATGGGGGGGGGCTTGGTTGGAGATAGACAGTAGATATCCACTGAGTTGTGCTGCTTCATTACTTTGGCCCCATTTGCCAATTAAACCCCAGGCACCAATGAAGATAATGACAAAACGAGCCACTCTGCACCCTAAGGAGTTATGGGAAGTCACTGTGAGGCTGTCACATTACCAACAGGCTTTACAGCACACATACACACACATGAAGACACACGGCGACAAAATGTACACACTCTCTCAAATGCATTAGCTTATAGGAAGCCTAATCAAAAGCATATTTTTTTGTTCCCCAGCACCAGGGGTCAGTGAGCACACATTGCCGATGCTGCATATGCTCCGTTGGGTTGGAGAGGCCTTGGCTAAGTGCACTGGGAGTATGCTCATTTGAACAATGGTCGCTATTAGCTGATGGGGATGTTCACAAATGCTCACCGGCCCACTTAATTGGGCTAAAATGTCCATTCAAATTAAATTCCCCGGGTGCAGAGATAACGACATCGTCCAGTCCTGCGGAACAACGGCAGGGCTGTCGAACAAGAATGCTTGTCATATATAAAGAGAGGTCTCGGCCTGTATTGGGGAATGTTATGTTAAAAAAAAAAAAGAGCAAGAGATTTGTAACAATAGTCTCTATTATTTAAGGAATGGGGGAGGGCAGTCGAGGATCCAGTGGAAAATGCTGGAAGCCAGAGACAAATAACAGGAATGGCCATTATAACCTTGTCATTACAGAAGCACTGATAGGGCTCTGAATATCAAGCAAGATAAAGCCGAGGACAGAAAATTGAACTTCCACATTTCTGTGTATAAGTGGGTTTGTGCTGCTCCTTTCATCCTCATATCTCCTTTCTCTGATGTAAAGAAGCCAGTTTTTTTTTTCTTCAAGATACAAACTCAGCCTGCATAACTGGGCTCCCAAAGAAGGCGAAGAGAAACGCTCCATTTGAAATTTGAGCCTTTTGATGAAGCGCAGACTGGCTGTGGATGACAGATGGATGGCTGAGAGACAAACAGGCACAGAGACAGGAAGGCAGGAGGGGGAAAAAAAGAAAAGAAAAAGGGAACTCAGTGCAAGAAGGTGGATGTGTTTTCTCTCTCTCTGGAGGATTTACTCCTTTTCTGCCGTTTGTTTGGGTAGGTGAGAAAGATGTCTGTAAAAATACAGTTCGAGTTCCTCAAGATGCAGGTCTCAGTCTTGTGTCAAATGGAGTCCTTGACAAGAGAATTGAATAAATCCATCTTGTGGAATCACAAGCTAATCCATGATGTTTAGAAAGAGGTCATTTAGACAGCAGTTAGATTGGTCTGAACCTTCTGTCCACTCAAAGCACAGGATTACAGGTTTTCACACTTGTATATAAGGCACTTGAACTGTGACATAATCTTTCTTTCCTTTTTACCAATACAGCTTCTTCTTAGGCAGTGGAAACTTAGCTGAACCAAATACAACAACAAAAAAGAAGCAAACTCGGAAACACTGATGAAGACAAATAAAAACTGTAGCCTCAAATACAGGCTAGAAAACAGAAAGGCAGGCCGATAGATAATTGATCAGAAAAGGAGGCAGGAGGAAGATGAGGAGGCCTTATAGAATGAGTGGGGGGATCGAATGTGCTCTGTTGTTAACACCAGGCTTAAGCTCGGATGAACACCAGGCAGAAAGTAAGATAAAAGAAGAAACAGGTAAATCAGAAGAGAATTTAAAAACAGGATTTGTTTCCAGCATCAACAACATCAAATCCAACAACAGACATGATTCTCTAACTCGTTGGTATTCGTAAACGGCTATCTGTTAAATGATGGAAATGGCAAACACATAAATATGGCTAACATGTTGTTATGAAGGCACATAATGTGGAACAGAATGATGTGGGAGAACTTCATGGACATATTTCATGTTTCATATTGCTAACTCTAAATTGCATCACTTGTGAACAGTTAATATCTGTGTAGGCTGTGTGCATGTGTGTGCCAATGTTATAATCTACAACGACGCATGTACATCACTTGTATATAAACACATTTTTATGTGTTTTTTTTTTTTAACATGGGTGAAAGGTTTTCACTGTAAATGATTAACTCGATTCAACAAATACAGTATGGCCAATATGGCCGCCAATAACAATATTTTTTTGGATTAGAGTAGCTGCTGATTAACTTTTTTTTTTTTGGCCAAACTTTCACAACTTATTTTCCAATTTTAGTTGCTTCCAAAGAGAGGTTTCGAAGTTTCTGCCAAACTTTTACTTTGAAAGCATAAAACTTCTGAAATAACTTTGAGTCCGCCAAAGTAATAAAGTTATTATGAAGGTGTGTTTAGCTTCTTATAATTCAGTTCTTCTTCTACAACTCTTACACTTACAAATCTAAAGATGAGCCTGATGTTGTACCAAACATGGTCACTGCAGAAATGAAAGGAAGAGTGCATCTCTGGAGCCAATCTTTGTAAATCCAATGAAGTCAAATTGAATACAAGCCTTTGATTGCTTTTTAACAGGTCAGATGTTTTACAACTGGCCGAAGTAGAAGTCTAAACAACAATAAACATTAAATGTTACAAAGTAACCCACAAAGTATTGTAAAATGCAGAGCTCCTTTTTTTCTCACTCAATTACATTAGGATGTAAAACTGCATAAAGTGTTTAAAATCTCTATTAAATCATATAGTCACATATAGTCAAAACTTTGAATATGAAGCTCAAACTACCATATATATATATGTTTATTTTTATTTTACATTGACACTTTATTGGTATCTGAATGTGTTGTGTATCATTTCTGTACCTGGAGTTTGGAAGTTGATGCGTCTCATCTCCACAGGGTCTGTAGGATGGTGGGGTGTGATGTCTGCATTGTTAAGCAGACATTTTGGGCGGGGCTCTGACTCTTTTCTTTTGCGGCTGAAAAAAAAAGACAAACAAGAGTTGAGACACACACACACACACACACACAAACAATGGGATAACTTTTAGTAAGCAAGACATGAGGAGCTGAGAAAGCGTATCAAGTACGCAAAATTCTCCTTCACCCTCACTAATTAAAGGCATCTGTTTTGCTGAGGCAGGCTACTTTGTCTCCGCCAGTAAAATGCAATAAAGTACAGCTAAACCTTACCTGTCAGGTTTGCTGTTTCCAGAGAAAGCAATAGGAGTCAAATAAATATATAAAGATGGTGAAAACAACACACAAGGAGAGAGGGAGAGGGGGAAGGCAAGAAGAGAGATAAATCAATAGAGAGCAGTTTAAAATTCGCAGGGGTCACTGCTGGGCTCGCAAAAACGCGAGATAAAGCTCATCAGCGTTAAGAGCAGGCGTGTGCATGCGTGTGCATGTGTGCACATGTATCAATGTGTGAGAACAAGCAAGTATTCAATAATTTATGCAAGTAAGAGCATACATTCGTGCATCTGTGTGGATGTATGTGTGTGTGCTAATGTGTGTGCATGAGGGTACAGATACAGAGGGGCGTGAGGGGAATGTCAGGGCCAAGGGCAGACCTGGGAAATACTGTTCACCGGGGAGAGATGGAGCAGGAGATGGGAGAGCAAGGGGAAGAGAATAAAAAGAGAGAAAAAAGAGAGAGAGATCCAAGGAGAGATGTTACTCTCCCTAACCACCAAGATGGAGGTAAAGCAAGGTCAGACAGTCAGGGATCATCTGACAGTAGCAATCTGTACTTGTGTTGCTTACACCAGGCCTGGCTACCTTAAAATAATTCAGGGATCTACCCTGCTATGTAGGGTGCCCTCTTACATCACTGTTCAGTTGGGACATGGTGTCACTGGTAACTAAAATCTACAACTTACAATAAAACAAGGAAGCATTATTGACTGAATACATATGCTACAAAGCCCCAGGACACTGAGCAATATTCTATTTATTTAGACTTTTATACTTATAGAGCTGCCTCCGGTAAGGTTCATTTTACATAAAAGCAGGCTCTGATGCCCAAATGTACACATATTACCACTTCCTTCCCCAAAAACCTGTAACTTCTTAAGTCTCACATTAATGCTGGTTGAATCAACTTGTGTGTCACTTGGTCAACTTTGGAATAACAAAGTTGTGTTTTTTCCAGAAAAATAAGGTTTAATCTGGAATAGATACCTATTGAAATACATATCGGGGACGACTCTTGTTCAGTAGATTGTATCGTTCTTAGGAAAGTAAATGAGCACCATCTCAAAGAATCTCTTCCTCTCTCCTTTCTCAAACCCCCTCACTTCCCAAAACCATCTTCTTCACAACAAAAGCCGTTTCATATTTGATTAACATGCAAAAGTAGAGTTTTTCTTTTTTCAATAGCATGCTGCCATGAATACAAAATACAACCCACTTAAAACATGCTCCCTAACATGCAATTATTTTGCAACTGCCCAAACCCCCAGTAACACAGCAAACAACTAGTTCAACATCAAAAATCAAGAACATATACACTGTATGTTGGGTTGTGAGAACAAATCCTAAAATTTGCAGCGAATTTACTCCTATTAAGGAAAGAAAATGGATCATAGTTATTTTACTTGTGCAGACCAGTGGCTGGAGCGCGGCACTAAAGATGCAAATCTAAAGTGTTCAATCCTTGCATATCTTCAGGATGAGGTTAGTAATAAGGTTGGAAAGATCAGCTTTTATTGTTCATTCCAGAACAAAGATAAGATCACAAATTAGAAATGTGCTATATCCAAACCTTTACCCCGAAGCTCTTTTTCTATTGTTTGATGTTGAACAAAGGTATTTTTTTACACAGTTTAGTCAAAATACTGGTGCAACTTCATTCTCAAAAAAAAAAGGACAAAAAGTGTTTATACCGACTCACTTTTTATACAGGAGAATTGCAATGACGATGCAGATGATGAAGACCACAGCTAGGACTGGGCCCACCACCCATATGAGTCCGTCCCCAGTCTCTACTGGCAGGGGGTCCACCACCAGCTCCGGAGTCATCACTGTGTCGGTATAAGGACTGGTAGCAAACATTTTCTGTACAGGGGCAAATTAGGTTGATGTTAACATAGCACATAACACATAATCCAGGTTGCATTATATTCAAGAGTTGACCAAAAAACAACTCCAGCATAAAAAATCTGAAGCTGTTTTATACACACACTCCTGTACATTTCCACAAAATTTCAGGCAGGTTGCCTCTGAAATATTCCAGACTTGCTCGTTCACACATGCACCTCAAAGCAGGAGGCTGAACCTGTCAGTGGGAGGGGGGCAGGTCTCAAGAGGCAGTACATGATGTAAAAAGAACGCTGTGGAAGTGGCGTACAAGGCATCAGAGTCCAAAGCTATAATGCACATTTTTGCCTTAATATTCAAGCATATCAGTGCTAAGTATAGTTCAACATATTCATGGTATCAACAAAAGATACCATTTTTTTAGTCTTGTGGATCTGTGAAAGTAAAATGACTTAAACTGAATCAACTGAACTGAATTGAACTGAACACGTAACTCACCCCGGCAGTGGTATTGAGTTCAGCCAGCAGGAAGAAGACGTACTCCTGGCCAGGTTCAAGAGGCTTGTTCTCACAGCTGCTGTGGCGATGATCAGATCCCACTGTGAAGCTGGAGGGCAGCTGCCTGAAGCAGGCTGTGATGTAGGGCTTCCTCTGGTCCAGCTGAGCCAACTGACGACGTGAACGGCGCTTTGGGGTCACCTCACGCAACAGCTGATTGATGCAAAAGGGTATAAGTTAACTTTTTTTTCTGGTCCTCTTTGGTTTTTACCAGTTTCTACACCATCAGCTCCAAGTTAATTGACAGATCTTTTACAAGGATACAACTTTTGAACAACTTTACATGATCAAGTAAGTCAAACTCTTCAATGCTTAAAACTACAAGAATGGTCATCACATCAATGGGAGCGTCACATTCCGAACATTGGTTCGAACGAGTCAACCAATGAAACCTTGAAGGAGTGGAGTTTTGTAAGTTTTACAGCAAATATGTAAGGTGAAGATTTTCTCTACTGCTCTGTACAAGAAAAAAATCCCTATTGGTGAACTGATTGAGACCAAAGTTAACATACTGTCAATCTAACCCTCGGACTTAAAAAGCTAATGACTTTCTGGCAAACTTCAAACTGCAGACAGAGTTGGGCAGTAGGCAGAGGGAATGTGTGTAATTCCAAATCCAATAGGGGGGGTTGCTGTTGATCTGGCAGTCAAGGTGACCCTGGGCTTTGGGAAGAGTGGGAGAAGACTGTGTAATTCTTTCTCCTGCTGGCTTTGGGGGGATAAATTAGCATAGCAGAGAAACACTTGTGCCTGTGTTGCATGCGCTTATGTCTAGTACATGACATGTAGAAAAACAATTGCCAAGCACATGCAACTGTAAATGAAACAAACGTGTGTTCCTGGAATCCCTTTCTGAAAACACAGCTTGGCAAGAGAGAACAAAGAGGAAAGTCTAAAAAAAGATACTGATATAGAATCTGCCTCTTCCTTTGCAAAAACGTGCAGGCACATATGCCCAAAACTGTTCTGCCAGAATAAACTCTTACTCTCTGCTTTGAAAATATCCTACCTCTTCCATATCCATTTCATCAGGATTGTTAAGGTTCTTGACAGTTCCTGAGGTCCTCTTCAGTGGAACCACAACCACATAGAAATTCCTGAAAACATGTCGAACAAACAAGTAAACAAACAAAAATGTAGTGATTGATATTATTTGGTATTTCAGATGCAAACATTCCAAAGATGACAGAAAATTCAAGTGTAGTACTGCAGTGCTTGCAATGGGGTTCATTGTTAATATTAATTAAACCCTCATATAACCTGGAGTTGTTCAGGTACTGATACCAGCATCAGTTGGGGAAGGACAAAATAGTATCGGAACATTTATAATTTTAACACGTCAAAGATATCTTGAAAGCTCCATCCATTTCCCTTCATATCTCAAGCATCTCAAGAGTTAAACCTTAGTGCCTCTACCCTAGAAGATAACCAGAGAGAGCTTGCAGAACCACTCCTTCAGAAAAACTTCACTCACTTGACATCCTTGTTATCGACCGGTGGAAAGGACATGGTGAGCATGTTGTCAGGCTCAGCATAAATGTCTAACTTGGGTTTCTTGAGCAATATTTGGGGTGCTGTCTTGGCAAAGACACGATGTTTCGGCCCACCATCCATGCTTTCTTGGCAGGTCACCCTAAACTCATAGGTGTTGTTGTGCCTTAGCCCGGTAATGAGCACCCTCATCTGTCTGGCATCCACATCCATCTTTTGACGGTTGTACTCAATCTAAAGTTTGATAAAAAAAATCCAGAAGTTTAGTGAATATTGGCAAAAGAGATTGTGGATGTGCATTGATTTGTTTGGTATAAGATAGACAAGTGTTCATAAGACAAGACTGGTCAGGTAAGAGGGCAAACCTGTAAAGCCCAGCCCTTTTTATTTCAGAGCGTAAAATGGGAATTAGCTCAGGAATTCAGATTGACATTATCAGAATGTTTTTCACATTAAGATGGTATAGAGCCTACAATTCAAATTATTGCATCCCCCTTATGAACTCACCGTGCATTTGTATGGAGACCTGCTCTCAGAAAACTTCCACGCAAGGACCACTGTGGTCTTAGTTGCCCACTTGACAGTGAAATTCTTTGGAACATCTGTTAAGAGCAAAAATTGAAGGAAAAAATAACAGAGAAATAATACAGTTAATAAACCAGGCATGTAGAAAGACCTAGGAATGAGAAACAAAAGAAGATCCTTTGTTTTTAAATAAAGAAGTTGTTCCCCTGCAAAATTCCTCTTGGTTGGAGAGTGAGTGTATCGGTGAGCTGTGATTGGCTGTGAGAAGGGTAACGCTATTGGTTAAGACACACAGCACAAAAGACTCATGGACGACAAAACCAATGGAGCACAAAGTGCGCCCACTGGCTAGCCAATGTGGGTAGTGCCAACCTAACTCATCACCTCTGAACCCATGACCACTTTGGATAGATCAAGATTGACAATTGATCCATGTGGTCTCGGTGCCTTACTGAGTCAAGGTTGGCACTGCCAACGCACTGCCAGGCGGGCATAAAGACAGACCCAAAACAAAGCATGCCAACAGTCCTTAGCAGTGCATCTGGGGGATGCCATGCCACAAGATGTCCCATAAGGACAGGGGGGTGAGGGAATTAGGGAAGGAAGGGGTTCGGAAGGGTGGTATATCTCAAAAACAAAACAAAACCCTAAAACAAAAATAAATAAAGAAACAAAATCTGCTGTCTGTCATCTTAGAATAATCCAAACATACTCTTAGAGTGACTGAGTTTGACTGAGGTCCTACCTTGGGATGTGAGATGACATTAGCTGTGTGAGTGTGCTTGGTAAAAGGATTGCAAGGATGACTGACAGGAGTGTCTGACCAAACAGCACTTACCTTGAAGTTCTATGCTGCTCTCCTCTTTCTCAAAATGACTGACTATAACTTACTGACTTGGGTTTTACCTTGTTTGGGTTAGTGAAGTGAGTGTCCCAGGTCAAACAATTTTAATATCATGTTTTTCTTTCTTGACGAGTGGAGGTGGTTGAAGGAGGGGGTGGGGCAGTTTTCATTTTAGTGTAGTTGCAGATTGTTTTTAGCCAAATTCCAACCCCCTGCCAACCGGGTTCTGAAAGAAACAGGCAAGCCCTACCTGTTGGATCAAAGGCCACGGTCCGATACTGGATAGGCGGGCTGTAGGGCCCTGGACCTATACTGGTGTGCGCTCGTATTTTCACATCATACGCTGAGTTGGGTTTGAGGCTGTTGAGCACATAGTTGGACTGGCTCGGGGGCAATCGGAGCTCACTTGGTGCTCCTCCAGAACCGGTTTCCTTATAGGCCAACGTGTATGCTGTAATAACCCCGTTCCTCTCTGCCAGCACAGGGGGAGACCAGGACAGCTGCACTGAGCAACATGTCACGTTGGAGCTCTCATCAATTTGAGGATATCCCCCTGGCGTTTTCTCAGGCACATTGAGTTCTACAGAAGCCTCTTCCCCAAAGCCCCCCCTGCTCTTGGCTGAGATTTTAAAGAGATAGATGGCACCCCGGTGAATTTTGACCACAGAGTACTGTCGTTCTTGGGGAGCAAATTCCAGTGTGGCCAAAGGAGACACATCTTTTCGGCCAAACTGGAGGCGGAAACCCATCAGGTCCATGCCATTGGTCAGATCAGGAGGGTCCCAGCGAACCACAGCTGATGTGTCTGAGTCCTGAGCCACTGACATATAGGGAGGACCAGGCACTGTGGGATCAAAGAAACAAAGCAGATCTTAATGCATGTGCTTTACTGTTGTATGGAAATGTAGTTTTTAAAATGAAAGGTTCCAAAACAAAACATGCTGATGTTAATTACGATTTAACAAATGCCACAGATACGGCAAAAACATTAATTAGGAAACAACTAATGAGACATGCATGATATTTATAATGTATGTTATCATTAAAAAGTTATCATGGGCTGCCTGCAGATGAGACTCAAGCGCTTTCAGTGAATAACTATAAAACTACAGAATCTGTCCGTCTGTCCTTAGTATATCTCGAGAGGGGCTGATCCTTTCTACCTCACACTTAACTTGTGTGCTCTGCTGATGACACAAGGGATGAAAGTTTCAGTGAGAAGTTAATTTGAGGAGAAGTTCTGCAGAACACTTTAAGCAGCAACTCTATAGGCCAAGCAGTCCGCCCAATATAAATGGGAATGCACTTAAAAGGGCCATACACATAGTAGATATAAACAAATTACAGTCTAGACTAAATAATAGATTTTAATTTCAGCCATCCATGAGATAACAGCCATACAAAGTGAGTCCGGTTGTGGTGCAGAAAGTTGTGGAAGAATCCACAGAGCCTCTAAATTCTTGAGTGATCAGTGTACCCATTATCATTTCATGATACATTGTAGGCTCCCACCAAAAGCATTTCTGTACTGCAAAGCATCACTAAAACTTTAAGCAGAGAACAGTGCCTCTTTCAGCTGCAAGAGTCATCCCTTGTTGTAAAATGGATGATCTACACTTGGGGTCTAGACACCAGCCTTCAGAGTGGCCCAGTTTTGCCGTTCTTATGGATGACACGCATCTCGTCTTAACTCTCCTTCCAAGGCCCCATGAAGTTTGATCGAGGCAGCAGTAGTTAGGGGAAGCCTTCAGCCCCTCAGGTTGCTGTCAAAGCTTTGAGAGAGATGAGTGTGTCTGATTCACACTTGAGCCGAGTTGTTCTGTAAATAGATCCTATCTCAGCTCACTCATGTATGTCCCTTCTTTCTCGGATAAACAAGGCAAAGGCAGGACAGATAACTGTCAACTAGAAGCAATGTTGACATTTCGGGGTTGCAAAACATGAATTTATTCATCATTATCAATTTAATTCCATTCCCCTAAATGAGATTGTATGTATATCTGATTCCAAAAGCTTGCCAACTGGGTCTAGACAAAGAGTCTGCAAAATGGGTCGGCAGCAGTTTCGTTGGTCCTTCCAGTGAGAGCTTTTCTCAGCATAACTAAAAGAAATGCTGAGTGGGCTGAATACAAATTATAAACTGTGTTTAAAAGTGCAGAAAACATTTAAACAGTATCTTACGCAGCCACAGTTATGATGCATGTGCCTTTTTGTACATCACAAGCTTGTGTTTCATACACTACATGAATACATTTTAAGCATCGATTTGAGCCTTCTATTCGTACAGTCTGTGTCTTATGCAAATCTGAGTGTTTGTATCTCTGTATGTGATGAATAATGAGGATTGTGCATGTATGTGTTCATGTGTTTGATGGTAAGGCCCTGGTATGCAGCCAGCTCCAGCTTCTATATCACCATTCCACCTGCACACAGAGCTGTTTGGCTTGCTGCCCAGTATGGACTTAAAGTAATTTGGAGAAGCTAGCATTAGTCTGAAGTAAAGTGCTCCCTCTCAGTGGAATAGTATCATTGTGCGTGTGTGTCTGTGTACATGTGCCTACATGCGGTTTAAAATCCTATACCAAGAGGAAAGTCTTTAATGTGCGTGTATGTGTAGTAAAAACACACACACACACACACACAAAGCATTCCACTCTACAGTCTTATCCTTTTGCTCGTATTATTCATTTCCGCTTGCTAATGGTCTTCTTTCTGAGGGCTGCTGCTAGCGGAAGATGGGGGTTTGGTGGGTGGATGGTGGCTAGTCGGCTGAGCCTTTCCCGGTAATGGAAAGGCGGGGGCGCCTGGAGTTGGGTGAGACAAATGCTCCTAATACTCCTCGTCTAGATACTGTAGCTCAGCTTTGTGTCATTTAAAGCCGACTCTGCCTTCGTGCTTGCCGCTAATAAAGGAAATAGAATCGGAGATAATGATCCTGTGATGACTCCGTGAGTGTCTTTGTTTTCCACACTAAGTTTCTGTGTTTTCCTCATCAACCCTCATCAGGGTATCAACTGTATCCATAACAACCTTTGTGGCCCCGAAACAATATCAGTGGTCAATTGCACCGGATGGATAAGAATCATGGGTACTGGCCCAACAGATGGGTGTTTTTTCATGGTGCACAGAGTGATGAGAGAGAGAGAGTAAGGACATGGTGAGAGGGTGAATAATGAGTGAATGAGGGATGATGAAGGTGACAGGGGACAAGGAGCAATCTGCTACAAAGATGGCCCGACAAGGATATGAGGAGGCAGAAATGTGTGTGTGTGTGTGTTTGTGTGTGCGTTTCTACATGAGTGATTCTGGAGTTCTTCGCCACCATGATTGTCCCTCTCCTCTGAGTTCATCTCTCTCCTCCCTAATACTCCACCTTATTCTTTCACCCAGTGCTCTCCTTGCACCCAGGCCAATCCCCCTTTTCATTTACTACCCCCCCGCTCCCCCACTCCCCCATCCATCACCCCTACTCCGGCCCCCTCCATCCTTCTTTCTTTCTACAACCCTTTCAAGTTCGACCCTGGCTCAATCCCTCCTTGTGGGCCTCCAGCACGTTTCCCATCAGGCCACAGTATTAACAGCCTGCTGTTGACACTCACTCAGCGTGATTGAGAAAGGGGTGATCAGGTTTCCTTCTCATTTCCTCCCTCTCTTGTGCACACCAGACATGTGCACACATACCATCATATACATTACAAAAATATCACTTCTTTGCATGTCTGTTAATTGACTTTGCTCACGTACATGTACATTTAAAATATGTCCTCAAATTAAATCAACTGCTCTCTTAGCTATGGCCTGCTAATGGTTATTTGGCTTATCTAATGGCAAAGGGGTTTGAGAAGTCTTTTTCAACCCTTAACCCTCCTTGATTTGTTTACCATTGCTTTTAATTTAGCCTGCTTACAGATAAAGTGTATGTGTGAGTACAGTGTATGAAGGGGTCAATGGAAGGGAGTACTTGGAAGGGTAGGACATGACAGTACATGGACTCAAATCTGCAACTAATTTTACATGGCCCATTTAGAGTGCAAACATTTCAAAGAAAGCGAAAAAGAGAGAGAGAGAAAAGACAAAGAGAAGGGGTAAATACATTGATGTCCAACATTCAAATCAGGAAATTACTGAACATACAATAAGGGAATCAGGGCTGATGTATCTGAGGTATCCACTCCTTTCAATACACACCGGCATCCCTCAGCATCCTCTAACAGGATGAAACATTCATAATAAAGTGCTTTCAGGTTGGGGGATGGGAGTCTGTTAGCTGACAAGATATTTCAAGTGCAGGAAACCCTACTAATGTGTTCTGTTCCTGTCTAGCAACAATGTGACTGAGTTCATTTGCATCTATATCAACTCTGACTTGCAACACAATTAATGCATAATGCAAACCACTTCACATAATGACAGCTCAAGTGAAACTTCCAAATATAATTCCATCCCTCAGTCCATCATTGCGTCATGACCAGACAATTAATTGTCCCAGAAAAATGCTAACAGCCTTTATACAGCGTATAAATATATATATCCTTTGTCCCTTTCTACGCACACATCAGCCCTCTCCTGAGTATCTCTCGCTGACTTGGCATGCCTCAAATCTTACATTTTTTCTTGCGCTGGGAGCTCAGAAGGTCTCAAGTAACAGCAGGCTACCTACAGAGAATTATATCTGAGAAACATGCTGTTTCATTCAGTTTTGAGTTTTTTGACAGTTTAAGCTTTTTTTTATTTATTTTTTTAAACTTCCTCACAATAAAGGGCCAGTCAAGAAAAGAAGACAAAAGATGTCATTGATTGTGGCAGTGAAAAACTGCAGATGGGATGGCAGAACAACACTTCCAGACACAGACATTTCAATCTTTTGTCAATAAAGACTCTTTTGGCTCCCTCAACAAGAAAAAAAACAACCTATATCTCACATCGGCCATGGTTACATTTCTCCTCAAAGCAAGAGATGGGAAAGTATAAATCAGGAAAAGGCACTTTTCAAACCTTTCATTCAGCAAACAAAGACGGTTCCAGCCACAGAAAGAATGTTGTTTTTCTGTGACTCATAAAAAAGTTTCACACCTTTTCATGTTTTTTAGATCGAACAGAGTCCTGAGATACATTCTTTTGCACACTTTCGTAAACACCAAACTTCCAAAGAGGCATGTTGGAAATGCAGAATGTTGATGAAAAAATCTTCACCATTAATCTGAATCGATTTTGTAGTAGCAACAAAAAAACTACTAGTTGTGACTATCTATATGGATTTCTCTTTCAGGCTTTTCTTTCTTCTTAAATTAACAGAACTATGACGTCATTGTTTCTGAAGGCAAATGCTTACTCTGAAAAACCTGCTGTTTGCAAAAAAAAGAAGATTTTTTAGAGCTTTTGCATGAGTTATTTGTGCCTTTGTGCAAATAAAAGCGTTGATTTTGTTGACTATGACTTTGGCTCACACTGCAGGATAATCGGACCTCAAATCGGCCCGATTATCCTGCAGTGTGAGCCAGGCTTTAGGCATTCTGTCACACCAGTAAGCTTTAATTGACATATCAATAGTTCCAGAAACCGTGTTTTTTTTATTTTTATTTGAATGCTCTTTATGATTTAAATGAGTTTGATGTAATTAGACATTTAAGTCTTGTTTGGGGCTTGTTTCTGAAAAGAAGTCGGTTTTAAAGCCCCTAACTTTTAGAGTCCACAGGAGCAAATGTTCTTTCTTGTTTTTGCCTGATACAGATCTCAGGAAACTCCCCCATTTGAAAGAAATCCGATAACTACTGGAAACGCTTCTATCCATCGGGCCATCCCAACATCCCACTGAACAAGAAAGAAAGCCTCTTCACTCTGCAGAGCCATGTCTCCCCACTTCTCACCCATTCCCCTATTTCTATTTATCTCGGCCCCCTGGCCTTAACCGTTTCTGTACACTTCAACAATAAAAAAAAAGGAGAGGCTTTCCCTCTGAGGGACAGAGTGCGCCAGACTGGCATATCAGTCAGCTCGGCCTGACAGGAGGATGGAGAGTGACAGCACTCACTCAAGCCCCTTTGGCAGCATCACACTCCCTGACACATGTAACACACACACCTGTCAGGACCTGGGAGATTTTCCTGTGTTTGTGTGTTGGGTTTCAAGATTGAGTTGTTGGTGTGTATCAATAAGCTTGTTATTGGATTACCTCATGCCTGCACAGAGGTCCATGCAATGCCCCAGTATAGGTCTGCATATGCCCTCTGTGTTTGAAGTGCAATTCACTGTATGTATGTATGTATGTATGTATGTATGTATGTATGTATGTATGTATGTATGTATGTATGTATGTAAGTGTTTGTGTCCATATATATTTGAAGTTTGAATGTAGTTGTGTACATATTGACTATCTGAAGCCTTGCACATTTGCTCTCACAAAAGGTTGCTCCTAGCTTGCCTTGACGCCCTGAATTCTCACAAAGAAAGCCTTCACTCTCTCAAGCGGCAAGCTTTACAGGTTTAGATCACACTCACGGTAACTAAGCTGCTAACTTCAACACAGGCTCAAGCGGTCTGGTGGAATTGGCCTGCCTACGAGTGTTAACAAGGGAGAAAATTGAAAAAGACAAGTCTTTGTAGTGTGCAGGCATTAGCGTTTATTTTATCTTTAATGCTCAGACCAACGGCCCAACAGGGGTTCTCAAGCTGTCATAATCTGTCTGAAAAATCTTCAAGAACCTCAAAACTCCTTGATCTCAAAATATCTGTGGATAGTCTTGTGAGCATGATTCAAATGATAAATGCTGCACTGCTGGAAACAAACATCAACTCCACTGACTCAATTGTTCTTGATTTTTTGTTGAAAATTGTTGAAAAATCCCATACCTATTATTTTGAAGCACAAGTCTTAACAGGAGACATGCCTTTAATTTACCCCAATTAAACATTAGCAGATTTTTTAGTATTTGGCTGCTGCTTTTCAAAATCTTGGGAATAATTTTGTTTCAGTTAAAGCACCAAACTACGGCCTTAAATGAGGGTCCCCTTAGTGGTGATATCACAGAAAGATGATTGCCCAGCAACCCCTGAGGTAGGTGTCCTTTAACCACAGACTAAAAAAAGAATATGCCAGCCACGGGATGAGCAAATAAAGCAGCAGATAAAACATCTGTCATTGTACTGACCTGCCCCTTTGGTCACCACCAGTTTGGGTTTGCTGCGGGCTCCATCCCCCTTGGTGGTGTACGCTGCCACTGTGATGGAGTAAGTGGTGTCTGGCTTAAGTCCTCCAATGACCATTTCCTATGGGAGATAGGGAAGACACAGGAACAGGAAATGTCAAAATATGTCTTGAATTATTGATGATTTTACCCCCCCCCCCCGCATGCAGCTCAAACTGCCTTATGCAGAATGTTAATCTTAGTGAAGTGTTTCCTGGTTCTCTTTATTAATTTTCACGAGGCATGCATTAAATGTAACGTTTTCTTCCTCTGTAATGGGAGACCATTCCATTACGCAAATCCTAAGAGCTGCCAAGGTGGAGCAGGGACATTAAGTATGCAAATGGAAAGTAGCCCTTCTTATTCCTTTAGCCATATTCCAATCAACAACTTAACTTTGTGATAAATGCATGCTGAATGCATCCTGCCCATTCGCCGGCAGTTTTTACCTCAGCCATTAAGTTTCCTTGAGTCCTCTTCAAAGAGAGGCTTCCGATCAATTCTAATGAATCTTTCAAGAGAGCAGGTTTGAACGAATGCAGAATGAGGTTTTTAACAGGCTGCTTGGCAGAGGGATGGGAGAGGTCAATAAAGGTAAATGAGCTATAAGTACTGTCGGTACTTGAGATGGTATTCACGTAATGCAGATAGACTGGGGCTTTAAATTTGGGTTCAAAATAAGGGTACAATTCGTTGAAGAAAATCTGCAGTTGTGAATGATCATCCGGGATTTGAAGAGGAATTTACAAAAAAAAAGCGAGTCTACTTAAGGAAGCACAGGAATTCTAAGGCACCACATAGAAAATTGAATAACATGGTTCAAAAATCATAAAAAAAAACGACACAAACACACACCGAAAGAACACAAGACAAAAAACACTGCATCAACACACAGCATAGCATGAGTAGCATTAGCATTCCAGGCACAGCGGGCAGTGGATATTGCATCAGCCACCATTTTGTAGAAGCTAGCTGGCTATAGAAGTTTGTCCTCTTTTCCTTAGTGGCTTATAGAGATAGTGTAGCGGTTGGCTGGCCAGAGTGAGCCGAGGTGTAACCTCTGAGCCACTTTATCCAAACTTATTGAATAAAGTCTGGAGGGGTTGTGTAAACTGTGAATCCAACAAGGCTGATGAAATACCCACTGTTTATACCCCCGCAGCTACACATAGCACTCAGGCGAAACTTCGTACTCACATATTCGGCTGTATCGTCCATTTCCCACTAACCCCCCCCGCCAAAGAGGAGAGTGCAGGAGAGACAGTGATTTTTTTTTAAGAAAGAGAGAGAAAAGAAAAGGAAGAAATAGGATTGTGAGAGACGGGGGCATTAGAGGTTCAGAGCAGAGGGTTGGTATCAGAAATAGGTCATTGGTTTTTTTGGAGGAAAGGAGAGAGAGAAGCTGTTTGAAGCTTATGTTATGAGGAGCAGCTGAAACAAGGCTGAGAGTTGGACAGGTGTGCTTGATGGGCCTGGAGATGTTTAACCATTTGACAGCTACGCTAAGCTAACTCTGTGTTAAATCGTTGACAGGTACGTCCAATAGTGTTAACTAATATGCAGCTTTAGGGTTTAATGCTGGGGGCTTTTTTAATTAACTAACAATCTAAAAATATGTTTCTGCAGGGGATTCATTATTGGCTGTGAGGTTGTGCAGGGCTTTGTGTTCATAATTTAATGAATTTAAGCTAATTCTACTCCTGGGCTCATGGGTCATCAAAATCCCCAAAATGTCATCATGACGTTGGAGGCATTTTGGCTGAATGGACCCTTCATTCAATTAGGGAAATAAAAGTGATTTGAGTAATTCATTCTCCAAATATACAAAACTGAATTCAACTATTCATTTTTTGTGGTGTTTACTCCATTGCATCAAGGCTATAATTTGCATTACAATTGTTGTTACTGCATTTGCACAAAAGTCACACTCTGAAAGGATTTCTCAGAAATGTGTTGACAGAAGGTTTGTAAAAAAAAAAAAATCATTTCAGTGTACAGGGCTCCATTACAATTCCAGCTGTCAGTGGAGGCTGATATTTTTGGTAAAATGTGTTCATGCCAATTTTCCTTTTGCCCCCCAGGCACAGAATACTATAATAAGCATTTTCTTTTTTTCATTTGATACAAGCATACAATCAGGCGTTTCATGGCCGATGTTGCCATAAAGCAGGGTCTGGAAATTCTTAATAAAATCCGTGGAGGCAGAACAGGGAGGACAAGATGAGTGAAGCTGTGATTAGAGTTCTTGTTGTGGGCTGAGGGGAAAAGAATATTACAGCAATATGAAATGAAATCCAAGAGGGGAGAGCACCCATATCGCTTCCTATACTGCAGCAATATTTACAAAGCCACACCAGCCGGGAAGAAGCACACAATTTGCCTTTTTTTTGTGAGCACGAAAGTGGGGCAAAGTTTCTTTGAAATGTCACAGAAGAACAAATCACTCCATCTGTGTAACTTTTATCCTGCTTAATTGGTGACACTTTTTTTGCATCTTGACTGAAAAATGCATTCAAAAGAAGACCTGGATATATTTGGTAGAATTGATCATTTTCAAATTGCAGCCATTTTATCTCTGTCACTACGCTCAGGGTGAGAAGCTTAAATGCTGTGAGTCGCATTAAAAGAGGATATCTGACTGTCATTGACTATCATGTTAACACTTCCAGATTCTGATAAACAAATGAAAAGATAATTAGCAGTAAAAATACAGGAGCGTCAGGGCCCGTTTTAAGATCAACCAAGTTATTTGATAGCTGATAAATTACCATCAGACACCAGCTAATGTTAGCTACATACAAGCTAAAATTCCTGTTCATTAAGAAGGAGCTGACGGCTAATATAGCCTTTTAATAGTGTTAAGATATCATAGATAAGGCACTAAGAAAATTAACTTAATAAAAACAACACATTTAATGACAAGTATCAGATAACAAATAGCATTCAGTCGGATAGTAGCATTACAATTAATTAAGAGGCGGCTGAACGCTGACATTACCTTTAAAAGTGTTATAAGATACGATAAGAAAGGTGATAGCAGACTTAAGCCCTTAAAAGTGCTGTAATTAATCTCAGCCTACTTCATGTCTTTGTACATTCATTTTGATTCCGGGAGCAATGTCAGAGGATAATGGCCGCCATTTGAATATGGTGAATTAACATTTTTATCCTACAAGAAAAAATTGTGAGAAGGAAACAGTCAGATGTTCATACCTGGGCATCGGCCAGCATTACGTCCTTGATTAGGGGCAGGCCCCTTGACTCGCCATTTTCCACACGAACATAGTGAACCTGGTAGCCACGGATCTGACCGTGTTGCTTTCCTGGGGTCAAGGAGCGCCAAATCACCTTTAATGCTGTGGAGTTGAGGACTTCAACCTCCACCCGCCTTGGAGGAGCCCCAGGAACTGTGGATAGTACAAAAACTCGAATCAGAATCATTTTGTTATATATTTTGTTGAAAAGTTTTGACATCGATCTGATCCCCTATTTCAGATATAAGTAGAAATGTGGAAAAATACATATTCCATCTTCAACCTGTTTAATCAGTTGAAATTGCTCTGTGTTCTTTAGACCTTTGGTACATGAAGCTATCATAATATCCTGTAAAATACATGTAAACATGTTATTTAAAATTGCCTCTTTAGGCTTTCTGTAGTTGTTTTGATGTGGGTGATCTCAACCAGGAAGCTGATGTTTATTTGTTTGATAATTTGTTGGCATCATAATGATGATTGGTTGCAGGCTTGTAGCCACTTCCTAGTTAAGATGTCCTGCCCATTTTGACAAAATGTTTGCCTGATGAAGGTATAGTATCAAAACGTTGCCAATAAATGTGTGTTTGCAGGTTAGAGACAGTCTGCAGGGAGTTTACCTTTAAATACAAGTAAACAAAATACTCAATAAACATACTAGGAGGAATTCATAGAGAGACAATTAAACAACAGAAACACTGCTACTGTATGTCTGTCTCTTCTACAGTGATAACAAGCAAACCAACTTATCTACCAAAAACCTTGTATCACTTCCTCCATTCTCCTCCAGCTTTTCAGTATGTCTCTGCTGTGTCTGTCTGCTTTCAGTAGGGAGCTCTCAGTCATAATGACAGGCCTTTATGGAAGGCCTTGCTTCCAGGCCTTTCAGAGTGCCATGGACTGGCCCTTTTTGAGATGGATGTGCCATTAATAGAACTCCTCCACTCAAACTGCCTCCATTTGCTCGTCCACAAACACTTCAAGTCCCATCTCCCCCTCTAAATCACAACCCCATTTCCCCCACCTTCCCCTGGATCATGCACCAATCTTGTTTATTACCAATTTTTTCCCCTACCTTTTAGTCCTGGCTCTTATTTCTTTACCTGGCACTTCTCTGTCATACATTATTATCGTGATGACACCTTGAAATTTGTTATAGCTATTGTCAGTGAGCTTTGGTCTCACCGCTGGGTAAGGTGTCTTTTAAAACAAGTATGTAAACATTTAAGCCTGTCTCTACTTTTGTGCTTGTCGTTTATCAGTGTCAGATAAATGCTTTTTAAAATGCTGTGGTAATAGATGTGAAATGGATCAAGGAGGATAGAAGGCAATGTCAGCCATCCGTCAATGATTCCGATGGGCTGTGGCATGCTCACATCTTTACTTGTCATTTTGTGTATTTTATTTGTAGTGCTTCTGTCTTTTGTCATTTAGTTTTTGCTATCTAGGTTTGTGCTATCATGTTATTGTCTTTTGTGCATTTTTTCTTTCTGTCTGATCCAAGCACAAGTATGAGTCTCGTTCACAATCTGCAAAATATAACATGTGGTTATTTGTCTCTATTATCACTGTGTACATTTTCTGCATCTAGAAACTGTAGTTGAGTTTATTTGACATTTGGAAAAATGTATCAAAAACAACTTGTATTATGCCTATAAATGACTATTTACTTGAGGTCTGAGTGCAGTGCTCAAGGGGCACAGCAAGAGTAGTTAGTAAAGAGAGAACGGATGTTATCTATTTGTGTTCCGCTCCATGTATAAGTAAAGGGTTTAAGTTGCAACCTTAATGTTCACACACCTGCTGATTTAACCTCCAACCTCCTGTTGCCATCATAAATGTATGAATAATTATGGACTTGCAGTGTACGGCACTCATAAACTCTTATGGCTCTCTGCTGAGCACTGGGATACTGCAAAGCCTACAGATAGAAGTAGGATATGGGATGTGGTGGCTGCTATGAATTACATTTGGTTGGTTATGTTTTAATAGCAACACACTTGATTTCCCATGTGTGTTGTCAAATATTTTCCTCTCATCAGGTTTTCACAGATGTATGTTGCCCTGTTACTTATCGACATTTTGTATAATATTAAACCTTTTCTATTATGATATTTCTATGTATTTGGGATAGTAGTAGGACACTCAAACTAACACTCAACACTCAAACTAACACAATCAATACATCAATTTCTACATTACATTTAGCCTGTGATAATTTGAGATTCATGTACCATCTTCATCAGTGCGGCAGATCAGGGGCTCGCTCTCAGGGCCTGGCCCGATCACAGTGAAGGCAGACACAGAGATGCTGTATTGGGTCCATTTCTCCAATCTCTGCAGCAGCACCTGCTCTTCATTTGCAGGGACAGTGGGCTCCTCCATGGGCTCCCCATCATCACTGCCGCCATCTGATAGGCCCACCACCTGGTAGCGCACCCTATACCCCGCCAGGTCACCGTTTTGACTCTTCAAAGGCGGGGGGGTGCCAACTTACCAGCAGGGAGGTGGAGCTGGTGCTGCTGCACTTAATTTCTTGAGGGGGTTCTGAGGGCTCTGGTGAGGTTGAAAGGACAGGAAGGAAGGAGGGAAGGGGGTCGAGGACGAGGAGGAGGATGGGGTAGGGGGGAAGGGTGAAAAACAAAAAAATAAAAAGATGGGAGAGATAAAGAAAATGATAAAAGGATAAAAAAAAACAATAACAGCAATTCCAACGAAAATGTGCAAAACAAAGACAGAGGCAAAATATGTTGAAATAAAAATAAAATCGTCAAGCAAATGTCAACATAAGAGGCCAAAATGAACAATGGCACACGCTTTGTAATAATGAATCAAGATGGCTTCCCTAGTGAAATACCTGGGGGTTTGAACTATACATGCAGGCCAATGTGGATCTGGTAACAGTATTTTTGCATTAAGACGTACAGCTTTATAATGTTAAATATTAGATGTTTTAAAGAATCTTCACTTAAACCTTTGGCAACAATATAATAATCTCTGGTCCTACTTACAGCAGAAGCCATTTGTTTGTCCTGTATTGTATTACAACAGAAGAAATTGGAAATATTTTTGCTCATGACATCCTGTTAGATGGCTGAACTCAATATTCTACTCTACTTCTCTCAAACAATTAGCTATAAAATAGCCATAGTTTCAGGGTTTAAGTCATCTATTTTGCATTTTATTTTGGGCGCAAAGCAGAGGCTTTTTTTTTAACAATTACAAACTAGCAAACTTGTAAATAAGACGAGTACTTAACCCTTTTTTGCACCTGAAGTGTCTCTCTAAAACCTGCGTTAAAATAAAATGAACATGTCCACAGTTTAAATGTATTATTGGTTAATAAGGACTAATATACTGTAGCTTTCTAACAGCAGTTGTTGTGTTTTGAGTAGCATAAACCACATATATAAACCTAATGGAGCATGATATGATGTTTAAAAAAAAAAAACATCTTCACTTTATGCTTTAAAACTATTTTGCCAAATTTGCATAAGCTAGAACAAGCTATATATAAGCTTAATAAGAAGTATAAGCTGGGAGGTAGAGTAGTCTCCTTTTTCTCTGGACTAGAAAAAAAAGCTTTTCAACATGTTGGCTAATTTTGTGTCTGAAGTTTTCTTCCAAAACATATTAAAACCTACACATCTAGGAACTTTCTAAATCAAATTCAATGCCTCTTGCTTCTAATCTGTGCCAAGCTCTTACAGAGCTTGTGCTGGTCCAGAGAGAGTGTGCTGTGCAAGGAGCGATAAAACATTTTCACTTCTCATCCAGATTTTGGTATTATAGGGATAAAAGGACATGTATGATGATATTTCTTTCCAGGATGGGATTCCTCTATCCCCCAAAATGTTTTTTTTCTTTCATGAGAAAGTATTACCCCCATCTTGGTGTGAAAAAAACACCTTCGTTATTACATTTAGGCTCTAATGTCATGTAAAAATAGTGCATTAATAAAAAAAACACAATGAAACACATTAATAAAAAATAGGCATTCCACACAAAGCAACTTAAGACAGAAACTCAAAGGACACCCATGAAACTCAAGCAGCATGTTTTTGTTCCAAAACAAAGGCTTAAGAAATAAATTATGAACAGAAGGAGGGTACTGGGAAATGAATTTCTCTGTAACCCAGGTGACTCGAAAGAAAGAACTACAACAACAGTTAAGGTTCAAAAATGAAAAAACATGAAAAAAAACAGGATACTCAGCATAAACCAAAAATAAGAACATTTAACTTCTTAAAAAAATAAAAACACATCACAGGCATAGTTTGCATCATACGTACCTGACTCCCACAAAAACAACATTTTAGAGACTTTCTTACCACCAGCACCTGACTACAGAGCGTGCTTACTCTATAGTCAGTGAGTTGCAACACTCTCTCTCTCAAAACAGCATGCCAGAAATGTTGACATTCATGCCTTTTTCTGAATCAGTAAATACCATTCTCAATATCAACCCATTGGGAATACGTTTTGGACCCATTTTGGGGTTATTTGAGAGGGAGAGGGTTGGCTCTGTGCTATAGCCAGGACTGTTAAATTCTCATGTATCTTTGGGCTGGAGGGTCCACAAGACTGTGAGAGGGGGGGGCCATAAGGGGAACACTCACTCTTAAGATATTCCGCTTTTTTTCTGCCAACAAACACCCATTCTTGTAAACAATTAGTTCAAAAATCCCATTTCATAACCCCATTTCTATGTAACTTGGTAGAGCTTACTGCCATACTGAGAATGCCATGACACGAGAATAGAGTAAGCAAGACGGAAAAAAACTTGTACTGCTGAATCCATAAAAGTTTAATGATAGTGTTCTGACTGCAGTGTCACTTTTGGTAGAACGGCTTATAAAACGAAAATAAAAAACAGGGGTTTTAACTCTCAGAGAGGCCTCCTCTCAGTGAAGACCAAATGTTCCAGCACACAACAAATAGGACAGGACTTCAGCCACAGTCCTCAAACCCTTCTCTGTGTCCAATGGGCTTATTTACTTACGGTCTTACTGGATTTTGAGCCTTTCAGCTTCTTTCCTCCGCTCATATTGTATTTGCAAACCCTCCACGTCAAGACTGATTGCTCAGTTCTCAATCTTTGTGGCGCGGAAAAGGCTGCGAATCTGACAGGGGCCAAGCTATCACAGTGCACAGGCATCCTCATGCCTGATAACACTTTAAGACCAGCTGGGGCACAGCTTTAATAAAGTGCATATATCCCATGAAGGCCAGTGGTGGGATTATGGATAGTAGAACTATACAACCACAAAAGAAGGAACTCAGCTAATGCTTTACTTGAGGTCCTTTTGAAGCTTCCCTGAAAGAGTTTCCTAAATGCTATTTGACAAATAATTAGTCATGTCTGCATTCATACCCTTCTCTTTGACTTTTAAGTCTGTTGTGATATGACTGGGAGCTCAGGGTGTAAAGTCTGCAATGTCAAGCTCTGGTGGCATACCTAATCATTACGACTACCTTCACATTGTATTGCTATTAATGCAACATTTCCAGTGAAATAAATTAAATACATGAATACAAATTGTTTAGCTTCACAGGTCGTTACTCAATGCCTGAGGTTGACTCTTGAAATGACACAGATTGCCAATGTTCTTGCTATCAGAGTATGAGCACATGTTAGTATTTGAATTGCGTTTTTTTCAGAAGCCTCGAATGACAGGATGTTCACATTTGTAGATCATTATAGAATTAATCCCCCTGATGCCAAATGGCAGTGTTGTGGCTCACACAAATATTCCAATTTATCTAAAAAGCTCCTGCAATTACAGTAAGTGGGGGGAGCTAAAATGCTTGTTTGGCTAGATACAGAGGATTTAGAATCTGCCACTTTAATTTGAGAGAAAGCACTTGACTGGCTACTGGCAGGTTCGAGGTATAATCTAAATGTGTAACAAAGCCTGAAAATCCAGGGGTCTGCCTCACAGCTCATAGCAAAGCATGAAATTAATTCTGGCGCTATGAAATGGGATTCTTATCTACTAGTCTGGAGCCCGGCAGTCCCACCCACTCCCAGGGTCCTAGGTCCTGTTAGCATGTTTTGCAACTGGGGGACAGCAAGAGCAATACTGGTAGTTCACCCCACTCTCGGGTTGTGGACCCACTCTAGCCACGTCTGAACGGTCTCACAAAAATTGTCTCTGAACTTGGTCTGACTATGGCAGCTTACCCCAAGAGGCCTTGCTTCTGAATGAAGGCCACTGTTGCCATTCAAAACTCATGTATTTCACAAAGTCAACTGTCAAAGTCAATGAAATGATTATCCTTTATTTCAGGAGTTCAGTTTCCCGTCAGTCATATTGGATCAAATGAGGGGAACTATACGGGAGAATAATTATTTTGTTGCAGTGACTTTTCAAGAGTTTTTGACAAGAAGTAGTCTCCATGACAAGAGCCTCTGGTAATGCTGCTTGGACTGAGCACAAACTTCAACAATCTGCAAACATCTTGTACCACAGATATTGGACAACAAAGAAAACAGGGAAATCATTTTGTCTGTCTGTTTTTTTTACTGAATGGAAAAGGGGTTTCAGTCTGCCAGACAATGTGTTCGGCTGTGAGTAGAACGTGCCCATAAATCAACAATAAAAAAATGAATGTTTCACTTGGTTGTGGTATTTTTTGAATAAAAAGCCCAAAAGGCTAGGGAAACTTTTGTTTTGTTTATTGCAGGGTATTTCATTTTCAAATGCAGCAAGTTTGTAGCCCTTTTAACTTTCAGCCACTGTATTTTTGTTCACTTGTGCTTTTTGTGGCATATGCACTCCTTAAATGAAGTAAATCCAATACGCTTCTTTTCTGGTGTTTTCCTTAATGGTAACAGTTTTAACTGTGAACAATATACTGCCCTGTGAAGATACTCAACACAAGCCATCATCAACGTGTATGCCGCAGGGCTCCTTTCTGACTTGGATTCAGAAAGATTCTCTTACTCTCTGTATGAGGAGCCAAAATTAAAAAAAAAAAATGTTGGCTCAATCAGCTACAATGCATGATTGAATCGTTCAATTTTCAGTTTGTGTTTGACAACCACTACAAAAAGAAACAAAAATCAATTATACACAATAAAAAGATAATTGACTAAATATCAGACAGGACTTTGCAATTGGTTATGGCAGACTGAATCCCTAAACCACATAATCACTTACCTCAAAGCGTCCAAAAGATCAAGTTAGTTATTATGTTGTGTTATGGGAAATCTTTGGCTTTGTCTGACTTAGTCTGTGAGTTTTATGATCTGAACTGAGAGAAACCAATGGCTACATCTCAAACTTGCTTGAGCAGGGACTCTTGATGATTTGAAATTCCTCCCTTTGGAAGGTAGATTGTATTATTGAGGAAGAGTTATCTTTTCTATCACCTCTAATTTGTTGATCAGTTGTAAAAAGATGAGTCTATTTGCTCAAGCAGAGACTTGGGAAATGCCATCAGTTAACTTATATTCCACCATATTTCCATGGTGGGCAAGGGTTTGTCAGTGTTGTCTGTAGGTGCTTACTGTGCTGTTTAGCTTGTTGTTCTGGTGACTTAGGTTCAACAAGAATGAAAAATAGCAGAAAGCTTCTGTTCAGAGTTATGTAAAACTAATATTCAGATAACCCAGAAAGTAAAATAAATTAATAAATAAAAAATCTAACTCAAAACTTTTTTTCAAAGACTCAACAGAAAGGGAAGAGGACACAAAGTGAACAAGGAGATGTCAAGCCATTCCAAGGAGAGTTTTTCTTCCATTGCACAGGGAAACAAGTGGCAAAGAGAGAAACAGATCTGGAGTAGTGTGATGTGAGAGGAAGAGAGGAGTGTTTCAAATCCAATCAGCTTGCGATTTACCGGTCCAAAACAAATGCAGAGAACAAGGGTAAGAAAATCACAAACACACATCGACAGGTGATGATGTGCACAGACACTCAAGAGACGCCAAGACAGAAATGGGGCTTGATGAACAGAAAGTATTGTCATGCCTGGAATGATCAAAGATCAACAGTGCAGTGATAGATTTTCAACAGCACCCTCGATGGGCAGGAGTGAATGTCACATGCAACTGGCGCTCTCCTCAGTGACTCTGCACTGTCTGTGTAGCTTTACTGCCCAACATAAAAGAACTGTGAAGTGGTTGTTCCAAAGCCCCCACAGCGCAGGTGTGGGGGGGCAGCCAACAAGTTGCACTGGTAGAAACAGAAAATGTGTTAAGAGCAGTCTACTCCAACCGCAAAGGCTCTCCTATGTTCCAGTAAAAATGATCTGATTTCAAAGTCTGATATAGCCAATCCGAAATGGATACAGCATATCTTTTTCTGTGATTGTTGATATTCTCTATCACAGGCTTAATGGCTATTACATGAATTGTTATCATCAACACCTTATCCCTAAACATTATCAAGATGCTTCAGTATAAATCAACCATACAGCGGCTGTTTCCTCTTACATCATTTAGGTTGGGAGGCTCTTATACTTCTGTGTTACAGGT
Organism: Tautogolabrus adspersus; assembly: GCA_020745685.1. Lineage (NCBI taxonomy): Eukaryota > Metazoa > Chordata > Actinopteri > Labriformes > Labridae > Tautogolabrus > Tautogolabrus adspersus. The sequence continues at coordinate 12,110,872 of CM036536.1, read as the reverse complement.
TAGCAATCAGGGAATTTGACAAATTGTAAGATTTAAACCCCTTCTGATTGATTAGAAAATCAAAACAATGGAAAGTGAAAATCTGGAGGAATATTGGGCCATATTTAAAGGTAAAACAACATATTCAATAACTCATTAGCTTAAATCAGACCACAGCTAATGCTAGTACTCAGCCACCTCCAAGCTAAAAGTACCATAAGCTAGGAGGTACCTAAATGCTAACAATACTTTTTGACAGTTTTAAACAATACGATAGAAAAGCCACCTTGTAGATAATATTAGCGTTAGCTTAGAAGTGGTTGAATGCTCACATTAGCTGAGGCCTGATGTTAGCTATTAGGGTATCAAATGTGTTGTTTTACCTTGACATATGATCCAATGGGCGCCCGTTTTTTTCACTGTTCAGTCTTTTCAGTTGCTAATCAACTGAGAGGCAGTGACAGGATAACTATTTCTCAGATTTCTATACATTTGCATTTTAATCTCCCATCCTGAACATGACATCAGAGGAAAATGGCTGCAATGTGAATATGGTGTATGTGTTACATATCAATATACAACGTTGTAAGTCTTTCTGTGCTGTGTAAACCCAAATGACAGGGATTTTAAACCCTGTCATCTCAGAGCTTTAGCTACCATTGGTTCTTATTTTGGTTAAACTGACTGTATTTTCTATTTCCACAGTAAGCCTTACTTTGAGCTATGATATCACTCTTTTTATTTTTAGCTGGCTGGTTTGAATAATCCAGTAGTGTTCCTACCATTTGTAAAAGACAATAATCAGTTCAACACTGATACACTGAAATTAAATCAGGGGGTGGGCGTCTGGGTACTTTTGGTCACGGCTGATCGTCTTTATGACTAAACTAAACCCACATTTCCCATCCCCAAACTGAATACAGTTCATATGAGAGCCTTTTCAGTCTAAGAGGAGAACCAACATTTTTTGTGTCTCTGTCACGTGGAAGAAAGTGCACTTGCTGTTGACAAAGGAAAAACAAATATGAACAGAAGAGAAAGGGAAATAAAGAAACTCCAACATTGTCAGTCTACGTATGCTGGATATGTTTGACAGCCGTGGGTAGACTTGTACGTGTTGAGCACCAATGCCAAGTGAGGAAATAAGACAGTTCTAGAATGAAAAGGTTGTAAAACACTTGTTTTAAAAAGTGCCTTTAGCCCTTTATAGAGTAAGTCTAACCCCAACCCTCTATAAAACAAACAGTGGTCAAAGTGTCACTTGATATAAGGTAGAAAAAAACAGTCACATTTTCACATTTAGGTTAACAAAATCAAGATGAAATGCAGAAATATGAAAACACTTGTTTTAGGAAGGATTCAGTGACACATAAGTATTTTTTGTTATGTGGTTCATCAATACAAAACCCTGATTATGTCTAAGAAAAGCACAGTCACAGTTCAAAGGTGATGATAACGTTGACATCGGATATGTTTTCAACCATCCAGTGTAGGAATAAAGCACATAAAGGTATCAAAATTCACTTAAGTAGAGAAAAAAATGATTCAACTGCTCTGGGGAAAAAATGTCTTTGTTAGCCTACCCACAAAGAAAACAGGAGGGAGGACTTAATAGAAGGCTACATACTGGCTTGCAAGGTCTTCTGTGATATGTCATTGGTGAAGGCTCCAATGCCTTTGTTAGAGATGGCTGCCAGAGAGAAGTGGTACTCTGTGTTTGGGCGGAGACCTTCCACAACATATGAAGATGTGGGTCCAAATGTTTTCTTCATCTGTACAGAGAATAAAGTTATTGGCAGGTCTGATTAAAAATGGCTTTAGTGGAATTTAAAGGTTGTATTGTCAAGATATGCCGTCCATCTAATGAAGACTACAATTCAAAATGAAACAGTGAAATTCTTACCTGGGTACCAAAACTGCCTTCCATGTATCGAAGTTCGTAATTTATAATCCCTTCTTTCTCATAGGCTTCCCAGGTCAGTTCAATGCTAGTGTCAGACACAGCACCAACCTGGAATTTGGACGGCTGACCCGGAACTGAAGAACACAGCAGAGAGCATTGTTGAATGACATTGAACAAAATGTTAGTAAAAATAAGGAAAGCCATTTTTAATATGGAACTATCCAGTAACCAATGGAGTAAAAAGTCTTAAGATTTTGTCGATCAAGTCTTCCTCATGTTCAGTTAATACTGGTCAGGGTATCATTGGACTATCTGTAATTCATCTGTTATCCAATAAATAAATTAATTGAGGATCTTTACTGTATGTAGCTTTTGTAAGCCTTTTTAATTATGTATCACCCTCAGGTGTTACTTTGATAGATCCTCTGTCTGCCTCTGGGCTTTTATTCTGACACTTTCACTTCGGCATGCCGGCTGAAAAAAAACAGACCACGTTGACTTTGTTTTTCGTTTACAACAAAACTGCTCGAACAGATCACGTGACTTTCATTTTCGTTCAGCACAGTAAAACGAAACGGCTTGTTTTTCAATATTCAATCCAAAAAGGAAAAGGGATAACCAAGATTGAAAAACGGGCCAGTATTTGTTTATGTTTTTTTTGATTCAGACAGTAAAACGGCTCTCTTGTTTTTCGTTTGGAAACAAAAGAAAGAAGCACGGTTAACTTGTATTGGATCACAGATGAATTACGGATTGTCCAATGATACCCGGACCAATACTCAATAATAACTACACACTGACACTAACATTAAGTAAAATGACATAGGGCAATGATTGACCACATATTAGTTGTAATTAAATCAAGGTTTACAGACTAACTTCCATTATAAAAGTTCCTGCCCAAGTGATAAGCTTGGTAGAAATATGCTCCACTTCTTCTGGGTCGTGAAACAGTTGGATGCACCTCCTTGCTCTAGCATTGATGCAGTGATTTTGCTAAGCTCTAAAACTCATCCTGGTGAGTTCTCATATGTTGGTTCTTCAGCTTTCCATGATCAAACAGGCTTTTGTCATCATTTGCAGAGGCTGCAGATGTGTTTGTGAACTTTGCACAGCGGGGGAGAAAACTTGTCTTTTTGGCAGCAGGCATAGTCTAATGAAATATTTAAGAGAATGTGCTGCTGATGCACAAAAACAGCTGAAGATGCTCTCTATTGGTTTCAAAGACTACTTACTTACTACCTTAAGCAGAAGGCTTCAGAACAGGTGAAGCATTCACACATTTTTTGTAAAACTTTCTTGTTATTTTATCTAAAAACTTGGCTACACTACTAACTACATTTGAACATGGACCATTTCTTACTTTCCATACAATACGCAGCTTTGTAGTGATTAGACATGGCATTTAATAGAAGCAATGGAATCATTTAGCACATTCTTACCTCCTTGCAGGACTTTGACATGGATGGGCTCTGAAAAGGGTCCATCTCCTACAGAAGTGAATGCCAGGACTTTGATTGTGTATGTCTCCTGAGGAACTAGGCTCTGGATAGTGGTAATGATGCTGTCCTGGACATTATGGATCTGCCAAAGACTCATTGGCTGCGAGTCGTCCATTGTGTAATACACACGATAGCCCTTGATCTGCCCATTGGGCTCCTCGGGCTCCTCCCAGCGTACCATCATGGTATTCTGGGATATAATCTGGGCCTGGATGTTTCTTGGTGGACTTGCAGGCGCTTGCTCACCAGTCCGAGTTTCCACTGGTTCACTGGGGGGACCCTGTCCAATAGTGTTGACTGCCGAGACACGAATTTCATACTCTGTATTAGGGTAGAGGCCACCAATACTGTAACGTGTGGTTGTGATGTCATCCACTGTCTCATATTTGCTGTCTGGGGACTTGGCCCTGTACTGAATGATATAGTAAGTCACTGGGTCTGGGTTGCCTGAGTCCCACGTGATGGTCACACTGGTTGCAGTGGTTTCAGTAACCACAGGGGTACCTGGAGGCTTGGGTAGAGCTATGGGGATGAAAGAGGAAGGAAAGAGTAAGTTCAAACTTATTATGAAGGCAGCTGAAAGAAGAACTTTACAATGAGCAGTAAAGCTTTATGCATTATAACCGTGTTGTGCTTTAAATATTAGAACTAAGTTAATTCATCTCCCAAATAAATACCCTTCTTTACAAGCACAGTTATCTCTTACATTTGACGGTGATTTGCGCCACAGCTTCAATGATGCCAAGGCTGCTCATGGCCACGCAGGTGTAGTTGGCGGACTCACGGACACTGCTCAGTTCAAGAACGTTCCTGCCTACTGGCATCTCATCCTCTGGTGTCAAGTCCTCTGAATTCAGCATCCACTTGACGTAAGGCATTGGTGACCCCACTGCCACGCAAGTTATGTTCACACTGCCACCAGGCATTATTTCCTGACTTGTTGGTGGAATGGAGAAGCGAGGAGGCACCCGTCGGACTGGGAGAAGGCATGAGGAAGAGGAGAAGATGACAAAAGAGGGCAAGGGTGTCAAAAAAAAAAGAAGAGAAAGGTAACAAGAGAGGCTGATGAAAATAGACCCTTCTCAAGAAAATATTAAACACAGAAGGTTCAACATGGTAAAGGTAAACTTAAACACAATATAAACGACTTTTCAAAACATAAAAATATACAAATAATGAGAAGGAACTAAACTAACAGAACTGCTTCAACAACAATGTAGATTAACAATAAAGCAACGATTCATAGCAACAAGGTTCCATTGACCAATATTTGACCCATCACAGCACAATTAAAGACACAAAAATCTATTACGAGTTTCTCATCTTTGGAACTGAACTGCTGACATATGTACAACTACGACATAACCTGATCACAAAGTATGAAGGACTGTTGTAAAGGCCATGTGATAATCTATCACATGAGGCCAACATGGCAACCTGTCACTTTCTGTCCTCTCAGGCACTCAAGCCAACAGGAGGTGCGCCATTACAGGCTCCTCCCACAGCACAGGAAGTGTTGGGTTACTGGGCTACTGACCATCTCGACGAGGTCGCTAAACACATTCTAGCAAAAGTTTGCACTTGACAACTGTCTGTTCTACCTAGGTAGCTTAAAGATGAGAAACTTTAATCAGATTTTTGTGGTTTAGGGTAGATCCACTGGACAAAGCCTTATTAAGATCTGACACGGTTCCATTGATAGATGCAGCTATCAGTTTCACAGACAGCATGCATAAATAGACCGAGGTAAATTAAGGAGTAAATGATAACAAAATCAGATATAAAAATTGAGATAAAATGCATAGAGGAATATAACTGAAGGGTCGCTAGCATGCCCAGACAAAAGACGATTGGAGAGGAAAGAAGAAATACAAGGTAGAGGATAAAGCATCTGAGGAGAGGAGAGAAAGAAAGGGAACAGAGGAGCAAAAAGTGACAGAGTAAGAAGAAGAGAGGGGGAGGTTTGGAGGAGGGTGAAGGGGGGATAACCCGCTTCAATGCTGTGTAAACTTTGTTTTTCTCCAGCAAATGTGACAAAATGTGATGGTGGCACATTGTCACATCGCAGTCCCAGTTAACACAAAATAAATATTGAGGAACAAGGTGTGTGCCTAGAAATACATAGAAAAAAGAACTGGAGAAGTTGTAGCTAGAAATATATCACAGAGTGTTGGAGTCAAGAAACAGAACTGGATTAACAGGGAGTAGAAATCCAGAGAACAGAGAATGATAGATAGAGGGAAAGGGAGAGAGGGGTTGATGAAAAAGGCAGAAGGTGAGAGAGAGACAGGGAGGAGCTCAAAACTCATGGAGAGGAGTTGAGTGAAAGGAGGTTGATAATGAGTCTGAGGCGCAGGGGGGGCGCATAAGGTACTGTGTACTTGCATGTGTTTATGTATATATTCTATGTTGATATAGGCATGAGTGTGCGTGTGTACAGTATGCTAGAGTTAGAGAGTGAAAGAGTATGAGTTAGCAAAAACACTGTGTGTCCATGAAAGGCATCCCAGCAAGCACTTGACAAAAAAAAGTCTAATGAAAAACTTGTCCAAGTTCAACACTAAATGAGCACAAAACGTTTACCTTGAACACGTTCAATGTTATAAAAAGAAAGGTTCTTCTGGACTTTATACATTCAAGAGAGACTTTTAGTGGCTTTTTGTACCACATTAGTCAAGCTGGGTTGGAATATTGCCCATTTTGCTATTCAGCTGAATGGCAAACTTATTTGCAATTCAGTCCTAACTTGAATCGAGCCAGGGGACACTCTCTTGTTGTAAACAAAGTAAATATAAGGAACTTTTGGGAGAAAAAAATCATTGAAATATATAGGCGGCAGTTGTGATATTACAGAGGTCTATAACGCCAAAGTGTCATTTAAAACAGCTATAGTGCCAATACAAACCACATTTCCTCTATCTTTCAACATCAAAATGCTTGTTGGGATGCAAAGAAGACCAAAGAGAGAGAGAAGCAAAGTAGTGCCGATGTAGAAGTAAAAAAAAAAAAAAAAGATGAAACAAATGATAGAGCTGATTTAGAGACAGATAGACAAGACAGAAAAGACAGGGACAAGAGACAAGACACGAGGCAGAACAAAACAGACTCAAGCAGCAAGACAGCAGACAAGAAGACAGACAGAGGGAGGGAGACGGGCAGACAGACAGTGACCGATGGGCACGCAGACATACTGTACAGTACGCAAAGGGGTGGGGTTTGGGTTGTTGGAGAAAGGGAAGGAGGAGGAGGAGGAGGAGAAGGGCATAAGTGGGGGATAGAATAAGGAGAATGTGATTCCAAATGAAATCAAGACAAAAAAAATAAACAAAAAAATCATGGCTCAAAGTGGGTTTGGAGGTCTCACACACTGGGGCTTAAAATCAAGAATCAACTACACCTCTCTGCCTCCCCGCCTTAAACATTGCACCGCAATGAAAATGTAACTTGAGAAGTCTTGGGCTGGGTGGATGTGAGGTGTGTGTAGGGGATGAGCGGGGGCTAAGGGGGAGAATCAGGGGAGGGGCAAGGATAGGTAGCATTCCAAAATACACCGTGTCGATCCAAATGGGATTCATATGATCGTTGCATAGGAAAGTTTCACTTTTCCATCAAACTAAGGGCACAAATATATCACCTACACACACTGAGAGGGTATTTTACCTACAAAATGAAACTTACTGACCTGAGCAAACGAAATTATCCCTAAAATGTACATAGTGTTTTCACATTCAGTCTGTAGAGTGCAAGCGTGTTAGTAAAGTAAACCAAGCTAATATTAAGGGCAATGTCCGAATGGTGAAAATGGAACTACTATTACTGGCTTTTAACAGCCAGATTATGAAAACATAGGTGTTAATTAGGTTTTAACACATGCGTAGTAAATAACAGTTACAGATTTAATCTTACATGAATAGAGACCTTCAACAGCCACTGCTGGGCTATTGATTTGACCTCCCTTGTTCCACCCTATACGTGTATCCTCTCTCTGTAATTCACTATTAATGTCAGGTATGTTAACACCTTGGGCAAGACATGTTTTGGCCCTGAGGGCAAAAAATTAAACGCTGACCGTAAGCGAAATGCTCTTGTGGCACAAAAAAAAACCACACACTAAAAAAAAAAGAACAATGGCATATTCAAAGAGTAAGCTATCTCTAGAAAAAGCCAATTTCTTTTAAATCTAAGTAAAGTGATATGTTTAATCTAAATCAGAAGCAAAAATGTCTGTTTAAAGTTTTTTGTGGAACATATCAAAGAATCCTGAACTGTTCTGCCAAGACCTCACATCAAAAAAAGATGAAATAAACTAATGGGAAGCATGATGTTTGGTCGAGATACCATGCTTTGTCTCATCATGACAATTATTATTTAATAATTGGAAAATCCAAATGGTAGAATTTAAAAAAAAAGAAAAATGAGGAACTGGGAAAAAAGTCAAAAAAGTCTTGTATAATGGGACAGAGAGTATAGATCTGAATTCTATTATGTCAAAAAAAAAAGCCTAACGTAACAACAAAGGTGAAAGGGCAGCCCATTCCTCACACGGACATGCATGGGTGTGGCTATGGCATGAGTGACATAAACAGGTGCGCCCCCATCCACTTGGGCAGACACCGGGGGAACCAATACAATCCAAAACTGTCACCCAAGCCCATCCAAGCATGCCATTCATTCCCATATATAGCATTGTTTCAGACACACACACGTACGAAACCAAACGAAAGGAAACAAATTAAACTGAACAGAACCACAAAAGAATTAAGTTTGAACAGCATAGACAATACCAGAGTGCAGCTGTGTTCAACAAAGAGGAATGCATCAATACTATTAGATGTTTTTCAGCTATGATTTGTCTCTAATTGAATTTAGCCTGGAATCCAAAGGAATGGTGAAAACTGAACAGGGCCAACAGGGTTTGAATTGAGGGGACATGTCCAATCAAAGTGTGTCTGATGGTGCTCTTCTCTCCCTGGGGCTCAGGTCAGCCAATGGACCGGGAGCTGCAGTGGCTGAGTGAATGAGGTTTCCCCACAGGAATATGTCTCTGTTCACCTTTGGGAACTTGTACTGTCAGGGAAAATGTGGGAGCTAACATCAACCACACGTCAAATGTGGCTGTGGCTGGAAAGTGAAATTTGAGACAAACCAATCACCTAGCCAATGCACAAAACCAACTTAATTAAATGCTCCATGGAACTCTATAACGTATGATAGTTAAGCAATATTGGAAAACAATGATGATGGAAAGCAGAGGGAGAGCCTACCTGTCAACAGCGTACACCGTGTGTGTCTGACTCATAAATTAATTTGATCTTTGGTTACAGAGAGGATCAAAAGCTCAAGGTCAGTCGATAGCATTCTATACTATATCTTTGGCGAGAAGATGATAAATCATAGGGAACCACATTACTCTGTGTCTAAATGTCAGTGTCACATGCAAATGAGTCACAACTGTATTGTTAGCTACACACATGCCTGTATGAAATGATTTAATGTTCAAGTCAACTCAATAACTCTGACATGTCAATGGTCTGGTAGGCTATACAAAGCTGTGTGTGTGTGTGTGTGTGTGTGTGTGTGTGTACTGTATGTGTGGCTCCTATGCTATCCAAAATGTAGTGCCAAAGACACAAAGAAAACAAAGAATCCCAATTGCATGGACAGGCTCCTCATTCACAGAGACAAGGAGCCCTGCCGGCCCATTTGGAATTAGGAGAAAGTAAAACAAACATATTCCTTTCATTTGTACTACTAACAACATGTAATCTTGTGTAAAGCCCCAATGTGGAGAGAAAGACAAAAAGCCTCACAGTGGACGAGGTGAGAAGCAGTCGAGAGAGAACGCCAGAGTACTGCACTAACTCTAACAGTGGGTGGTGTTGTGGAGGGATTTGTGCCAAAAACAGAGGTCAGAAGGTGGACATTATCGGCCATTTTGGTGAGGCAGTTTTTTTGCTGCCCCAAAATGAAGGGGGAAGCCAAAATAATGTGCAGCCTTTAGTGTCACCTTGAAGCTGAGATTACACCCTCTTGCTGCCTGAGGACACAGGCGCAGTATTGAGATCCTTTAGTCACACTTGCTGGGTGAGGCCTTCGGCATTTACATATAAGCTGCAGGGGTCGGCCTGCATTAACATACCCTGGCTGCTGCAATGCTAAACAGTCACTATCTGTGGCTCATCAAAATGGAAATTATAACCTAAAGGAAACTGACAAGAATCATGGCAGGGGAATCTAATAATAGCAAGCGGTGGATTGAGGGGATCTTGAAGCATATCACCTTTTTCTATTGATTTACAGGTAGATGACAAGCAGCCAAATGATACTGCAAGTGTGTCCACTTACTATGGTGATCCCTTCAGTGAATATTATCAGTTGGATTGAGGAGGGGAGTGTAATCATATATTTGCATGAGAATAAGGGGTGGTAAAAATTTCGTTTGTTATAAACATTTTTTTTTTTCTGACGGCAATGTGGTGTTTTTGAGGGGCGGCTTTTCACTTTAGGACTCCTTGAGACAAACATCTAATAGAGATGGCAGGATTTTTGCTTTGGCCAGTGAGAACATAAGGTGTAATCTAGCTTTCTTTCCCAACATTACACACAAATGCAGAGCAGGACATGCAAGCACACTTAAAAATCAGGCAGATACCATTGTAGGAGGGCAAACATGCACATGCGTACATCACAGCTCAGTCTTTCTGCATCAGTGTTATTCTCAGGACATTAAATTATAATATTTGGTTCAGATTTCCATTTATTTCAGTGGGATGGTGCCATTATGTATGGAATTTGTGACAGACTAATGACGGGCAGCTTAACGATTAGAGTTACTGATAAACAAAGTATTTTGATAGCTCATTGTTAAATGGATTATGGAATCGAAACCCTCATTTCTGTCTGGCTCTACTGCTAGATCACAAGAGATGATAATATATATTTGTCTAATGACTTGCCTTGAGGAAAAATTATGTAGCTTGTGCAATGGAAGGTAATGGTAGCCAAAAATACATCAGCTGTAATAAGCATTTTTTAAGAGCAAACACTGGCTAACAGCAAATGGATTTTTAGGGAGGTTGCCAATTTTGGGGTTACTTGTGGCTCGTCATGAAAGTCAATTCTCCTACTGGTTGCATGTTCTCGACAGGAAAATTGCAACTGTCAACCCTAACCCTAACCCTACAACAAAGAAATTGAGACCCCATAGGAGAGTTTCGTTAATTTGAGAAATTGCACTTAGATAATTGTTTTTTTAAACATGGAAATTGCTCGTGTGTGTGCTGTTGGTACAGCAGTCTTTTCAATATGACCTCTGATACTTCACTGAGTTGTGTCTAATACCCAGGAGATCAGCACACTCTGACAGCTGCATATATGAAAAAATACTGCTCTTAGAGGAGACAGACAGGAGTGGATATGTGTTATCTCTGCTCTGAATAAATGATATGGCTGACCTACCCACACCTGTTGAGCCACATGTTATACCCTCACCTGAAAAATGTGGTTGCATTTCAAAAATCGGGGGTATTCAAAAGACAAGTGGAGCCGTGAAGCTCAGTGCAGCAGGCGATCTGATTCAGTCATATTTCCTGAATAACTGGTAAACATGCTAATGTGAAAAAAAGAAAGAAATTATTTAAATATTGGACAAAGCCAATTGAAATATGAATTGGTAAAATTTGGTAACGTTTATAAACCATAATCTAGTTTTTCTTCTTCTCTTGATTGTTGAAGGACTACATTATAAATTCCTTAATTTTTTTTTGTGTCTTGTTTTTTTCCCAGTTAAAGAATCGTCATTACTTCAGTCACATCAATCTGAAAATCAATTCTTCGAGGGTGTGAACGATGGAAGGAGGGATTTTGAATAATAAATTATAATTTGATTGAGTGTCAGGACTGTGAGAGAACACAAACAGCAGTAACTCAACGAAACCAATCACATCTAGCTGCCGCCATTTAAAACTAAAAGATACTCTTAGCACCCGCTAAGCAACGGCGAATGTGATGTTGAAGTCATTATATTGTTATTGATCCACACGACACTGTAAATGGCATCCCTTAATAGCTGCCTGAAATCACCATGGAACCCAATCAGGCCCAATCAGGTCTAATTTTTTTGCAGTAATGGAGTGCTATAAACAAGATGACAGGAACACTGGCTGTATACACACTTAGTATTTCATTCCGCATTTGCATTTGCACTCCGGGATTCAAGAAACAGAGCAGCATCATTTTGAAAAAAGAAACACAAATCTCACGAACAAATGAAGCACAAAAAAGACAAAGGTTTTAAAAAAGAAAAGTAACTTCAGAATAAGAACTCAAACAAAAGGAAAGTTCACAAACACAACACTAGAAACACAAACACAAAAAGTCAACTAAAGGAAAGCCAAAAAAAAAGGGTTGTATCAGGGAAAACACTTGTACGTAAAACCAAAAGAAACAGAAGGAACTCATTGAACAAAACACAGGGAATGCAGAAAAATAGACCAACACGGCCAAAGGGATTCTTGACAGGCATGCAAGCGCAGTTACATTCTCCCATCATGCAACAAGTCCTGTTATTTACACATGCTGGGTTTCCATGAAACGCGTGCAAGAAAGCATTGAGGTGCAGAAGCAGTACCAAAGGATGCAAAACGAGAAAAGGCCCCACAATGCAAACATAAAAGTAAATTAACAAAACCCGAGCTAATCGGGTTTGCTTTCATCATTTCTTCCTTGGAAATATAGAAACATTTCTTTCATAATCATTTAGCAGTTTGGATTTACTGATTAGTATTTCTTCAAATTAGTCATGAATCGAGCTCTGTAATAGGCAAATACAGCTAAAATTTTTCAACATGTTGAATTTTTTTTTTTTTCAAATGTGGGTTAAAAAAAGTAAAAAAGAAAAAACACACCAACCTTCTCGAAGCTCTGAGGGATGTAAAGGGGTTGATGCAGAACACAATGACATGAGGAGAAGAGAAAAATAGGGGAAACACAGAGAGAGTAAAAAAAGCCACCTCAAGGTGTTTAAGCTGCAGCTACATTTCCCTTTCCTTTCATCCTTTTTCCTCCTTTTCCCTTGTCCCTGCTACCAGTGACACCCATCTTAAAGTACACTTGCCTGTCCCCCTCCCACCCTCAAATAAACTTTGAACCCAAACAGTCAGATTCACCCCAGTGGCCACACTGTCGCCTGGTAAGAAAAAAAAATAGTGAGGCGCCACTGGAGTCAAATCAAGCGTACCATACTCATAATTCAAAATTTCACAAGCTCCTTATAGCCACAAGGAGAGGCTCCTGTGATGGCTGTATTTGCTTTGTTAGAGAAGGAAACCAAATAAAGAGAAAATAAAGAAAAACCAATGAGAGATAGAAAAGAAAAAAGACACAGTTTGAGCTGAAATTAGCAGCTGCAGTTCAAGACAGTAACAGCAAATGTTTTTAAGCCAATCAGTATCACTATCAATAGGATTTTGTTGATAGTAGTCTCAATTTCCTTGGTTTATCAGGCCCCAAATAGAAATAAGGAATATATATTGCTTCTTCCGTAAAATGGATCCCTACCACAGCTGCTAATCTCAAGTGCATTTTGCTTTGTGAACAAAACATAGTCAACATCAAGTATCAGAATTGATTGACAAAAGTTAACTGAAAACAGACAAAGGTTGACACCATCAAGGCATATCAAGTGTGTTTCATAGTGTGAAAGTACCTGCGTAATATATGACCCTTGTGTAGGCTTTTAAAAGCATGCTGATGGAGCCCGCGTTCATGGAGATTGCATGAATTGTTGAAAATGATATCAGGGTATAGCTTTGTTTACTGCTAAAACATTCCAGTGCTGTGACGTGAAAGTGTTCCCATTATTGTTTTACAATGATTCCTGAAGTGATGTATCACTGCAATTTGCTTGCTGATCTTTTAACTTGTACCATGCTCCACATGGAAAAAAGTGCATAGCTACTTGACATTAAGTGTCACGGCATCACATGAGCCTCAAGGATGAATGCTGGCAGGAAGAGACACTGACCATATTTCTATCTCCTGCTCCTCACGGTTGAATGTTTCTTCTCTATGCTGCTACTTCACAGGGTATGATAATAGCAATAATAATGAAAAAGCAGCTCCCTGACCCATTTTATAATGTCAGAGTAGTGAATTATTTATAGGGAACAAAGTTATTTGGTACACAGCAGAGGGAACAAACTGAGTAGATACTGAAGCATCTTTATTTAATATGCACAATATAAATAATGCATGTCGAAAATGCATCTGCTTCAATTTATCAAAGCTCCCTCAACAGGGATTCAGTGTCATTTAGCATTAGTGGTAGAAGCTAGGCTTTTGTCTTCATTGCCTATTTCCAATGAAACTCAACGGTCCCTGTGACTGTTTGTTTCTCATATCTTCAGTTTGCTGGAACACGCCAGCCAAAATGACTACAGACTGTATAAAGCTTTAAAGATAACATCCCAAAGCAGAAACAGGGGAATACTATGGATCTAAGCTCCAGAACACAATGAAGAAAAAGTAGAGGAAGAGTACTATTTATAACCTTTGAGATAGAACATTTGTGTTTAATACAGAGCACCTCCTTTTCTATTCATGTACCACAAGGAAATCCCTTTTACACCAACATCTTGAGAGTACAAAGGGGGGTTTCGATTTTGATTGGTGGGCAATAATACCTCGCCACCCAATCAAAATCAACACTTACCGTAGTGCTCCTTTACCTGCGAAAAAAACTAATCAAAAAAGAAGTCCTTCCCGACCCTGTTTTGGCTCCATCACTTTGACAGAGAGGCACACATTACAAGTAAAAGGTTTCTTACAACCAGTAATGTAAAGACATACGGCTTGTTGTGCTACACATTTCCTTCCAAGTGAGGAGGGCATTCAAAGACAAAATGGAGCATAACATCATAACAGAGAAGAACATTAGTTGGTCAATTATATTTTTGCATTTGGAAGTTTCAGTGCATCTGAAATTACATTTGTGGCATGGCAATACTATCAAGGCTTAAAGATTTATTTTACCGGGCTAATACTGTTTTGCAAAATGCATTTTGTGCAAATACAGTCGGGCTAGAATGGAAGTAATTATCATTCGTTAAGCTCAACATTAATGCCACTTAAAGCTGAACTGCACTGTGCAGACTTTTATTTGTAAGAAAGGGTGGATGCTTTTTAAATTCTTTTTTCGCCTGACTCTGGGACCAGGTTGCTCCATACCTCGCACATAAAGGTTAGCAGGGGACGAGTAGCGCACGCCTTCCACATTAGACGCCACGCACTCGTACTTCCCCTGGTCTGTCTCCTCGCTGTTCTCGATCTGCAAGGCACCTGGGAAAAGACAACATCCGACAAAGACATGAAGAGAGGGGAGGGGGGGGGACAGAAAAAAAAGAGAGAGAGAGAAAGCAGGGAAGAGATGGTTAGTTGATTTGTCAGTGACAGTACATGAAGGAGTAAGACCTTCTTCTTAATGGAGGGATTTCTTAGAACCATATTGTCAAGAAGTGTTTCTCGCTTCGATGCTAATGCAGAATGCCACAACATACTGGGTTCCTCTCCAGCATCAGTCCTCTGAAGATAAAAAGACGAGTAATTCGCTAAATAAAGACGTAGACTTAACATGTTGGTAGCATAAGCACAAAGTAAAGACAAAGTAAAGATGTGTGATTCATGTAATGTTTGCCTGGGAAGCGGAGTGATGGGAAAAATATCCACGAGTGACATGATAAATCAGGTCAAGGTTAACAGTGAAAGCCCCACATCTATTATGATGTTTTATACCATGGTGTAAGTGAATACTCAATTCTGTAGTTGAGCAATATCTCTACTTGGTGTGTGATTAATAGGGATGTAACGATTCACTCACCTCCCGATACGATACGATTCACGATACTGGGTTCACGATACGATTCTTTCACGATTTATTTTACAAAATGAGACTGAAGAAAAATTATAACTAAAAAAGATTCCTTTAATTTTTTCATGAAAGCACTAATGCACCTCGTAATCTTTGGCTCTTACACTCGTTTGGGTGAGCGGGGCTACAAATCTGTTTGTTAGTATAGTTTGGCTTCACAGCTGCCATAGTAACGCCTGCTTGTTACAACCAACCGCCTCTGCTCTACAGCTGCTGACACTCATCACATGCAGGGTCCCAAATTAACTTTTTTACTTTTTGAATGAAAGAATTCACTGGTCAAACATATTTTTTAACGGCAGAAATAACAAATAGGGTTTTTGTGTCACATACACATCTGTTACAGTACATTTAATTGAGAAGGCATTATGTTCTGTTGAATCAATCACAGATTTAAGTCACAGATTCAATCATTTTATCAGATCAGGGAATTGAGAAATTAAAAAATATGTTTGCTGGCCTTTATTTTTTAAATAGGTATACCCAGACCCCCCCTGCTCCCCTCTGAACCCCCCCCCCCCCTGCATTACAACATTACAGACTAAAAACTAAAATCCTTCAGAGAATAATACATTATTATTCCACAAAACAAGTTTTCTCTTGATTTATCTTTGACATTATTAGACACATACAATATAATCAGGCTGTTCATTATTAGACGTGTGTGTATCTCTGACTGCTCCTGCTGCGCGTGCATTTAGCGCGCACTATATCTGCAGTGTTTATAACGCAGCGCTGTTTCACAGAGTCTGAGTGGAGACGTTCACAGACTGAGACTACAGCAGGTGAGAGGACGTTGCTATCGTTATGTTAGCTGCAGACGAGTGAACGGAGAAAAGTCGAATCGACCGTTTGACCGGATCACATGTTCCCGACTCGGTCCGTACGGATCACGGATCAACTGTAGGCTACGTGCTGATGCACTTTAAGTTAAAAGGGGCGCGCGCGCGCTGTGTGTGTGTGTGTGTATGTGTGTGCGCGCGTTTGCGCTGAAATTGGTGTGTCTCAGGCAGCGTGCTCCGCGATGCTCTCAGTCATGACAGCAGAGAGAGGAGCAGGGAAAGCCGGCTGCAGCTAAATAAAACGTGCTTAATACTCATAGCATAGTTTTTATGACTTTCTGGTCAAATATTTACCCGCCCTGTGGCAGATAACCCTCTGAAATGTACTCAACAAACGGAAAATCTACCCGCATTTGGCGCTTGGCGGGTGTGGATTTCGGACCCTGTTACTGCGATTCATTTTTCAGAGAATCGATGTGAACCTTGACAGCTTTGAATCGATTTTTAACTGCCTCACGATTAATCTTTACATCCCTAGTGATTAACATACATCTCCCATGTTTATCTTCCTTCTTTCCCCCACACATTGCGGTAATTTAGGATATCTGTTTGTATATGAACCCCCTTGCGGCTCATTTATTTTGAACAGACTGTATCTCTATTCAGATTTTATCTCCTGTATGAGCACCTAAATGCTTGGCAACAACATCGGAGAAGGGGCGTTTAGGGGAAAGAGGGGGGGGGGGGGGGGGGAGGTGAAACAACGCGCGTCAGATCATTCCTTGTTAGAGCGCCGATGACGGCACTTCCTGATGATATCATTAGGGCTTCTGGCTGGCTCAGCAGACAGATTGCAGCCCAGGCCTCCCTGACAAACACAGCACCAGCACTCGTTAGCGTTTAGCCAGGAAGCATCAACACGCCAGCCGCTGCCCAGGATGCTTTGCAATATACCATAACTTACTCCATCACATCAGCTTGTGGAGGGAACACAATGTTGTACAAAGCTGCTATTCTGGAACAGTGGTCTAATAACGGTGTTCAGCTGTGCCACAAATGAGACAATCGATCCTGCTTAATTATAAAGATTAGTCACGCTTCCACCTTAGCCACTGCCTAACGCTCTAAGAGCATTTTACACCCTCAGCCTGTCAGTATAAAGATATCTACCTAAAAAAGGAAAGCAGACATTAAGCTACAGCTATCCATATTTTTCCTTCTCTTCATTTGCCTCTACAGCTCAGATCATCCTCATCCCCCAAGAGGGAACGTATCCTGGCACATACTGTAGCTCGTGAACCAAATGAAAATGTCTACTTGCAGAGTGGAGGTGGTGGTGGAGTCTTCCCTCTGCGTTTATGCAGGGATCTGATTTGGATGTGTTTGATGTGTGCTTGAAAACAGCAAATGCCAACCTGGTGGCAGGTGGGTTGGAATGTGCTCAGAGGGCGAGAGCCTCAACACCGCTGAGATCATAAAGTAAGGACCGTGTGAAGTTCAACTCCGGGTGGACGCTTCCAGAAAGCTCTGCCAGCGGCTCCTCAGCCTCGCTCCCTATGCTGAATAAGAATAACTTTGGAAGGCTGGAGTTTAAGTTCTTGTTTTTTTCAACGATTTATAAATAGTAATGCTGAAAGCCCGCGGAGGGCCAAACCCCCCTTTTTGTTGACTGTTAAGGTTAATGTTTTTATATTTTACATGCTGTCATTCGATATGTGCCAACTGCTGCAGGTCTACAGGTCAAAGATACTTCAAAATATATAATCTAATCTAAAAAAATAATAATGTATACAGGTCATCTGAAGGTCAACTAAACACCACTGACAGAAAATGAACCAAACAGAAGTAAATGAGAGCCAATTAAAACCCACTTTAGCTGCTGTAAATTGGGTTAGGGTAGAGAAAGAAAGAGAGAGAGAGAAAAAAAAGGGGAGGAAACTGTCTTTCACAGGATTGACGGGGGTTGATCTGTTCCTTGCCATCTTTGATGGAGGTTCTTCGCAAGTTGGTATTATCTATTGTTCCCAAGCCCTCTTCTATCTTCATTACATATTCCAGCTATTATTAAGTTGAGCTATGAAGCACACAGAAACTCCCTTCACTTCGTAGAATACAGAGTCAGGGAGAAAGAGGGAAGCAGGAGAAAAAAGGGGTGGAAGAAAATGGCTAGGAGCAGGAAGTGACAAAGGAAGCTGGAGACAAAAAAATGTTGAGGGGCAAAAAGAGTAAAGGAGGAATTGCGGTTTATTATTCATCTCATGTCTTGTCTTCCTTAACTTGTCTACTATCATTTTATCTCAAAGTTCAAGTAGCAAAAAATGTGTATGATTTTCATCACGATCACACCCTTGAAAAAACTAGATGAGGGAAGAATCATCTCACACTCGATAATTTGAAAATAACACAACACACAAAATGTATTAAAGTGATTGAATTTTAAGAAAGATGAGATCTGCATTGACAATTGTTTTTTGAAAGAATACCAAAGAGAGAGCTGAATAAAGGCATATCAGAAATCTTTAGAGAGAAGGAAGCAGAGACAAAAAAACTACATCCATATTCTGAGATGCTTTATGCTCCTCTCTCTGTCAGATTCACATAAAGTGTAACGTCACATGCTGGTGTGATATGAAATTGTGTGGTTTCTGTTCTGTCCATTGTGTTATCTCCACTCTAGCATATCGTATGTTCTCTTCTAGTCCTAGCCTCCTCTGTTGTAAACAGCAAAAGATGTCTAAATTAATATTTCCCATTGAGTAAAAAAAAACTTGTAAGGGATTAATATTATTTATAATAATCAGTTTAAAGCCTGATAATGTTCAATTTTAAATAAAACCTCTGAGGGCTTTTAACACACAAATCCAAGCGAACCCTCTTTGATGTACTATCTGCAGCAGCAGCAGGCATGTGCATGCGCACACATAAAACAAACTCCACCCTTTGAAAAGCCTTGTCACCAGCATGTTTCTCTTTCCTACCATTTCCTTTTGTCTTTTTAAAAAAATGACTGCACTCTGTGTTTTGCATAATTGCGCTCTGTCTACCCTGCCAGCCTGTGGCTCAGCAGAGCGCGAATGGCCATTGGCATTTTTTCTTCTTTTATCAGGAAAAAGGGGAAACACAAGGCTTTAAATAAATGCTGAAAATTATCTTTCACAAGCACAATAATAAAAAACATGCACTCAGTCTGTTCACACAATGGGTGTCCACTGATAAAGACTTGTCCAGTGACGAACTGAGATTTATGGAGTCAATCACAAAGTGGTCTTACTGTTCGTATGAGGTCATTCTGTATGGGGCCTAATGGCATGTTTTCAATGTCTCCAGCTATGAAGCTTTAGCACAAACACGTAACTGTAGAAAACAACCTGAGACAAGTTTGTTTGGCTTCACTTCTTTAGGAAACACACACACATCTGTGCGAAAAGTTACTGGGGAAGTATTTTTTTTATTTGCTATACTTAATCTTGCTAACAGACACGAACAACGAACACAATTGTTGTTCCAGGACATCAGTAGTTTTTATTTTGGGCATTGAACCTAACATCTGATTATGTCCAGTCCCTCTATCCACTTTCAAGCCACACTGACCATAAATAAACCCTACAAAGTACCGCCCCTACTGAGTAATAATTCATGTTTTTCTGGGTCAGGGGAGAAAAGATTGGTGCCATTTTGTTCTTTCTGTCTTATCCATGATGTATGCTGGACCATTAGGATCCAAAAGAGGAAAGTGTTGACAATTCAAGCAACTAAAGGCCCTGATGATGATGGCATCACTTCCCTGTGGTCTAATTGGTCTTCATCTCATTCAAAGTGACCCTTCCTGCACACCAACACTCACAGCCTCCAATTTCCACCACAACCCACTCCCAGCTGTCTTGCAGCATGTTCACTGCCTTCATCCATTCGAGGAGAGACACTGTAATGGGCAGTGGGTCTGGGACATTTGTTCCAGCCGTGACAGCTGCCCTGGTTAACAGCGCTGCAGGCCGCAGGCTGATCTGATGAGGAGCGTTGAGGTGCCAAGGTATGATAACAAAGAAGAGTGCTTGGGCAGAGTTCAACAAACATGATTTTGAAGGCCTATTAAGATTGGAAAGACATTCTCCTACCCAATCTGTTTAGAGTGGATGCTTTGTACCAGTAGTACTCAAGATTTCACAATTTTTTAGGTTATTCTTTCAGGTATGGCTTTGACCTTACCTATTCCTATTACTACTCCTATAACAAATATTTCACAGCATTTACATTTAAATGGTTCCATGCATACTTTTAACACTGCTCTGTAGCTGTTGACTTTAATTTGCTATTAAAAAGGCCTACAATTACAAATTTTGCTTTAGCTAGGTCATTGTAAACAGAGGAAAGACAACTAGAGAATGAAAAAGTGGAAGGGTGGGAAAAATAAAAATAGAGACATGGAAAAGGACAATAAAAAAGATGGGAGGGAAAGGGGCCTCATTCAACAAAGATGCAGTGTAAAATAGCAAATAGAACACATAAAACAAAAAGAGAGAACTGAGAGGAAGAGTTGAAGAGACAGACAAGCACAAAGAAAGGACAGATGAGGGGATAACAGAAAAGCAAAGAGGGGCCAGCACGGATGATTAATTTCAGAAAGTGCCTGAAGCCGTGGTATGCCCACCCCTGTCGCTGCTTTGTAGCAGCTTTGCCATGTGTACCCCCCTCCTGTCCCATTTGTGTAATTCAATTAGTGTGCTCCAGCGGGTCCTGATTGATTTGTTTAGGCGATCAACAAAATGGCTGGCCAAGTCTCACTCTCTCTTTCCCTCCCTCTTGCTCCTTCCCCAGCCCACTCAGGCCTGCCGGTGGCACGCTGTTCCTTTCATCATTTTATCTCTCATTTTCAGTTTGCGTCTCTCATTAGTACGCATTTTTCATCTACACTTATATCGTTTTCTCTCTTTTCTGTGATCCTTACACAGGTACCAAAAGCGTTATTACAATGCAGTTTAAACCACAAATCAACGACTCAATGTTTAAGTACACAAATAATATATGAACCTTTTTAGTCCTATGCCTATAGAGGCTGTTATTTTTCACAAGTTACATATTTCAGTTACGAACCTGCAGCTTGAATAATCTCAAAATAGAAAAGTCAAACAGTATGGACACACAGCAGCCAAGTCTGGCAGTGCCCTTCTCTCTCTGTCTTCCTTTTCTTCTGTCTGTATCCTGGCTGTCACTTGGGGACACTCTGCAACCACCTCAAGGTCATTACACTGTGATTGCAGCAGCATGGGGCCCTACGTATGATGCCATTGTTGTCAGCACCCATCTGGTTTCTTGTAACGCTCCCATGAAATCAGTAATGAAGCAAGGAGGGAGTCCAGCAACCTTTCTCTATACTGCCTACCTCAAGGCCAGCACCTGGTTGGCTTTCTATTGAAGCTAAATTAACGCTGAATTTACATTTTAGGAATCTGCTGTTCCATATGTCCATGCTGCTGCTGCCCAATGAATTTCCACCATTCAACATTGTAGTTTTCTCTCCCCTTGAACTTCTTTTCCAATCATTTTCCTGAATCTAATCCCTTTAAATAATAAACTACTGTAAGGTGGGTGACCCTCTGCTAGCTTACCTATGTGCCTAGCCTAGCCTACTAGTGTAGCCTATGGTAGCCGAAAGCTAATGTGTGAAAAAAAAGTGTATCCCTTCAGATTAGTTCATCTTTGCTCACGTAACCTTAGATTTGATGGGCACTAAAGGTAACTTAAGCATCTTAAAAGCAACTTAGCCTCTGGCGGGGTGGAATGGTCACAGACACCCCTTCAGTTGTAAACCTGCACCAGCCCCATTGGTATTCCTGTTTTCCCAAGAGACTAATTGACTTTCACACACAGGGTTAAATAATGCGGGCCAAGAATAGGGGAATCCATTATCCGTAATGTTAGATTAGGATCACAGAAGATGGGCCGATGCTTTTTTACAAAGAGGCTATCCTTAGTGTGCCGGCATCACACAGGGATAATCATTGAATCAAAGTAAATACAAGCACTACCTTTAGCATTGTAAATATCTTAATATATGTCAGCAACCAATACTGTCACTATGGAAACACAATAGATCATACTATACATTCAAGTCGGGGCATACTAGTTTGCCTGAAGGATAAGCCAATACTGATTACTTTTCTGGTCCCTCACCAGTGAATAGCCATATTTCACTGAAAGCAACCAAATGCAGTTACTTAATGCAACTATGCAAACAAACCATTTGTGTCATTCTCAGACTCCTTGATCTCAATAACATTTCACTCTCCAAATCTTGGGACATTAATTTTCCCTCTACACAAGTGGAATAGACTCCTGAAGGCAAGCCAGTGTGGCTATGCGTTTATTTGGTGGTGAGAAATAACCTTTTTCAGGCCACTGATCTCATTATGTAAATGCAGAGTTCATAAGTCACACTTGCTTTTGTTCGCCACAATATGATTTATGAAACCTTATTCACTCAAAGCGGAAAAGGGAGGGCTGGGTATGGCAATGCTGGTCATGAGTGAGGGCTTTGGAGGAGGAAGAGGTCTGAATTTACTATAAAACCTCGGGTTCTCATGAATATGCTTTGGAGCATGCTACTGTTTGGAGATTTGTGTCATGTAGGGTGTATGAAATAATTGAAGACGGAGGGCTTTAATCTAACTGTAGGAAGGTATCGTGAAATCAGTTGCCCTATTTGGGGTTACCAAAATTTAAAGGTGAAATTAAAAGCATTTATCCCCATGAATACAGGGGAGTATGTGGCAAACTAAGATATTCACTTACCTGCTCAGCCTGTGGAAAAAAAGCACTGTACAACAAAAAAAACTAATCAACTGGGAGATAATCCTTCAGCCACAAAGCCTGGTGGATGAATATAAGCTATGCAACGTCCAAGAAAGGAAAAAAATAATTGTTAAAAGGAAGAACTATTTGAGAAAGCTATTATATCAACAATTGAAGTCTTGGTCATTGGCCTCTGTGTCAGTCCTTTCCCACCTTGATATCCTGTTAATCCTTCGACATTATAAGAACTGAATTTGGTGTGGTGGGTTTTCAGAGGTCACTGTTCTTTTAAAGACAGCTATTCCATCCAACCATCTCTAGTCTTCACTTTTTGAGTTACTGTGTAGCAGACAACCATGGAGGGAAGGGAATTAAATGCAATGCCTTCTTTTCTCTGACCCACCATGAGTATGCAATGTGGCTACTGCTTGGGTGCTTAACAGAAGAATTTGCAGGATATCGAAGGAGAGAAGGAAGAAAGAGGATTCCTGGATTGGGTTGAACAGTATACAGTTTTTAATAGCCTGGCCTTATCAACAAGTGAGGCCATCATTGCCTACATCCAACATCCAATCACCAATCCCCCACTTTCCAGCCTCATATCCATGTCCAAACAATTTAAATGTCAGACGCATAAAGCAAACAAACCATCTCGTAAAATCCCTCACCACCCCTCCCCTCTGCTTCTCATGCTTCCCAATCTGGTTTTATAACCAGCCTGGCTACATAATTTAAACTGCTCAGTAGTTTCCAGACACTGACGATCTGGGGAAGATAGAAAGGCGCAAACACATAACACCAACAGAGGTGGAAGAACTGCACATCAATGATGACATAAGGAATGAGTGAAACACATATGATCACAGTGTGTACTCAGCACATAGAAACCAAACACAGATGAAACATAAATGTTAGTGGATATAAAAAGAATTTGTCATGTCACAGAGGAACATTTCAATGGATAGTCTGCATATTTAGTCAGCTGGGTGGAGTTAGGAGCGGTTATGACTGGTTTAGTATCAGTTTAAGTCTTTCCTTTTTCCTTTTCACTTTGTTGGTTAAACAGCTTACCTCGAATTGGGGTACCCTCTGGAGGAGACACAAAAATGGAAGACACAACATCAGTTTAGTTCAATGTTAGAAATATTTAGAAGTGTTATTTGAGTTTGGAGGTGGATCACTGGAACTACATTATCAAACCATTGGTTGATCTTTCACAGGGGTTTCAAAGGTGTTTTTCCATTTAGAAAAATAACAGAAAACAACACCTCTCATTGCTGGTATCACAAATAGGGAGCTTTTCAGAGTTCTCCATGTCCTATTATATCCTATTTTACCTCACCTTTGACATTAACAGAGCTTAAGATGCTCAGGGTCTTGGTAGTGTTTTATCAAGGCTGCAACTTGAGGTGGTAAGGCAGAAAAGGCAAGATTTGACCTTAAGGCAAAGGTCGAACCAGTGGCAAATGCCCTTTCCTAGCCAGCTGAGTTAAAATAAGAGGTCAGTAAATCAAGTAAGGTCACCTCTTTTCTATTCGGTCATCTACATTAGTATATGGGACATACAGTACTTGCTGAGGGAGGAATGTAGTCTCCAAAAATAGTCTGGCTGTCGCTTCAGGCAACTGCAAGTTAAATCAAAAAGATTGAAATTCTAATTTATCCTAATGGTTGTTAGCTGTGACGTGTTGACTCATCAAACAAAGCTTCAATCCTCCTTCCAGGTCATTCATTACATTTTCTAGGTCTTTCTATTGTTTAATTTAACTGAGAATTCAATGTTTCTCTTTTCTTTCTTTATTATGACTTTGTATTGCGATACATGCCTGACTACTAGCCAAGTGTCCCATTAGGGACATTAAAATATCCAGCCTATCCAGTCAGTGTTTTGTAGGTTTTTTAAACAAAGCCTTGCATGTTGTTAAGGTGAGGTACAATGGATTACTTTTGGACAAAGCTTTGGGTATGCGTAGCTAGGGGAGCCAGCTTAACTTCATCCTCCCCTTGGCCAAGCATTAAACTGTTCCTTCCCTCTTGGCTTTTTTCTCTTTTCAATGGTTTGTTACGACTCATCTCAACTGCTTTTTCTTCTCTCACATTATCTCCTCCTCCACTCAATTCTCTAGGTCTCCCTGTTTCTGTATCTTTGTGCTTTTCAGTCTTTGCCACAGTTTCTCTCCTTGTTTTCTCTTCGTCTCCCTTTCTAAATCTCTACATGACTCATGGCCTCAACATGCCTTGGGCAATCCCTTGAGATTGCCAGCAGGATGGCACCAACCCAGAAGATGAACCCTATTTAGCATAAATGGCCTGAAGGCATAGAGCTGAGGGTCAGGGGTATGCACTACCCATTGGGCCGGACACAACAGGCATGGTCACATGTACCAGCCCTTCTACCAACTAGCTGCACCATCAAAACAACAATACCACCCACCTACCCACCCATGCCTACCTTGGTTTTAAGATGTAAATTGGTGTCAGCAATTTCCATATCCTCCACAGTAAATTGTTTGCGTGGTTGGATAGGTAGTTAAGTTAAAACTTTCCTTCAGAAATATATGCTCTGGTGTTATTGTTATTCATATTCTGGTTACAGGGGCGGTCCTTTGTGATACCAGCAAATAGGAGATGATCACTAATTTTGAAATTCTGCCTGTTTTGCAATGAACCTACATGGATCCAATGTGCTCATGGCTTAATATGGTGATGTACCAATAATTATAATAACACCACTGTAGAAATATTTTGTAAAAATAATGCAGAGGTGTTATACAGTATCTTTAAACTCTGAAAGTGTGCCTCGAGAGCAATACATTGTACTGCAATAACAATTATTGTATGTAACATTGTGGTTCGTTTTTGATTAAAAATGTACATATTGCTGTTGTTGTGAGAGGTCTTCTTCTTGGTTACATTAGATTATGTGAAAGAGAAAAAATAAGAGACATGTTATTTATTCCTAGATATTTTTCACTTGCATCCTGCAACTTGAAGGATGTAAACCTACAACATTAGCTTACATTAACATCCAAAAACAGTGCACTAGAGCAATAGATTTGTCACAGTGAACGTTTAGAGGCATTGAAAAACAGGCAAAACATGAGGGGCATTTGAATCATTTTTTCAATGATTTGAGAGACCACATACTCCACAGATAATCACAAGACAAGGGACAATAGGGGTCTGGGAAGGTTACGTTGTTATAGAGTTAGAATTCGATTATACAGTAGGCTGCAGAAGCTGTTGGTTTATTTTGCTTTAGCTGTGATGAAATTTTAGTTGGGGGTTAAGGGGTTACTAGTTAAAGGTTAGGTGAGGTTAAGGTCAAAGTTAGGCTAAGGTTAAGGTTAGGTTAAGGTTAATAAAGCAGGTATGTAAAGGGGAAGGCCATCATTGTAAATAACTGCATGACAAAGGTGGACAAAAGAAGAGGTTAAAGTAATAAGGAGAATCAAGGGTAATAGATAGAGGTGGATAAAATATTCAAAAAAATGAAAGGAAAGGGAGTGACCTACGTTATTGCAAATTCTAGTTTTTAAATGATAAAGCAGCATGCAGAGATGAAAATCAAACTTAGCCTAACTAACCTCTATTGAATTACACTGACAAATCCACCTGAATAACAGCATGCAACCCAATGTCCATAAGCTCCCCTTCTAAGCTTTGGTCAGCCAGTGGTTGATCAGCTTACAGTGACAATGACCTCAATATACCTAAACAGGCCACTGACCTCGTCACATTATGAAATGCAGTAATGTTTGCTCCACAGAACACCCCATCTGTTTGGTTAAACAACCCTCTGAATATATTAAAAACAAAATTGAAGGATGTAGTCCGGCCTGAGGCAATCTGGCCAGAGATGTTGCCCATCTGCGTGTGAGACGGATAGGGTTGCGTGATTGGCTGAGTGTCAAATCCAGACCAACCTCCAGAGGGCTTCTGGCTGACCTTCTCATCACCACAGACACCAGTCTGGGATCCTGATGTAGCAGCAGGTCTCAGGTGAAAAGTGACTGTTGTCACCACATCTGCAGAGGTTAACCCATGCAGAGCAGCTTTGATGCAAATATATACGAGCTTTCTCTCACATTTTAGATTAAAATGCAATTTACTGCATGATTCACATTGGAATATGCATAACGTAAAACTCAGTGTCTAAGGGGGGGGCATCCAGTGTTAGGTCAATATTTTAAATCTTTCTATTTAAAAGGACCTTAATCTTCATGAATATGCACCCTCCCAATCCTCTCACTGTCCCTCTGGCCTCTGGTTAATCTTTTCTGGCTGACAAGGCAGCGCCAGCCTGGGGTCTGCAGCTACAGGGACTTGGGGGGAAATGTCAGGCTCCCTCCACACCTCTGGAGGAGTACCTCAGGGGACTGCAACGCAAATAGCACTGCCCTGCCAGCACAACATGGTGTGGCACATGAGGAACCAGTCATCCAGCTAGTCAGCAATCTCACAAACAAGTCCTGGATGCTCCATTTATCTTTTAATATGATCACAATTGTTGTCTTTTATTTTGAATGAGAATAATTCTGATCCGAATGTAAATTTCAACATTACACGGTAAAGAGAGAGATTCAATTGCAGTGGAAAAGTGGATTTGTTTTTGAACTCATGTTTGCCAACTCACTGTGCCAATGTCAAGGTGGTAACATTGGAGTTTTGACTTAAATAACATCTATAGATGAGGTCGCATAAGTCTCAGTTGCCCCCTGAAACTTGAGAGTGAGCCTGAGGCAAAAGAGAAAAACAGAGCCCTCAGAAATTGTTACCAGCAATCTGGTCAACAGAAAAACACAAAAAATAGACCTTTCAAAGGCTGCCATAGGAACCTTTACTTTTGAGGAAGTGCATTTATCATCCCAAAGAACAAGGCAAACTAACAAACAAAAAATTGACCTAGAGCTCAAGATGGCAACTCAAATAGCTGAGGACATGAGAAGATGGCAGCCTTGGGGGTTTGAGTACGCACTACGCTGGCCTTTTTCTCATCAGATTAAATCATGCCTGGTTGCTGAATGAGCCTTCCAGCTAAGGAACTATAGAAAAAAGCAAGACCCCTAGGCTTACCTTACGAAAGCCTTTGTATTGAAACAAGACAAAGTCATTTCCTTTCCTGCACTCCTACATACACATAAAGTGTATTTTGAACTGTTAGTAAAATACACCCATCTAAAAATGGCCAGGTTTATTTTTGCAAGCAGTTCAAAAAGTCAGGAGGAGTATAGAATGTGGCCAAATGCAACTATCACTTGAGCCCTCATACTTTAGCATGGGCGAAAGAGCCTTTGCAAGAGATTTTTAAGCCTGGGGGGATGTTGGCTGATTTGGCAAGAGACGAAAATGGTCTCTTAGAAAATATTTGGTCCACACCAGAGGGTCCACCCAACCCAGGTTTGGAATAGAAGGGTATTTTTGGACAGCAAACCATGCCTCAAGGTTGAACCATTTACATAGAATGCAGAATATAAAAACAGCCAGTAGTATATTGTTGGAGCAAAGCATATTCTATAAATCTGTAGGCCACGACTGAACAAGGATAATGGTCTTGGATTCAAACAGTGTCCAATTATTTCTTCAAAGCCTGCTGTCCTGCAACACAGCAGTGAGAAAGAACCTGTCTTGTCAGGAGGCCTCAGCACAGAAAAGTTTGGATAATTTTGTAAGGGAAAAATAAAGAAAAAAACAGCTACTTCCGAGGTCACCTTGCAAAAAGGTACTGAGGACCCCAAATAGTCTGTTGCTAAAATCTTGTAGATAAGTGTTGAACATATGGTAGAACTGGACAGTACTTAAATCTAACTGTGCATATTATCATTAATGTGAAGCAGGGTGTTGCATTAAAAGACCTGCTCAGCAAGACTTTCCCATATAAATAAAAACTGTGCTGCTTAAAGGTGGACTGTGATACCAAACCACACAATCCTCAACTCATGCTGCTGCTTGTCCTTGATTTAACTTTTTGCATTTAGTTCCAGTCTAAGGGGTTGAAAGAAGATAAAGTTTAAATAAGAAGGAGTTGGGAGGGGGAGTAAAAGTTAAGGATAAACAGAACATAATGAATAACTGGCATAAAAAGAACAAGGGGTGGGGAGAGCAGAGGATACATGCATTTTGAAAACTAGTTTAAATATGCCATCTGCTTCAAGGAGAAGTGGGTGGGCTTGCTGGGCTTTTACAAGACACTTACCAAAGGCTTCTGAAAATGACAGAGCAAGGGGGAGGGGAAGAACAACATAGTTCATTTTAGGTTAAGTTAGAGTTAAAGGGTCTACAATTTAGTTAGATCTTGTGTCCAACCTCAGTGCTTTATCTTTCTTTCCCATGAGGTACAGTAAAGGGGCGGTTTTTGTGTTACACAACTTCTTATAACAATTGAAAAGTCTAACTGTGAGTTGTTGTTTTTTTCTGAAAATTAAAAATAAACCCAATTTGATGTCAATTGTAAAAACTGAACACTTCATTTTTTTTCTTTTATTTATTAGTTGGTTTATTTGCTTGCATTCTTTTCCTGTTTTAACTTGTGTTATGGGTTATAGCCAAATGAAATGAGTTGAAGACTCGGCAATGTGCTTCGAGACACATCTGAGTTTCAGACACAAATACAGAACATACATACATAAAGAGAGATAGATACAACAAAAACAACAGTTTGTTTCATTTGGACAGGACATACAAGGACAATTGAAGAAATCATGACACAAAAAGACAGATGACTCAGAAGTTAGACAACAGGCAAGAGGTCTATTGCCTTTTTACATCTGCCACAGAGGCTCAAAACTCAGAAATTCACAACGACTAGTTTATCAGGTTTCATTTTAATCAGAGAAAAACTAACCCTTAATAACATTTTGTGAAACCTCGGATATTATTGGTGAAGTAGATTACCAGCAGCTAAATGTACCAGGCAAACCAACAACAAATCTCTAGAGTGTCTTATCATCACATAATCTGAATTTTAATCCATATTGCAAGATTAATTGATGGTCAACTCTGCATAAATGATACAGAGTAAAATACTCAAAGCTTATTTTTTTCCGTTGTTCTTGTATATCATGACAAACTCAAAAAGGAATTTCCTGTCAGGGAAAAAGAAACGTCAGGTAGTTAAACTCTAAAGCAATTTTCTTGCAACATTTTGCCGATATTAAGATATTCAAAAACTGAAGGAAAAAAACACGTTCATGTTTGGTCAACCTTGTTGCTAAATATGATGTGTTGGGAAGAAATAGTGGATGTAGAAAACTTGAGTTAATTTACAAAAAATCACCAAAGTTCCCTTTCAATTTTAAGTTTTATATTGTTCAGAAAAGGCCTGCAGTGCAAAAAGATGTGCATGGACGTGGAAACATTGAAGTCAGAGCTTGTTTTTTTAAGTGTCTTGTGGCGACTCTTCAATCGAAGTGATGGGAGACATTATTACTCTAAAGCACAACAAATCCACCTCACCAAGAAGAGGTCATCGGGCAACCATTGACAAAAAAAGAGTTTTCATTTAGATACACAAAGAGAGCATTCTTATTTTGACAACAGAAGGTTTTGCTTAGTTATATTTGAAATCAAACTTTTAACTGAAAAACTAGGTGCACAAGTTATTCAAACATGAAACATTTCTAAATGAAATGTCTGTTAGAGAGCTGAGACTTGCTGCATTTTTCACTTGGCAAAGTAAAATAATGAGATGACAAATTGATTTCCTTGAGTGTACAGCTCACGAGGGCCACAACTGAGGGCAGGAACTCAATGGCAACACGCTCTTTATTTAGTAGTGTCTGTGCTGATTTACGTTTGCAGCAACAAATCAAATAGGAGTCATTGGATTTTTCGAATGGTGACAAATCATTGACTAAAATATCTACCCCTTTTTTGCTCAGGGCTACTCCAGGGCCTGCACTTAATTAGCTATATAATTAGACTTTGCTTTAGTGGGCCTCTCAGTAGGGTTCAATCAATGGGAACAGGACAACATATCCACCTCTGAGTTGTGTCAGTTGTGTGTGGACGTTGCACACAATGTCTGCAATGACAGGGATGTTGGGAATCATTCGACCTCATTCAGTAATGTCACACTTTTATACGTCATTTATTGAAGGTAATCTGTGGATAAGAACATGGTCAAAGAAACCTAGGCTTGCTTCAACTTTATACTATTACTTGTTATTTTGTAATAAAGAAAATTATGCATTCCATCTTTATATGACATGTCATGGATTTACACAGATACCACTGTTTGGTTGGCTTAACAGGCATGTGTTAAAAGCAATGCAAAACATTGCTGGTTGCTTATTTGTGTATCCTTATGTAAGCTTATTTTTCATCTTTAATATCAATTATAAATAGCACCTATATTAACTTTAAGATCTCTTGAACCGTGACTCAGATTTGTTCCATCAATTACAAAACACAAGCACGGATTAATTTCCCCTAAAAAAGTTAACATTACAACAAAGTTTCCATCCCAAAGTGTGTGATGTTGTTTAGTAAGTGATGCAGTAAATTATGAGTTCCTTTGCAAACAAATCAGACTGCATACTGCAGCCCCATCAGCTGTAAATCATTAAAACAACTGTTTTATTAATGACAAAAGTTCCTGGGAAATTAAACAAGCTTTTCATGTTAATAATAAGCAGAAAGGTAGTAACATGCCGTCTGGGCTTTCCCTACCTGAGCGTAACTGTTTGATTCGCCCGTTACTTGCACTGGGGTCGATGGGCAGGAAGTCTTTGTACCACGTGATTTCTGGGTCAGGGTTGCCGCTCGCAGCGCAGAGCATGGTGGCTGTTCTGGTCCGCTCCACCACTTTGAGCTGAGGGCCCATGTCGATGTTAGGGAAGCCCGCTGGAAGAAGGTCCTCTGTGAAAAGAAGAGAGAAAAGGTGGCATGAGTAAACTGCCTTTCAAAGCCAGATGTTAGGACATCAAAAAAGTTCTCATTGAAAGTGGTGCCTGAGTCTTTTCTCAAACTCTTTTTTTTCTGTGTGTGTTGGACCTGCTTTTGTATAATCATACTTTAAAGAGAAATAAGAACAACGCTGTATTCTGTTATTGTTTATTGCATAAATTACAATGATGGGTCATCATTATATAGACCTGTAAGAGAGAAACACCTGCTCTAACACAGTACCATGCCATGTTTTTGCAAGTGTACGTATAATATATTTTTAGTATTTTATCCTAATACTGCCTATATTACCTAAAATAACTTGAACCCTTGAAATCTCACACACACAAAAAATCCTCAAAAGTGAAAAATTCAACAGGACAACACAGAAAAATGATGTGTTTCTATTCCACATTTTACTAGATTACTCGCACTGGTAAGATAAACACACATCATGTTTGTAACCCTATAGCAAGTCATGAAAAGTAAGACATGCTGTATATATCAACAAAAAAAAACCTTTGTGCAGATTTCTACTCTTCATACCAATGGTTACAGAAATATTCTGTAGCTTCATACTCAGCGACATCAAGGACTATGTGTTATATTGAAATGCCCTTAAAAGGGAAGGGGGAGTATAACATCCAGTCAATAAATTGCTCCTGATGTAAATAAAAAATAAAGGGAAACAAAAGAATGAAAAGTAAAACAAGAAAGAAAGCCTGGTAATTCCTGCATTTTGTCCTTCAAATGTGTCCAAGTTCAGTAAAACGGTGGCATCGTAGTCAATTTGAGGTTATATAGAGCTCTGCAAAACTACCACTTACATGACACACATTGGCTCAGGATTGAAAACCACCTGAAATATATTCCGCAAGTGCTATGATTTCACTCTGGAATTAAAGGTACAGTAGGTGTATAAGCCCCTTTGAATGTGATTATTGCCTCCCAAATTCAAGATCCATCAAACATGTCAGCGCTTAAATTATCTGTATAAAGACTGCAGCTAATTCTCATCTATGACTGAACAATTATTTCACTGTTAGCAGATGACAGTGTGGTGTGCTCTGTGTTGTCATTGTTCAGCTAATGCTGACTCCCTGCTCTCTTGGGGGAAATTAGTCCCATGGGTCAAATCACTTGACCTCTACCCTGACTGAAGCCGAAGCAGTGACTCACTCTTATTAGATGATGAGAGCCAAAAGGGGAAGTACCCGAAGCTGTAATATGCATCACAAGCCCAAGGCCACATCGCAACTCAGAGAAGATTGACTGACCAAGATGCTGGTTAGTGGCACAGAAGAGGTCAATGTTCATACTTTGAGCGAATGACCTCATGTCAACTCTGCAGACATTTTGGTGGTGTTGTAGGCAAATGGGGAGTAAAAATATGACTGCAGGCAATGAATTTATAATAGATTAAATTCATCGTTATTTCAAAATAATTTATTATTGTCCAATTATAAGTCCCCCAGGGTAAGTGTTTCATTTGGATGACAAAAAGGTCACTTCATTGTTAAGTCTGAAAAGTTTTCACTTTTTAGTCATCGAGAAAAAGCTAACGTTTTTGTTTGTGCACTTACATTATGTTCTAGTTTTGTAAAGAGACGTGGGGTTATGAGTTCATAATGTACTCACATTTTCAAATATTAAAGCTTGGACAGTAAAAGACATGCTGGAGAACACAGGGCAGAACCAGAGGGTCTCCAAACTAAGTCCACACAGGTTACCTCTAACTTAGGCTGACATCAGCACAGCATGATGAATATTTCAATACTAGGTTCAAAGAAGTACAGGCATTTACACTGTTTTAGGCTCTGCGCTGTATCCTTCTCATTGATTATTCATGATCACCCCCGTATCAACTTGTTTTATGCCAAGTTCCCCTGAAGCTTAGAAAAGCATTGTCAAGCTTATACTCCACTTTGGAAACTTCTGAACAAGACAGAGCAGTATGTTCTCCACAAGCCCCTCTTCTCTATGTCACCAATGATCTATGCAAAAGATGCCATAGAAGGTGCTCGCTCTTGAGCCCCTCTGGGTAATTCTCTCAGTTGAAGGATATCTGCAAATCTTTGGATGTTATACCTGATGCATTCGATGGTACAGAGGCCTGTCTGTGCTTCACCTCACATACAGTAAACTCTGCCTTCATACTTTGCAAACAGAAGACAGAAGCCTACACAGACTACAGTAATGAAGCTGACAAACAGTGTAAGTAGATTTGAGGTTAATGAAATTAGGCAAGTAAAAGTGGAGAAGAAGGTGGGCAGACAAACAAACCAACCAAAACAGCTGTAAACAAGAAGCAGGGATGGTGGATCCATGGAGAGATGCTGCTATCATTACAGCTGCTCTGACCTGATACAGCCCCGGCAGCTCTTCCTGAATAAATGGCATGTATTCTGGTTTGCTTTCTTCCCCAGGAATAGAGTTTGATAGCATCTCTCCCCCCTGAAGCATACAGGCTCTGTCGATAAAGGCGGCCATGCAAAAATAAATAGATCACTCATCGAGGGAGTGTTACTTCAGGGTTAGCAAGCCTGACTGTGAATGCAACCAATGACATGGGCTGATAGTATCTGAAAATTCCCAAAGGGCCAGCCCCCCATAATGGCGTAGCAATTGCATTTCTATGATGTGTTCTCTGTAATGACAAATGTTCACAGGCAAAATAGATTATGATGCGTGCACACTATTGGTCAATGACAACGTCTGCATTTACTCTGCCTGGAGCAGCCTTTGTCACTTAGGCCAACCATCATCGTACTACAGAGCTAAAAGAGACATTCTGCAGTTATACATGAAAATAAAATATATTCCACATTATTTTGGACAGGTTTTTGAAGAATGCAACATGCCAAACGCATCTGAAAGTATCCCTTGAAGTCTTGTAAAAAGAAAATCATTGAGTAATTGTGATGTCAAACAGTAAAAAAGGGCCCTTTGCCCACAGCTGGCGTGCCCAGCTAGACTCCCAAGCTAATTCCCCTGCAGGCACTAGGTGACTTGATGTAGATTTTGAATTTTGCACATTCTTTTGGCTTTTTTTAGGGTTGGCTTGAGTGCCATCATTACCCATAATTGTCTTTAATTTCACTTTGCCATTTAATATCATTACACAAGTGACAGGTGCAAAGCCTTTAATCAGCCTCTGGTTAGCTTAGCCACCACCCGGCTGTTAATCTGCCGACTCATGCCTGCTGTTGCGTTCTGCTTTCTATCATGCCCTGTGTGGCCCTCTGCAAAGGTCTGGTCTTTAGACTTATTCACTTATGACTATTCCCATTTCATGTGAATCACTACTTGCAAAGAATCTCCTTTTAGCAACCCTGGTATAGTCATAGCTGTACCAGATTCCTACAGCTCTATACAAAAGGCATATGTGATGAAATATGGCATTCATTGGGCACGATTTCCAGAGCAGAGAAAACATACAGATTATGTTAAGTTTTGTCCCAGAACTCCTGCTATGCTCTACCCACAATGCAGCAGTATAATTACTTAGTATTGCACATGCAATGTAATACCATGTCATCAAATATACTCAACAGCACTATGAATAGTGCTCTCAATCTCAGCTTTGCTCAATAAGCTCTCATTCCACGGTTGCCTGGCAGTTCTAATGCTGCGTTCCATTTACCTCGGAACTGGGAAGTCGGAGCTGGGAATGACGTCACACCCGAGTTGAGCGTGTTCCAGTTGTATACGTACAGTCTATTGTTGTAAGTCTCGAAAAGCAACATGGACACCTCCAGGAGTACCTTTGTTTTGTTAGCTAATACCAGACGATAACAACACACTGCGTGATAATTTGTGCACAAAAATAACATGACAACATATCCACAGATAGAACTTATATGATACTATCAGTGTGATTGATTTAATCACACAAAAAGAGGAACATTCGGCTAAAAAACACTATAGTTACAGCTTTAACGTACGGTTGATGCACGTAGCAGCCATGTTGGATTTTAACTCGGGCTCCTCCGACTTCTCCGAGTTTCCGACTAGTAATTACGACTTCAGGGGGCGTTCCAGTTGACATTTCCGACTGGGAACTCGGAATTTCCCACTTCCCAGTTCAACTGGAACGCAGCATAATGCTTTTCTCTAGACAAAATTGCCCACACAAAGAATATAACTGTGGCTTTTGTATTGGTGATAGCATTTCATTTGCCATATGACACAGAACCCAAGTGTGTTAGTGCTCTAAACTCCAACGTGAGCTACCAGGCTACTGAAAAGCAAGTTGTAGTCAGAGTATTGGTCAGGATGTAATGTATATGAATCTTTATGTTAACATACTGTCCATGTCATGCATCTCAACGTCATGTCAACTGGCCTCACAGCGGCTTGTTGTCTCGCGAACAGGGGGGGAGCTATAGTACAAGAGAGGAAGAGAGGTTGAAACTCCACTGTCTGGGACTGCAGCACATGACGTGGGGTGCTCCACCATCCCCCGCACCTATTACTCATATTATTATTTTCACTTACTGAAATGATTTAATTTCATCAGCAGCATAATCAGGTTAACTGATTACCCCGCGCCACAGCATAGACACACAGGCTTTACGCAGGTCTATGCATTAATAAAACAGAGCAACTGCTGGGAACGAGAGAGAGAGAGAGAGAGCAAGGGAAAGGAGGAGCAAGAGAGAGAGATAGGGAAGGGAAAACAAAGTTTAAGATTAGAAGCTTTAGAGACAGGGAATGAAAAATATAATGGAAGAGGATAAGGAATTCTGTTGGCTTGGTCTCTTTTACAAATATATATGTGCGGTATGAATAAATAGATGTTTAACGACTGGGCAGTTTGAGCTCCTAAGACTTTAAACAATGCAGTTTTATTTTCTCTGAACCTTTTACAAAGCCAGAACTTTTCAAATCAAACAGGCAGGTCAGAGCCAAAAGAAAATTGCTGGGAAAGAGTTTTTAAGAAGTCTATTTTCTATATTGTGTGCGTGCATGAATGTACAATGCATATACAGTGTACAGTGTTTGCTAAGGCTACCTTGATACATTTCTTGGGATAACATAATTTTAATTCTAAACATGGTCTAGTGTAGGACAGTAACTGTCATTATGATTAGTGTATATGTTGACAACATATTTCCCATTTCAGTGACCTAGCTTGACTACCAAGGAAATGTTTCCTAAATGAATCCGTTTAACAACGTTTACTTTTTTTTTTTTTTGCTGTGAAAGAGATTGATCTGTTTTTTTTCTGCACTTTGTTTGTGGTGTGAAGTAAAGCAGCTAGCTTAATCACCTAATTTCACTTGAAATAAGTTAGCAGGAAACTTGTGGTCAAACTGTTTTACTGCAGCTTTCTCTTCTGTGATAACTTGACTGTTGGCAATTTGTGATGGCATCATACAGCCAAATGTATTTCCCAAAACTAAACCAAACGGAAGTTTAAGAATATTCTATACTTTCCCTTACTTTCTCGCATCTCTTACATGAAATTCTCTCTGATCAATGGGATTCCTGTTGAGTTGCTTGAGGAACACAAAGAAAGAACAGGAGAACAGTGACAGAAATATCCAGGGACAGAAAAGAATAGCAACATAGAGAAAATCTAATCACAGTGTCTGTACCCCAAGCACCAATAGCCCTCTCTGGATGGCCATCTCAGCTGAATAATGGTTATTATACAGCCAGCACTCAACCTCTACCCCCACTGCTCTGTTCCCGGAAAGACGTCCGATGCCCCATTGGTATTCTCCACACCGAGCCTATCTAGCCACCAAGGGCAACATTTACATCAAAATCTCCAAAGTACACCCAGAGAGAAATAGTCTGAAAGACCAGATGAGAGAAAGGACGAGAGAGGGGGGAGTAGCAAGATTGGACTTTGGGAGTAGGGAGTAGTAAGCCAGAAGTTTGCAGAATTGCTTATTGCACTGGAAAATGAGATTGTTGGGTCCTCTTCCTGACCATATGAAGACCCCACATGGTAATCTGTTTGCCTCTTTTTGTTGTTGTTTTTTATAGGCATTAACAGAGGAAGCAGTTTGCTTTACATTTGGGAATTGACTGTCCACTGCAAGTTACAGAAAAGTTACAGTGAAAATGTAAACATCAGAGCCAGATGACTTTGGGACTTACGTCTGGCAAATTAACTGACCGTTCTGTTCAACTGTTCCTTCCAGTCCAATTCTGCAAAACAACCCATACATTCATAAAGCCATGTTCACTAATGAGCTAAACAGCAAGTGTGCTGCTTGTTTGCCAAAGAAAGAATGTGATACTGGCCAATAGGGGGATATTTGGGAAAACTAATGGCACCATGATAGGTAGCAGCTATGGTCAAATGAGAAAGCCAGAAGAAACAAGGAAGGGACGAATTGATGGCAAACACCAAGCACCAAACCATGTAAAGAAAAACCTGTTGTATACAAAGCACAAGGCAGGAAACAATCTTTTGCCCTCAGGCTGAGCTGGGTAATAGTGTGTAGCATTAGGGCATCATTTCCTGTCCATTACAGGCAGAGAAGGGAACAAAGGCTCTGTCCATATGTAACTACAGAGGCTGCCACACTGTAAGAAGGCTTTCAAATGAAGTAGATTGCACATTATCCACAAAAGGGATTTTTTGGGATAATTTTGTGCTGCTAGCATTACAACCTGTTTAAAGAAATGTAAGAGAAAACAATAATTGCATCTTGAGATGATAGAATGTCCTATCTTTTATCATCATCTTAAGACTCCAAGGTCCACTCTCTATTACTGACACATCACTTTGCTTCGACATTTCCAAATGAATATACTATCCTGAAGTAATGGTGGGCATGAATGAAATCTGATGAATGCATTGTATGCCTATTAAGATAATGATACTGGTCTAAGTGTCACAAGTGTCTGGACATTTTTCCCATTTACTTGCCTGTGGGGAAATTATAGATATTAACAGTAATTAAACATTTTGAAGCAACAGAATTGAGTTGGTTGAAAAGCACACAATTTGAGACTACTTTGATCGGTGCACATGTTGCTTTATTTCATTCTTACAACTTAAATCATTAAACAAGATTGAATTCTATATTATCAATATGATACTTTCTTTTTAATTGATAAAAAAGGAAACTTTTATGTTATAATAGATACAATAAGCATTCTATTTTACAGAGATTTTTATGTTTTTATTTTAGTTTATATAAGCACATAGTTTTCAGCTGATTTGAAGGTTTTGTGACAAGTTTTTCCATTGCGGGTTCACTATTAAAGGCTGACATGCTGCGGTCACCCCACCTATGATTTTAGGGGCTCGAAGCCAGGGTCTGGACTTTGAAAGAAACACTTCAATACAGGCTGTTTCCCTGATGTGGTGAGCCACAGTGATGGACACAGCACAGACAAGAGGGAGCAGTAATTGTTTAGGATAGTTTCAAAGATCCCCTGCCTGCAAGGATAAGAGGTGGAGGAGAAAACACAAAAAATAAAAAAAAATGTGTTTATTTTTCTCTCTCTCTCTCTCTCTCTCTTGTCAGGCTCCTGAGGCATCTTGGGTAAGACAGGCGAACTCCAGGGGAGACAGGAGATGAGGCAGGGGCCATTAAAGGAAGTGCCTCACCATAGAGACGTGTCAACCAGTCAGGTCTGATTTAGTGTTGGGTGGCTTCAAGTGTGTGTGTGTGTGTGTGTTTCTGAAAGTGTGTTATTGCATGTGTTTGGCAGGGTCGGAAGGTGTTTTGGGGCGCAGTGGCACCTTGTAACCTGTAGTTGGTTTGTCAAAGAGTGGGCGACAATGCTGCCGTACAAACCTGTAAAATACGGAATATTTATGTTTAGTTTAAACAGAACTAAAAGCTGTATAAAAAATTTACAACATTTTGTTCAATCAAAAGCACAGCACAATTTTTTTTCAGAGAAAATACAACTTTGGTTTAGGATGCATTTTCCACTAAGGATGCATGTACTTTGCATCTACTATTCTTACAGTTCAAAAAGCTTATTATGAAGGTTGTTTTTTAACTGCTCTTCAGATGTTTGTCTTACATTCTGAAGTAGTAACTTTTTCTGTCCTCGTTTGAGGCAATGCTATAAACAAATAAAGAAGAGTGTCATCAGCATAAGAGATTATACTTTCAATCATCCCCCTATCTGTACGGGAATAAAATGTATTCATAATGAAACTACAGTGGCTGAGCCAATACCTGATTTAAAAAAAAGATACAAAGATATTTTAACGAATGCTGTGTGATAGGATTTTTCAATGCTGTGTGTGCGGGAGCTTCTGTGTGTTCGAGTCAAAACCTCTCAACTTATTTTATACCTTTTTTTTTTAAATAACTCAAGAGGCTGTGGTCCTTTCCGATGATGCAGCTGAGTGCATATTTTTTATGTCATACTTAATTAATAATGACACCGGTGAGGAAGCACGCTGGGGGAGGTAGGGTGCAGTGACAGCTCATTGGGGCGCTATACAACCCAAAAGTTGAGCTGACCTAAACAGCGAGCACTACTGCTTAAACAGGGGATGAACCGGGGTTACATGTGTGAGAATCAAGACTTGGTATTCCTGACATGTGGCACAAAGGCTTCTCTAAGCTTGCCAACCAACTTTGGGCCAACACAACAACATATTGAGAGGTCTGAGCTGCTGTATTGTGCAATTTCTGCCAAAGCAACTTTTCTAACCCAAACAAAAACCAAAACCGCAAAACAGCCACTAAGAGTAACTGCAAAAGGATTTTGAGGGAGGTGTATGGGTGGGGTTGGGGCGTGAGGTCATTGTTTGAGTGGGCCATTACCAGCAGTGCAATGAAGCCACTAATGACAGGTTTGAAGGCACATTTGGTAAGCAGAGCAACAATCATGAATAGGTGGTAGATGGAAATGAGCCAAGGTTCAGTCAGAGGACTTTCTGGTAATTGCCTAATGTCACTTAGGGATGCACAGATTAACAAAGAGACATGGCAACAAGAGTCACAGAGGACACAGGTCTTCACTAGGGCCAGAATAGCTGGAGTGTTGGATAAATAAGTCGTTTAAAAAAGGTGACGAGTCTGAGTGGTTGTGTAGCGAATGCTGATAAGCTGAGTAACAAGCAGGGCTGTTAGGAGGAAGAGTGGGCAACAGAAGGCCTCAGCTGCAAATTCACCATCATTTCCTGCTATAAAGCAGCATTTGACAGGGAAATTGTTGAGTGGTCAAACACTCTCCTCTTCTGTAAAAAGAACCTGTGAAAATGGAATAAAAGGAAAAACACACACGGAACAAAATGTTCCTCATGAAAAAAAAAGAAGCAATTTCCCCTTTAGCTGTAACAACCAAACGACACCTCCATTCACAGTGAGATTTGATTCTTAAACAGAACTTTACGCATTTCAATGGACGAATGTATGAGAAATGTGTGTGTATGGGTTTGTGGTTGGAAGGGAAAGACAGGCTTGACATGGCTTGATATGGCTACACATGTTGGATGTGGAGTTGTCCTTTGAGGGCCAAAGAGTACAATGTTCTTAAAATATGAACAGCTGCTGGTAAATCCAGAAGGATCTGGGCTGTGCTTCAGAACACAAGCCTTGTAATCCACAATTCTGGATAGTATCTTTCAACTGGTCTCTCTGACTGATGTTTCCTTCCCTTTGATACGTACACCTTACACTTACATAAAAATGCATTGGTTTTATCAAATTTGAATATGTTTCCTGATTGTGCGTAGATATTCTTACTGTCATATTACACATTTAATCTGTTAAATTGAATACTTCCACCATTTAAGAAACAATCAAGCCGTTAAGCATACAATCCAACTTTTACCAGAGGATGTGTAGGCAGAGCACTGGTAAAGCATGAAGGAGTGTAACTTTCATCAACTCTGCCAATCCTGCTGGGCCCACAACCTCTGTGACTAGTCTTCAGTCACCTGGGCTGGAGGCTCATGTTTATGTATGAATCTGGTGGTCCAGGCCTTCTCCCCCTGCTCTTCTTTATGCATGAGTCGGGCCACTCCAACGGTCGTCACTCACACCGTTTCCACAGGTACCATCTCTCTCACCTCACCCTTATTCCCATGCGCAGTTGTGTGCTAATCAAGCAGAGTTTGGATTTTCACTTGAATGTGTATGACATTGATTTTATCAATCACATGCTACTTTAACATTGTAAAATATTTAAGGTTCTAAAATACAAATAGTTATAGTACTACTGTCTCAAGACAAAATGGATTTTGTGTGCAAATCTCATGTGCAGCTGCACTCATCACAAGTGCACATTGATATGAAATGTTCATGTTAAAGTACTTTGCAGTCATTGCAGAAGTGCAGGTATCCAATTTACATTTTCTCATTTATTCTCCAAATGCGTATGGGACCAAAATACTGGCATATATTTAATGAAATACAATAAAAGACGGAGGGAAGGTGGGACCCATATGCAGAAAATGAAACCAGTAATTTAAGAGATATAACGCTTGATCTTATATCCATTAGATACAGAATCACATTTGTTGCATTTTGGTCTTCTAGATTGAAGTTTTATAGAAAGTAAGAAGAACAATACTGCCCTTTTTATTCAGGTATGAACATTACCTGACGTAAGACAATCTACAGCCGTGGGTTCAGTGAAACCTATGAGTGCTTATTGTTTGGAAAGTGTCGCAGTGACTGTGATCTTTTAGTTAAGTCTCCAAGTCAACTCCTTGAGTTAACTTTCGAGCCCGTAATAAAACCATCAGTCAGACTCTTATCCCTCCTCTGCGCCCCCTTACTCTTTATCTTCTTTTCTCGTCCTTTTTCACTTTTTTCCCTGCACTTTAGTATCTTATATTGGCTGTGGCCAGATTTCTGTAGGGTGGCCAGGGTGGCTCTACTTGAGCAGGAATTATATGAAATTGACGGTGAAAGTTCAGGAGCTGGGAACCCCTGGCTAGAGGCAAGCTGCTTCCACTTATCCCGCTCCATCAGCACCACCTCTTTCCTCTCCCTCCCTCTCCCTCGTCCTCCTTTATCTTTATTGCTGCCACTCAGTGTGTGTCCTGCTTCTCCACCCTCCAATCACACCTGATTACAGCATTACAGCTTCTGAGGATCAAAGGATTCAGAGGCCATAAACTCTCATCTGAGTGAATTTCCTCTGGACAGAACCTTTTTTTTTTTACAACAGAAAACAGGTTGAGAAAGATAGAAGCCCTGCGATAGCTTGGTAGGCGTACAAATGCCAATATGGAGGTAATAAGTGGGGATGGAGGAGGAAAGGGTGAAGGGTTGCAGAGTAATTGAAGGACGGATTGAAAAACAATAAACTTTTTAAGCCACCCATGGGCTATCAGTGGCACGAGGGCCGTCCACATGATCAACATCGCTGTACTGATTTGTTGTTTGTGCCAAGCCTGCCCTCTACAATACACCCAAAAAATAACAGCTTAAGACTCCATACACAGCAAGAAGCACCTGATTTGCACCATCACAGAAAAAATTCTTGCACACATAATCCTCCTTATAAGTGGACACCAACTATGACAAATAGCAAACAGGGGAAAAAGTTTATTGTGATCGTGCACACAGGTAGAGCATGTGATTAATCATTTGCAAAGGATACAAAATTGCCTGCACTGAGTAGATAATAACATGTACCAAATGCAAAAATGGGTTCACATTGTGCAAGTAACCTCGGCTGCTGGGTGTAGATCTTAGCGCCGCTAAACAAATGTATTATTTACTGGTGGAGGCGGTGAGTGCTGCTCGGGAATGAGAATTGACTTGTTTGTCAGACACAGGCTATAGATAAGCAGTTGGCCAAAACAACTGAGAGAACATGGAATTAACTCAATGTGGACTGAGTCACATGAAGTCTGCAAGGGTCTCATGCTCCGCTTAAAGAATCCTACTACTTTCTTTTTTGCTCTTAATTCCAGGCTTGTAAAATAAGTTAGTTATGTGGACACTTAATCTGATTGGCACACAAGTCAAAACATTTATAAAGGCTGTCCTGGCCAGAAGATAAAAACAGAAACTTTGGAAAATATACAAACGGAACAAAAAGGTCTTTCAAAGTGGAGATATTTTAGAAAGGGCTCGTAAGATTTTTTTTAACACATGCACTCGTGAAATTAATAGAAATATTCAGGACAGCCTGCTCCTGAAATTTTTGAGTTGCCTACGCACATATGTCCATCACAGCGTGAAGTAGGGGGAGGGTGGGGGTCCTCAGCAGTTTGGAAATCCGAGATGGCGAAAAAAGCCACAGAGTCCAAATCTATAGAGACTGCTTTTTTTTGCTGTTACATTAGGTACGTGTAATTGGATGTATTCACAGTATCAACAGATGAGTGATAAATAACATACTGGCGAGCACAACAAAAGAATGAA
The DNA here is from genome assembly GCA_020745685.1 of Tautogolabrus adspersus. Lineage (NCBI taxonomy): Eukaryota > Metazoa > Chordata > Actinopteri > Labriformes > Labridae > Tautogolabrus > Tautogolabrus adspersus. The sequence goes on along the minus strand of CM036536.1, from coordinate 12,066,788 downwards.
GCAGCTACATTATGTGCACAAAGATTGCACACCGCTGTCTGCTCGCTTGCGATGAATTTTTCTAAATATTTCCTGCTGCTCTGCCGTTTGCGTCAACACTTGCAGCTCACCCTGAAAATCATGGGAAATATTTCAGGTTGTTTGTGCATGAGTGAAAATGCTATAAAACTTTGAAAGCTTTTTGTATCGAGGCAACAAGTGTGCAGAGCTGCGTTGTTTTTATTATCCTATAACCCTGGCTTTTCTACCCTGACCTCAAATGTTCAATAAAAACACCATATAGATATTTACCGTTTCATTTCCTCTATTGACATATATATAATCTGTTTTTGCTGCTAACTCTGCATTTCTACTGACCTTCTAACCACCATTTCCTTAATTGTTTCCTTTATCTTCCTCACTTTCTCTATAGGTGTGGGAGAGGGCAAAAGTCACCCCGGAGGCAGGCAGACAGGAAGAGGAAGAACAGCCGGATCTGTTGCTGATACTGCCAAGCTTATTCTTCACTGTCTCATTACAGGGCGAGCACTGCCTGCCTCTCTCTCTCCCTCTCTCTCTCTCCCCCCCTCTCTCTCTACCTTACTTGTTTTTTTCTCCCACACACACAAATACACACAAGAATGTTTTAACCTACCACATACATTCTGTCGCACACCGGCTGGCGTTCATAGATACTTGCACATATGTCATGAAACTTGCTCTCTGTTTCACTCTCTCTCACATGGACACATGCTCATGTTCCACTATGTGTCTTATTAATTTTTTATGCAGCCTGCCTAATAGCCTGGCTTTAAACCCTTCAGCACAAAAACAGCACAACATTAGCACTACAAAGAGAAAATACGGAAAAAACAACTGACCACTAGTAAATAAATGCAATAAAAGCAAATGTAAAAAGGGGAAAAAAGAACTTGCATCTGCAGAAAGTAGAGACAAGTTTTTGGTCGTTTTAGTTTTTAGTTTAAAATGTAGTTTTAAGTGTTTATAAGAACTCAAGGGGTCATGTGTGCACCAATGGGGATGTTTGTGCTTGTTAGATACATGCAGGGAATACTGATGAAATGAATAGTAAGTAGGAGAAAGTCTCTATTTTTCTATTTTCTTATGATCTGTCCGTTCTCTAACTGTCTGATTCTTTCATTTTTTTAGCCTCGTCTCAGACTTTAAACACTTGAACCAGTTTTTAAAATATGATTGCATCATCATGAGGAAACATCTAACATTTTTTAAGCTTTGCAAACAAACACATTAAAAACTGTTAACATCAGAACAGCTCTTGATGTAATGTGAGTGTAACCTTACATAATGTCCCACTTTTCTTTTGCTTTTCCCTATATCGTAGCCTAAACATTTCTCGTTACAGCTACAGATGCTCCACACTACCATTTATTCCTTCTTCCTTTCCATTCTGATACATAGACTTTATGAGCTTGATTTCAATTATTGACCAGTACTGAGTGCTCCTTCAATTCCGCTTGTTTTAAAAAAACAACACATATTATTGGTGGGAAAATACTGCATACCCACCGTGCTACAAAAATATTGTTCTCTTTTAGCGACACATTTTTTATAAATTGTGATTTTCTTGACACCAGTTCTTTTATAGAGGCGAACAAAGTTATGGTCTGGGATCAGTGCACTTACAGGCATTCTTTCTGATACCCATCAACCACAGAAAAGGCTGCACACTAAATCACCAAAAAGCTTTCACACGATGCACAAGCATTCGTTCTCTTTCAGAAGCAATAACTCAAACACAATGGCTGCTATTTTAACTGCTGCTATATTTGTCCTCTGATAGACTGCACAACTGTCTTTTATAACTTCTTTTGTTCGAGTGATAGTTGTTTGTCTGTTACACTGAGGGCAGGGGAAACGGCATTTCAATCCTACAGTATGTATGACTTATGATACATATGATATGTACATATGATAGAATTGAAAATTGAAGTTGCTTATCTTAAACTGCATTGAAGGCTGTGTTCGTGGCCTGTTACGATACTGATATCGCTACCGATACTGTGTGTATCAAAACAACTCTTATTAAAGCAGAACCCACCTCCACATCTCCTTTAATGTATTCTTAAATGTTTTTTTCCTGATATATGCTGTGTCAGACATTTAGTTATTACATATCTCACCATCCACTTTAGAAAAAAACTCCAACAAAACCTTCACTGTCTCTCTCAGACACACAAAACCCTTTGAAATAAAAAGAAAGAAGACTGGTTGAGACAGAAAGACAGAGAACGGCTGTGCAAAGACAGACAGAGAGCAGGCAGCCTGGAACTTAATGGAGGACTTATTGAGTGTGAGAGACAGGAAAAGGTGGAGGGAGAAGAGAAAGTAAAGGTGTAAAATATAGAATGTCTTAAGGCTTGGCCTGGAGCCACTTTTGGTTGAAAGGTTGATTGGTCTCTGCCACTCACTTCTCTCCCCATCTTATCATTGCAGCTCTTTCTGCCCCCCACCCCCCCTCCACCCCCATCCCCATTACCCTGTTTTAACTACCAAGATTTCACCAGGCATGATCTGTGCACTGACTTTGCATGTATCAGGATCCAGGAACCCATTAAAATTCACCATTACCTGCTACTTCACAAGAGAGCGGCCAATTAGCAGACAGCCAGATCAAACAGTAGGCACGCTATGCCCCAGTCCCCTCTGGGTAATGGTGGGTGTGCTACTGAACCTGACTGGCACAGTGTTGCTTTGTAGCAGATGGGTGGAGTTTCCAATCTATTTTAAACCATTAAATGGAAACACACGGCACATGCAGTTTTTTCGCTGCTCTGAATCCTCGATCAGCAAAAAACAGCACTTGTCCAAACAATGAAAACTGTCACTTATAATGTTCACATGGTTGAATTGAAAAGGAAATTAAAGTATTTCTTACTTTGCCAACAACTGTTAACTTAGAGATATCTTCAAAGTCTGATTTTCTTTTCTATGGCATAACCATTCTACTATAGAAGTAGAATTTGTGATTTTAGATGTTTTATCTACAAAGACTTGAAATGCAATAAGTCTCCTTATAAAGTATGTTTATAACTATCATGCAAAAAAAAAAGGTTTTCGCTTTACCAATTTTTTAATATAGAAAAATATAAATCTGTCCTTTAATGTATGTTCTTGTGCAGAGTGTATTGCAACAGTTTTGTATGGATATAAAGGTGGTATATGAAGAGTATGTGTGCTGGGGTGAAGTCATATTGGGTCAGAGATGAAACTAAAGACAAAAACAAGCAAAAAAAATCTGTTTAACAAAATCAGTGCAATGGTTGAATACCAGTCCTACAGCTTGGCATACAGAGAGAGAGAGAGCAAGGTGATTGAAAAGGGTTGTGGGAGAATGATGAGAGAAACAGAAAGGTACGTTTTATCGCTTCCACCGGGTTAGGAGTTCCAAAGGAGAATAAGCTGGAAGTGAGCGTGACTGTGCTTTTTTGCACACACAGGAGCGCTGGCAAAAAAAGGACGTCATAACTGGGTCTAATTTTTGACAGTATGCACTGATTTTTAAGGCCAGACATGAGAAGTGGACAATGTATAAGTGAGTGCGTATTAGAGGAGGCTCAAAAGGTGTACAGAAAGTACTTATATGTAAGTAAACAAGAAAAAACTAGAGATTCATTGCTTCACTTTAGTGGTGTAACTCAGTCAATATGATTATTTGTGCCTCTAGAGTAGCTCTTCCTCACTGTGATCTGAATGATGAGTTTACCAAACACATAAATAGACACGTCGTATTTACAACTTTTTCAACATGGAAAAAACTGATTATCAGACCAGATCTCATCAATCATAGTTTGTGCACCCTGGGATGCCTCTGGGGTGAATCTATTTGCAACTGTAATCAGAGGGCTAAACACTGCAGTAATCTCAAATACAGGCACACAAAGCGGGTTTTCTCCACATGATCTCCTCACAACAGCATGAGCTGACAGTATCCCAGTGGCAACTTTCCCTTCCTTTTGACACTCTAAAACACTTGCTGAGAAAACACACAAATGGAAGAAGAAAAAAAAAATAAATGCAGCATGCTGCAAGTTGTGTCACAACTCAAGAGTGTGCTTCATACTCTTGTCGGTCCCTCTCCAAGGACTCCGTGAGAGCTGTGTGTGAGTCTTAGCGGAGCCAGATGGTCCCCATCTTAGGTATTCAGCTGAGGCAGTGGAGCCACAGCCAAGGAGGTGTCACTGTCGCTGCTAAATGCACCCTACCATTGCCACCAGCACATGCACACTTGCATGTACACACAAACAGATGAGAAGGCGGGGTTGTGCCATTGTCACGGTACTGTTAAAAAAAATATGGAGATGGGGTTCAAGTTTAGTCTGTTCGTCACTTCTTTTGTCTGAAATGATGTCTGGTATTACTAAAACTAAACAAAATGCCTAAATCCTGCTACACATAATGATTTGATTATTTAAGTTAATGCAAAATGTGTTGGGAGTGGTTTTGTGCATATTGCCAGTATGCGTGTTTATCATTGCAGCGTGTTCGTTCATATCTTAATCATTTCAGACAAGCATTAAAGCGTGCTGCTGTTCCCTTTTTTCCCACATTTGTGGTAAGAGCTTGTGCTATGCTAGAAAAAGCTGATATGCTGCATGCTTAGTTATAAGGTTATGCATCTGCCCTTCTGTGTTAACTGCAGCTACTTTGAGTAAATAATTTTTCATGGTGGTATACTAAGTACTCACAGTTTGTGTTTGCATCAAGGCAAGCATTATATTGAAACCCAAGCCATGCAAATGTGTTTAAATGTATGCTATTTCGATGTCAGACTCTGTATGCATGCAGCTGTAATTTCCTTCAAATGTGTGCAGCATTCCGGCCAAGTCACCCACCATTTCGACCCATTTTCTGCCTCTCCAGATCCCAGACCACAACCACCCTCTGTTTACTGTGGATGTGTCCCTTGTGCCTTGTCCCATATCCCATAATCCTTTGCCCCTGTTCCAAGAACCCGTGTTCGCCCATTGTCCTCCTCACCTGTGCCACACTGCCAATTTTCTACAACACCCCCTGTTGTCTCCCTTCATCTCTGTCCAACTTCTATACATTTTCTCTTCATATTGGTTCCTTGGTTTTCCCCTCCTCCACCTCTACTTATATTCTCTCCTAACATTCACCCCCTTTGCTTTTTTACATATTTTTACTTAACCCTGAAAACCTCACTTCATTGTCACATTTCTGGGTTTTCTCTGAATCAAATTACATCTCTCCTCATATTCTCGATTTTTTACCTTCTTATTCCTGTCTCCTTACTAGCACTGATGGGTTAATGCAGGGGGGATTGACCTCATTAAAGATGGAAAACAGATAGAATGTTCCGCTATCCTCCTCTGCTGCTCATTTTACACCTTTGCACCCCACATCATCACACTCTCGTCCCTCCTTTGGTGCCGGGTTTGCCTGGGCAGGAGAGCTGCAGTCTTCCTCAGGGCTCTAGAGAAAACCTCATCGAGTTGAATTCCGATACATTTCATTTTCCTGCTGCATCTGTGGACCGCCCTGGGTTTGCCCTGTGCTCTTTCACATAACTGATAACACACACAGGCCTGGGCTTGTAGTTTGAAATGTGGTGTCCTTGTTACTTTTTCTCATTTTCTTGTTTTTCATCTGTCTTTGTGTTGTTTCCCTGTATTCCTGTTTTCTGAACTTGATTTTCCACAGCAGTCCATGAATAAACTATGTTCAGATTTATGTTTATTACATTTAACACATCGTAATTGCTTAGAGCCCGAATGACTCGCATCGGGTCAAGAAAACTTAAACGGGTTAAAATGGAGTCACGTTTAAACTTCAGTAGTCCATCAGTAGTAAGAGTCCTTAAGAAGGTCACTTAACTACTAGCTTATATTTCAATGTACATTAATGGGGTCAAATTCATGGTCAAAACAGGGTCCAAACTTGAACAGCTTTGTATGCATAAGTACTTTAGAACAGCAATAAGCTGGTACATGCTCTTTCTATGTTCACAAAAGGGGTCGAATGAGGGTCAAAATTGGCCGCTTTTGGTCAAAAGTCCCAGTGAACAAAACCTAACTGCGACTAACTCCTTGAAAGTGCATGAGTGGGAGTGAAATGGGGTCAAAATATGAAAACCTTTGTATATGATTCAGTAGCAAACGTCCTGAAGAACAGCATTAACCTGCTACCTGCTGCTGTGACGTGCATGACTCAACGCAACATGAGAAAAATGTTAAAAATAAGAACATGTCATTTCAGAGTGATTAGCACTCAACTTCATGATCTACATCAAGTTCTGAAGGACACTTACACTTGCACCTACAAATATGTTCCCAGGGTAGGGGGTTTGTTTCAAACAATAACTACCCCAGGATACTGGGCTGGTCTTCCAATCATTGAATCCAAAAATCCCCATCACACCACACACGCTATACAACCCACCCCATTTCACTGCCTGTGATTCTGACAGCCAGGAAGGCCTAGCAGCTTGTGTGCTGCCAGAAAGCCAGCAATAGCTCAGCTTCATCCAGGCCTGGAAACATGGCAGATGGCAGCAAGAGAGAACAGAGGAGAAGACATTGGCTGTGTGTGTCTGTGTGAGAAAAACAGTAGAGACAGGTAGTGGGAGAGAAGAAAGTGGGAGAATGTGACCACATGCTTACTCGCCTATGATGCCGTCCTCCATGACCTCTAAGCTGCAGCTAAAACAAATAGTGTTATATCTCAACTAGCTGCCATAGGAGCCAATCAATAAAGGTCCACAAAGTTCAGCTATCACTGATTTCATCTACACATCTCATACTATATTGTTGTTTTACACCTGTTTGTGTGTGAGACTGCGTGTTGATGTGTGTGTGTGTGTGTGTGTGTGTTGTGTTCTGAGAGCCGGTGTGACCTCACTGTGTATGGGTGGCCAATCAATCTTTTTCATTCAGGGATCCTATGGGTTCTCATCACGGGCAAATAGAGGTTCAGCTCTTTCTTGAATGGACAGTTGATTAGTTTAATCAAATTGATGGATCCTTGTCACAGGCTCCACAATGTCCATCTGCTGTAAATTGAGGCCTTTTTGAAAGCTGAGAGGTGCAAAGAAATATTCCTCCACATTTTCACATGTAATAATTTAGCTTCTCTAGTGATGATTCATGTGTTGCTGCTAATTCATATTGTATAATACTCCGTAATGAAGGCTTTCACTGCACACAGGAAGATAGCCGTTGCATGTTTCTTATATAATCATGTCTAATAAAATCATTAAGTAAAAACTTCAATACTATTTGAAGATAAGGGAATTTAAGTAAGCAATATAAGTTATACACAAAGCAGAATTCAAATTGCAAAGTTTACAATATCCCAACTTGGATATGTTTAGCAGCAAAGAAAACCAACAGAAGATCACCTTCTAGGCAAAAGGATTTCAAGCAGAGCCCCGACTCACTGTCAAGAGCAGTTCAAAAACAGCAGTCCAAAGTGTCATCATAAAAGACCCGAGGAGCTCCCAGATGCGCACGTTAATGATTTATTTTGTAGTTATCCCTCTGAACACCGATTAACAATGCAGGACTCACCTCGGATGATGGACAGCTTGGCATTGACAGTGATCTCCCCCTCGCTGTTCTCTGCCACGCATTCATAGATGTTCTCGTCACGAGGCGCTCGGAGAGGCTGGATTCTGAGCACAGCACCAGCACCTTCGTCAAACTCTATGGTCTGTAGGGTAGAGAGTAGATATTAATGTTAGGCTACACAGATATGAGATAACTATAGCAATCATAACAGTGTTAACTATGACTAATTTAACTTTTTTACACATATGTAATCAATGAAGAAAGTCAGATTCTAGAAATGGATAGTAATTTGACGCCAACCAATGAGATATGAAAGTGTTACAACTGTTCTTTGTAAGCCTTTGGTCCTCATAAACACAAACAGTTTTAAGCAAACACATTTCCTCTGTCTTTTCAAACACACACAGAGATACACAAACCATATCTGTGTGAGTGCGTGTGTGTGTGTGTGTGTGTGTGTGTGTGTGTGATGTGCTTGCTCTCCTGTGTTTTCATCTGTTGTTTTTATCTGTAATTATGCCCTGTGTTCTCTGTAAAGCCCTTTTGTTTTGAACCTAGATGGAAAACAAAATCAGACTACACTCTGAACGCATCATGTGCTCCGAATACTGAGCAGGAGAGAGCTCGAGTCCAAATTGAAAAAAAGACTCGCTGACTAAAAAAGACTTCATTTAGAATCAGCAATAACAAAATATCCACACCCTTAAAGATGTGCCAAAATAAGAAAACAATGATGGTTGCTTCCAGAAAAATCTCTGCTTTTTCTTTAACTCTCCAACACTCTGTCACACTTGATGAAGTGCAGTTGTGGTATGATTGAAGTGAACAAAGCTGTCTTTTGAGATTTAAAAATGTCTCCTCCATTTCTACAACTGTGTAGCCTTTTTCCAAAGAATGGCAATTTTTTTATTTTACATTCTGATGTACAGAACTTTAAAAATAATGAGTGCCTCTGAACAAGCTGATGGTTTCTTTATCTTTAATTATACCACTTAATTTGCACTTGAATAATCTTCTTATAATATACAGTAAAAGTACTTAAATTGATTGCTTTAAATATGTCTTTATTTAAAATGTGATGGTGTTACTGTAACTGAGTATTTCATGATACTGTCACACGCCCCAAAACCCCATCAACAGTCACGTATCTTTCAGGGAGAAGTAGTATTAAATGTCAAGACTTTGGTAAATGACCAGAATTTAAATGGTGGCATTTCTGAACCAATTACTCCTAGCTTTGAGTACAGCCAGCCATTTCCCCAGCTAATCTCTTTTAGATGGGTGAAGTGTTAAAAAAGATGGTCAGCCTGGCTCTCAGTCTCACAGAAAAACCTACTCCTCCGATATCTATCAACCCTCAGAGGAGCTTACAACATCTACACGGTGGGTTCACTGCTGAGATCTCAGAGCGAAGCATGACTCTGAGATACAAGTACAAGTCTTCAGCAGCCCTGCTGCTCCGCTGCTGCACATCTCAGGGCTGAGGCGCTAATTAGGCTAAAAACACTGCAGAGCACGGCATCGTGATCGATATCAAAGCGGCTGTCTAGAGGGAAGAACAGAGAAAAAAAAAATCATAACTACTTCAAAAACCTTTTTACTTTTTCTTTTTATTTCATCCTAAACTGAGGAAGGGAAGCGTCCATTCTGGCAGGCTCCATCACGCCCTTGGCTTTGTTTGCCACTTAGCATGCAGAAGAAGGGAACGTACAAACACAACTCGTCTTTTTATTTTGTCCTCTGTTGAGATGCCGCCTCCCCCCCGGTTGATGTTGTTGTCATTTTTTTGCCTATTACCCCCCTCCCCTGTGCTCGTGCTGCAGCGTGTGCACGTATATGCCTGTGCACTGTCCTCGTTGTTAACGAAAGCAACTTTTTAATTAAGAGACACTGAGCATCAATCAAGACTTTTAGAGATGCCATCTGGGACGCCTGCCGAGAACTGAACAACAAACATGAATAACGCACAGACACATTCACACTAACAGGGCTGTATAGAGAGAAAAAAAAAACAGCTCTGGAAACAAGAATGTGACAACGGCAAATTCAGTCGGGTGCAAATAGTTCTGAGGGGGAGGAATGAGAGAGCTCTGCATTGCATTAATGGGCTACTGAAGCTAACGGTGGACCTGCACATTGCTCAGATGTCAGAGGAGCCAGTCATGAAAAGATTGGGAGTCATTGTCCAGGACAATTTGTGAGAGCTTTGGCTGCAAAAGCATATAAAAAAAAGCCCTTTTCAGTAAGATTGTGTGGGAACCAAACTGCTGTAGAAGTCTGTGCTTTTTATTTGGAAGTGGTGTAAGGCAATGTTCAAAACTAATGTGTAGTCAAATGAAGGTTAAAAAGTAACATTTCTTGAGTACAATGTATAAAATTGACAATTTTGGTAAAATACTTTGACAAGTTGTGCACTTAAAAGATTCCAGAAGTTTTTTACAATTGTCAAATCCAGATGGCCCAAAATTTTGTCCAAGGGAATGGTTCATCATTTGTTTTTCTGTCCAAACAACATGTTTGAATGAGGTATATAGTTGGAAAAAAGTAAGGTAATGTCATTTGTGGCTATCTTATTTGAATGAAATGAAATACTGTGTATAAAAGTGACCTAAAGTGAATCGATCTTTTATCTCATCCTTGGATATGATTTCTGACTGAGGCGTAGTCCAAACGTAGGTGGGTATTTTTGAAAACTGAGTTTTTCTGTGCGTTTTGCTTTTTAGAACATTTTCTCTGAACTGTCTTACCTGTACGTATTATGTAGGACAGTACAATAACAATAAAGTTGCACGTCACCCTGTATGGCTCGTTGACTCACCTCAATGCGCTGGGAGTTGACCTTTTTGCCTTTCTTGTTCCAGCTAACCCTCGGCTTGGGGTCACCTGTCGCCTGGCACACAAAGGAGACCACGCCCCCTGAGACGCCAATCTGGTCGACGGGAACTTTAGTGAACCGTGGTGGTGCTGGGAAAAGAAAAAGAAGATGGAGAAAGAGAAAGAGAGAAAGTCGTCAGCACAAACTACGAGATGGATGTTGCACAGCTCAAGTTAACCCTGGTCCTTCCAAGATAGCCTGAAATGGCAGACAGACCACATGACCCACACGTGGGACCCTTCAGTCTCTCACAAACCTACACTAGCCTCCTCTAGCAGTACTGTCTGTATCTTATTGTCTCCGTTACACACACTCGCACACTGTTCAGCAGTAGTAAAAAGTCTTGGATTAGCGAAAGAGACGGCCACTTGGAGACAAAATAAATACCGTCAGAGAAAGAAAGACAGGGTAGAAAGACATAGAAATGGATAGCTTCATAACCAAGCAACCATAGTGACCTATCTGTATCAAAGCAACATGTTCAATGGCCAAATCCCAAGTGTAAGACAGTTACATTCGGGATTTGTACATCAAACAATCCATAGGGAAACAACAAATGAAGCAACCCCTCAGAAAAGGACATTTAAAAGACGAGGCAGTAAATGGGAGGTATTTTTTGATTTGGTTTGACATTGAAGTATATATCAAAAGACTTATCTTTCTCTTAAACAGCAACAAAGCGTTTATAAATGACCAAATTCTAACTTGGACTATGATGAATACAAAAAGTGTATGTGCTTATGAACAGACCCTCTTTGGTGAAACAGACATTTGAAAGTAAGGTAGTTTTGTTGGTGTTGGATTCTTTGCTCTTGCATTGGTTGCAGCAGTTTAAAGAAAACAAGCCTTTTAGAAAGAGAGATAGAGAAAACAGAGTTCTGGGGAACTCGTTAAAACCGAATCATACAGATATGTGGGGATGATCAAACGGCTAGCACATAACGTCAAATTAATAATTAAGGGACCATGGGCCAACACCAGTCTCCAGGCAGTGCTAAACACACATGAAGGAGAGTTCCTGCATTCATTATGAGGCAGAGAGAGATAGAGGGTGGGTGTTTTAGAGAGAATGAGGCAAAAAGAGATTGTGTAGGACAAGGGAAAGAAAAAAGGGGCGAGTGTTCTGCTTTAGGGAAAGCAAAGGCACTGCATGTAAGGTTCATCTCTGCGCCTAAGAACTAACAACTCCAATATATCTGACGCAAATATTACATCAAGAATCTTAAACCAACTTAACAAGTGGTTGGTCTCTAGTTCATCTTAAAAGCAGTATTCACAAATTGTTCAGACCAGATAGATTGCTTTCATAGAATCAGCTCACCAAAGGATGGCAGGAAACAGAAATCTTAACCAAAAAAAACAAAGCGAGTTCCTTTTTCAAGTGTGTGCCAATGTGAGACACATTTTACCTTGATTTCAAAGGTTTGGATGTCTGGGAATGTTAGATCACTGCTGAAAGCAAGAACATTGGCTCATTAAGCCGTTCATGGTCAAAACAAGATAACAAAAAATGCTTTCAACTAAATGCCACTGTTACTCTTATATCATGTTTCTACTTTTTCAGACTATAGCTGTCTTCCAGACTCCCACCACCTTCAGATGAACAACTCTTGGCTTGAATTTGTTTCCCTTCTTCCTTGATTGATTTCAGGTAGATGGAGGTCAAGGGGAAGAGCCTGACACTAACTTCACTGCCAAGATTGAAAGGTTCAATTCCTCCTGTACACACATTATTGTATGATCTCATAATTAAAGTGACTACTTGGTGGTAGACGTGGGGGGAAAAAGTCATACGATTAAATTATTCTGGCAGATTCTGGCAGGCCAGAGCGTCTGACATTGACAGACATCACGCAGCAAGGATGAAATGTTTCCACTTTTTAAAATAAAGTATTAAAGGGATGTGTTGGCTGGCAATGATTTTAATGTTGGAAATATTGATTCCTGGCCTTCTGATGGTCAAAATAAAAGTGTATTGATTGTTGCATCTTCAAAAAATCCTTTAGCTTTCTTTCCATCTTACTCAAAATCTCTCAAAAAAGAAAAAAAACAACCTTGGGATGTGATAATCCCTGACAAACTGAAGAGATTTGCATTATGAAGATTTCCGCACTGACAATACTCTGTCAACATTAAATAGCATATTACAATAATCTTTAGAGGGACAACATGCAGCTACCGGAAGTTAATATGGATTTGAATAGAGTCAGTAATCATGTAGGCTGCTCTTAATGTGTTCATTTTGCATCCATATGTACAATGCAGTCACACATTTTATGTTTTATATATTGTCTGTACAAATAAAGTGACCTGAACCTGATATATCTTGCATTTGGAAACATTTGACACTTAAATGTTTTATGTGTGCATTCATGTGGCTTTATAACTAAGCTAAACAGATTAGTTCCACTTGTTGCATATTTGTTTTGATATCACAAAAATGTAAAACCCAACCTTCAAAAAAAAAAAAAAAAAACAATCATAAAAATAAATGGCTGTCTAAAGTATATTACCAGGTGATATAAATGACTGAGGCTGTGAGATGAAATCATTACTGCAGCTTTTCTTAAGCTTCAAAGAGCAGGCCGTCTGCTGCATAAAATGATCCCTTTTGGCATTTTTCACTCAGTTTCCATTCTCAAAAACACTGCTCTTCTGCATTTGACCTTGCCGTACAATGTGCCCTCTGTCCAAACAGAAGAGCGATTGACACAGAGCGGGCCTGTGACTTTGGTTCTGCTGAAGGCCTGCGCTTTTTTGATTAGTTTCCTCTCTGTGCCTTTCGACATTTCCACTCAGTCGCCTTCTCCTTTTTCTTCTCTCTTGCTTCAGAAGAAATGAGAGATGTACAATTAATTCCTCTGCCTGTATACTGATCTGAATTTAACTCCTGACCAGTTTACTCATAACATTTTAAAACGTTCTTTAATATTATCTTAAAAAGGTCTAAAAAAAGGGCTGAGGAAATAATAGAGTAATGGTTTAAATGAATAAAACTAGCTAAGTTGGAGTTAACAGAGGAGAGTTCAGGAGAATTCAGCGAGGTCACGGGTAAAAAGAAGATGAGAAGGAGAGGAAAGGAGGTGACAGGATGATGCAAAAAGGAACTCAATGCAGAAAGTCTTAAATATTTCATCGAGGAGGAATTTTTTCCCTCTTGTCCTTTTTTAATTTGAATTTTTAAACGTTGTCAAAACAAAGTGGAAAAATGATAATTGCATGAGGAGTTTTAAAAAAAATCTGATTTTGTTTTAGTGAGGCAATGATAAAAACCTGCCTACAGTAGAAAGAGTCTCACCTATACCTGCCAACCTGCTTCATTCATTCTGCCTGCAGGCAGTTTGAAAATCAGGGTTGTAAACTGATGCCCTCCACTGTTTGTTGTGTGTCCTGCACCATCAGATATAACTAAACCATCCTGCTATACTGTATATTCAACACACACACACACACACACACACACGCACACACGCAGGCAGGCAGGCAGGCAGGCAGGCAGGCAGGCAGGCAGGCAGGCAGGCAGGCAGGCAGGCAGGCAGGCAGGCAGGCAGGCAGGCACACAAACACACACACACGCACAGTGCACATTGATGCACGTCTTCTTTTTAAGAGCCAATCCACATGTAAACTTGTATCTTAAACAACATTCAGTAACTCTAAAAGGAAGAGCAGGCCAGTCTTAATTCATTTTCAATCCAAAATATGACAATCTAGATAATTTCCAGGATCAAGAGGCAGCACATGTAGATAACTTATGGTAGAAGATAAGTATGAAGTAGAAGGTTGAAAATTGTTAACCATCCCTGTTTGGACACAAGGTAGAGACTGAGGAATGACTGCTAATAGTACAGTTACTATAGGTGCGGCATGTATGTGGCTGTGTGAACTCTGATGAGTGTAATTAACCTTTTTTTTCCATTTTCCTTGGCTGTGTGCCTCTGGGCTTCTACTTCCAGGTACAGTTGACTTTGACTCTTTCTTTTTTCCAAAATTGAACCTTGCCCCATTGGCAGTAATTGCAGGGTAGGAAAGGTTGAGTGATGTCAGGCCCTAAACTGCTTAAAAAATAATCCCAGTAATGAGTGATGGCATAGACCACACCAAAGTATCAACAGATAAGCTTATTCTCTATGTTTGAGCCCAGTCAGTATATGACTGGGCCTGTGAGGAATTAAATGTGTGGCTTTCCTGTTATAGGTCATTTGTAGTAATCCCTGGAAAAAATTACCTCAAACAGGCTTGTACAAAGGAAACGTGAAGAAATGCTTTCTAATGTTTTACAAATATGTTTTCTTGGCAGTCATTTGCTACAGTTTGGCTTTCTGAGGTCTGATGAGAGAAAATGATATTTCTACAGTTAAACAACTTGTTTTACAAAGTCAAAAGTGCAATTCAATGTGGAAACACTTGCATTTTTTGCATTTTTCATGACTTTAGAGTATACTTTCAAATATCCTCTACTCTCTGTCTGCCATACATTTTACAGAAAGAACAGTGCCTGTGAGGTTTGATTCCCACCGGTGCCACCGATTCTAAAAATGTATCATCCATTTCTTTAGCTGAAATGTACCTTGTAAAAAAAGTATCCACCAAACGTTGAGCGTTATGCTACCAGCGATGACATTGAAAGGACATTGCACCCGCATTGGCCATTTGTCCCTTACACTAAAGCCTCCCTCTATTCCCCAAGCTTCCCTCAGACACACTGAGCTACAGCGCTTCCCAGATAAGCACACAAGACCCCTCTTTATCTGCCTGGTAGGGGGACATGGCCTGAGCTGAAATAACCAGCGAGTGGGGGCCCGGCAATCTTCACAAGGCCCCGAGAATAGAACAGATCCATGCAAACATGAGCAGCTAGCAGGAGGAGGGTAAAAAAAAAACCTCACACTGTGCTCACAGACGCTTGTTTAGCTAATACAGCAACCACCTGCTATTGGTAGCTACCTCTGTTGGAGCTGATAAGACCAAATACACCAGCACTGTGATTATAAAGTGGTGGAGAGTGGGAGGTGGGTATGTGAATATGAGACAGCTCCATTTATAGCACTTTACTGGTGTCGTTTGGTAGAGGGGGTTTAAGAGGAGGGAGGGGACTGGCTTTATGACTAATACAGTAATTGATGGAGAAAAGCTTCCTCGGTCATAAATAGGAGCCATTATCCCGCTGAATTAGCAAAGTGGGAGACAAAATGACGCACAGTCATTCAGTGATTTTCAGTAAAAAGGCAGAGAAATTGGGAAATGGCACTTGTTATCCATCTTACCACAAATAGGCATCTTTCACAGCACATGGAAACCTCTTGGTAGTATAACAGGTACTGCTACAAGTAAAACTCTGTCCTGCCACTCATATGGAGAATACGGTGTCATCAGCATAAGGATGCAAATGAGAGTTACAACAATGTTAACCTTTTTTTGTCTTTAACTCTTAATAACAACAATGAGTTCCAATATAAAACTTACTTGACCAAATGTAACTCATTCACTGCCATTTTATCTCAACACTGTACTGCCTTTGTTTACTGAGGGTTAGAATCTCATTCTTTTCTGGTATGTTTCCTAAGTGAAGGAAAGGTTCTTAACCTTTAGTTATATACATTGATTAAGTGATTTTTTACAGTTTCATTGGTAATGAGAGAGCGAGAGAGAGAGAGAGAGAGAGAGAGAGAGTTTAGAGTTTTACTAGCCAGCAGCTTCCTCCTAACAGCTATCCGAAAGACTCAGCAGGCCGCCAAGGTGTTACTGCTACCAGTCCGTCAGTCCTAGACCTGACTGAAATCCTAACAGCCTTTATCAGCACACACACACGCACACATTCACATTCACATTCACAGACACACACACACACACACACACACACACACACACACACACACACAGACACACGCACACACACACACACACACACGCACACACACACACACACACACATAGCTATATGGATCCAGGGATAGATGGATGGACAAATTGATTCAGTCAAATGGGCATTCATGAGGATGGGTTAAACAGCACACAAGCAAGTTAACTTCCAAACAGACACGTATTCTTTCTTTCACACTCACACACACCACACACACATACACACCCTGCAGGCCCAAACAACCAAGCCCCATCAATCAGGACCAATTCTCACTGGCTGACTGGGCGAGCGCCATCACTATGGAAACCAAGCCTTTACTCTAAACCCGTCTTGCTTTGTCTTGTCTGGAGTTTTTCACACGCAATCACTGCCAACAAAGACCAGCAGACTACTGCAAAAAAGAAAAGAAAAGTCAAGCAAGAAAGAGAAAAGGAGAAAGAAAAATATCAAAGTTGGTCAAGTCTGTTGCCAACTGTTGAAAGGAAAATTGTTGGAAAGATGAGCAGCGTTAGACTGAAGTGTAAAACATTGTAATACTGTGACAATGGTGAGGGGTGAATAACCGAAACCTTCCGAATTAGTGCTTTATACAAGCATACGCGATCTGCCAGTCAGATAAAAAAAAATACAATCACATTTGAAACTATTCTCAGCTGTAGCCTTTTTCCACAGAGCATGTTTGCATCAGATAGATAGATAGATAGATAGATAGATAGATAGATAGATAGATAGATAGATAGATAGATAGATAGATAGATAGATAGATAGATAGATAGATAGATAGATAGATAGATAGATAGATAGATAGATAGATAGATAGATAGATAGATAGATAGATAGATAGATAGATAGATAGATAGATAGATAGATAGATAGATAGATAGATAGATAGATAGATAGATAGATAGATAGATACTTTATTGATCCTGAGGGAAATTCAAAGCATCCAGTAGCAGTTTACAAAGACATGCAAGACACAAAACATCTGTTACAAATAAAATAAAAACAAAGAGCTGTCCCCCCTCCCCTACATATATATTAACCCAAAACAAAGATTTAAGGAAGCCCTACATTAGTTAAAAATTAAAAATTACCTATACAAAGAAATGTACTTAACCCGTGCGGGGATCAAAAATATATGTGCAATAGGGTCAGGCTCCAGTCCTATGTAAGGCTTAGCTTAGCCTTAGCAGAAGGGGTTAATTAAAGAGTTTCCCATTTAAATGTATGGAGGGATTAATTAGGAATGGTTCTTTAGGGCAGCTTGGGTTCCACGAAATTGAGGATGCAAGTTTGTGCTACCTGGACTGAAACGACAGTTAGCACAATGGGAAATTAATATGTGTCTTTAGATTTTAACACTAAGCAGCGTATGCAACCAATAAAGAAGTTGTGTTTTTATGTAAACCCTTCCCCATTGCATTATACAGTGTGCCATCTATGTTTACTGCGTTCCAAACAAACTCGCAGGGCACAAGCTTTGCACGCCATGAGGGATTAGTGGCACGATGTGGGAACCCAGTTTAAAATAAGTTCTGGAGTGTTAGAGCCCAGAGGTGAAAAACTT